>VSWD01000007.1:5460413-6046388 GCA_033119305.1 Pinctada imbricata
AAAGTAAATGACCAGCTGTAGTTTTTGTTTACTGTCAATGTGATAGACAACCTTGGTTTTCTTGGTATAGGATAAGCCTCTTGTCATCACAAGCACATTTTGGGAGTTCATTTTTGCTTACATGGTATTCTACTTCGTTTTTGTTTTTGTTTTTAATTTTTCCCAGATATTTTGTGTTTTTCATTTTACATATTTTGGAATAGTGATTTTGGTTTTTACTGGTGTAATTGGCATTGATCAAGAGAACAACAAATTACACAAAAGGATTGAGATACTAACAAGTAATCTACCAGTACCAACATCGACATCCTAAACAATTAATCTACCTACCAACATACTAAACAATTAATCTACCTACCAACATCGAGATACTAAACAATCAATATACCTACCAACATGAGAATGAGACTTCATCACCTCCTAGATGAACGTACTTGTCGGGAAATACATTTTTAATTTCCGTAAAGAATTTATTCAGGAACTGGAAGGTAGAATTTACAGTAGGATCTATAGGTCCAAAGGTTCCTGTCGGAGTTCCCTTGGAATAGCACTTGGTTAACAAGTCAGTGATTCCTTTACCCCATGACTGGGAGTGCCCTGTAAATAGGATGGTATTTCAAGATCTATCTTTTGAATTGATTATTTGAGAAGAAAGGGTTGGGGTTAAGTTTTTTGTTTCATCTAAGTAAAAAGACTCACATCGATTTTTATTTTTCAATTACATTGCTTTGAAATATTATGCATAAATTCTACTTTCTGATAACTTTTGTGATAGTATTACATTTCATTTTCTAGTAATTCATTACAATACTTTATTTTCAAGTACTTTTTGTAAAATCAAGTGTGCACTTACAATGACTTCATCTTAATCATAATTATGCTTTTCTTTAATTCAATCTCTTACCACTGTGAGGTCAAATTTTCAAAATGATTTTTCTCTAAGTATGCAGTATTGTATATTCAGATAACAATGGAAATAAAGCCTGTGTTTGTAAAACATGAATGCCCCCAGTGGCATCTTTGTTAGTATAAACACCATTTTCTGTTAAGTACATGTATGTGAAAGGTCAAGGTCAGGGTCACTGGGTTAAGATTTTTTGGTATCGATGGAAAAATCTTGTGACAAGTAATACACATGTGAAATATCAAAGCGCCATCACTTACCATTCAAAAGATATTCCACATGATAAAATTTTTATACAGTAGGTCAAAGGTCAAAGTCAAGGTAAAAAATTTTGGTATCAATAGAAATACACATGTGAAATATCAAAGCCCTATTACTTACCATTCAAAAGTTATGCCCAATGTTAAAGTTTCTGAAAAGTAGGTCAAAGGTAAAGGTCATGGTCACGAGGTAAAAAAATTTTGGTATCAACGGAAATGTCTTGTCACAAGGAATACTCATGTAAAATATGAAAGCCCTATCACTTACCATTCAAAAGTTATCACCAATGTTAAAGTTTCTTAAAAAGTAGGTCAAAGGTCAAGGTCAAGGTAACGAGGTAAAAAAAAAATTGGTATCAATAGAATGGTCTTGTCACAAGAAATACACATGTCAAATATGAAAGCCCTATCACTTACCATTCAAAAGTTATGCCCAAAGTTAAAGTTTTTGAAAAGTAGGTCAAAAGTCAAGGTCAAGGTCACGAGGTCAACAATTTTGGTATCAATGGAAAGGTTTTGTCACAAGGAATACACATGTCAAATATGAAAGCCCTATCACTTACCATTCAAATTTATGACCAATGTTAAAGTTTCTTAAAAAGTAGGTCATAGGTCAAGGTCACGAGGTCAACAATTTTGGTATCAATGGAAAGGTCTTGTCACAAGGAATACACATGTGAAATATGAAAGTCGTATCACTTACCATTCAAAAGGTATGACCAATGTTAAAGTTTTTGAAAAGTAGGTCAAAGGTCAAGGTCACGAGGTAAAAAAAATTTGGTATCAATGGAAAGGTCTTGTCACAAGGAATACACATATCAAATATGAAAGCCCTATCACATATCATTCAAAAGTTATGCCCAATGTTAAAGTTTTTAAAAAGTAGGTCAAAGGTCAAGGTCATGAGGTCAAAAATTTTGATATCAATAGAAAGGTCTTGTCACAAGGAATACTCATATGAAATATGAAAGCCCTATCACTTACCATTCAAAAGTTATGTCCAATATTAAAGTTTTTCGGACAAACAGACAGACAAACAGGCCAAAATCTATATGCCCCCGAATCTTTGATTCCGAGGCATAAAAATAGTGATAAAAAGCAAAATCACTAAACCTGGAGTGTCAAACTCTGGAATGACTCTGATCCCACAATCTCTAGCGTAATCTATTATTTCCTTCACATCATTGGGACTGTACAAATGCATCTGATCATAGGCACCCTGAAATCATATGTACAATTCTTTTTCAAAAATAACCGTCAACCATTTTTTTTCACTACAATATCAAAATATAATGGATTTAACTTTGCTCTGGAACCTAATTTTCCTCTGATTCATTACTTGCATGATATGACTTACATCTGATATCACTTATGATAAAAGACAAGTGGCACAAATTTTGCTTATAAAGTACTCTAAACATGTAAATATTGAAAAAATAAAACACTCTGATCTTAATTCTATCTTCAGTGCATTTGTTTCATACTCCTTGACTTACGTGACAATTGAAGCTAGTCGAATTTTAAAATCAGCTTTCGTAACTTTACATGTTTTTGTATGTATGTAAAATGTTTTACCATTTGGCTCATCTGTGGAAAGGCTTGGCTAACATACGGAAAGGACTGATCATCCACGATGTGCCAGTGGAAGACGTTAAACTTGCTCTGCGCCATGGCATCCTGTTACATATATCAAACAGTAGTATACAAATTTAAATCATTTATGCATACCAATTGAAATCTCAGTTTTACAAGATGTGTTCGTGAAACATGAATGCCCTCATTTTCAGCTTTATCAGTATAAAATCTGTTATTATGGTTATCTGTAAAATGGATTCAAATCAAAAGTCAATTTCTGGTCAAAAGGTAAAAATTTTGGTACCACTAACATAGTCTTTTCACAAGGAATATTATTATACATGTACATTTATATGTATCTGTTAAAACATAAAAGTCCTTTCACATACCAATCAAAAGTAAGAACAAAATTTAAGTTTTTGCACAGAAAAAACAGGCCATACACTACATAAATGTATGTTCCTTAATCTTTGAATCCAGGGGCATAAAAAACAATAATCTTCAACTGTATTATGCATCTTCACTTTCAAGTAATTTTTACCCAAAATACCTGGCTAAATAATTCTTATGTACAAGTTTATGTAACAGACACATCTACTTCATCAAGTTTGTATCAATTAGATAAAAGATTCAAATCAGTGTATATCTATCATGCTTATGTATGAAAAGTCACGAGTCAAAATAACTAAGATAATCTTCAAAGTAAAATACTGTTTTAAGGAGGTATGAGTGTGAACCACATTTTCAGGGAATAATGGAAATTGAAAATAATTGTATACATATAAAAGAATATCCCTTCCTTCATCGATTGCAATATTTCATGAAAAAAAGAGTGTAGCCGTTTGTCCCTTATATACCGACAAAAAAGGGAGGTAACTCTGCACATTTTTTTCTAAAACAATGTCCCAACTTTGAACTTTATTTTAAAAATCAACATAACACAGTACGAAGTAAATTTTTATCCATTGATGTAGCAAATGAAGTAAATTTATCATTTTCGGAAAAATATTTTTGTTGCCATGCATGCCATGCTGGAGAAGGACATTTATTTCATCCCATTTTTGACAGTAAAATTTGTATGAAAAGTTTAAAAACATTAATTTTCGAAGTTGTTGGCATAATAGAATTTTGATAAAATGTTTCTCTTATCATCTAGTGATACATGCTAAAGATAAAAAAATAATTTATAGAAAAAAGAGTGTAGCCGTTTCAAAGATATTTAGCTCAGAATTCCTCTGACCAAGTCTCTGGATATGATAAATCCGTTGTTTATGATTGAAAATGGAAAGTTGTTATATATCTATACATTTTATCTGAGATTTCTTATAGTCTGGACTTCAGACTAAATATTTGAGTCATATTCTGATCAATTTCTTATTCATTTTCCCAACACTTAGCGCTTTTAAGCACCGACAACGTAACGTGACGTAGCGCTCATCGTGACGCTCACCTTAGGTAATGCTCGGCGATATTGTACACTGTTAATCTCAGTGAATGAGAAAACATCGATGTTCTAGATTCCTATCTGTATGCTTCTTCTGTATATCATTTCTCTCAAAATTGATTTTGCGTCATCTACGCGTATCTATTTATACATGTACATGTAGTTTTGACATTCGTACATATTGTACCAGATTTGAAAAAAAAAATGGAGCAATTTAGTAGAACAACGATACGAAGGATCTCTTAATCTCTTGATAAGTTTGCTTTTAAACAATTTATCTAAAGTTAGCTGAGGCACATTTCTAGTTTCATTTTACTAAGCGCCCCTGGATTAGAAGGGGGGGGGGGGTGTCGGTATGATAGGAAAGGTAGTTAACGCACACCCTGTCTTCCGCATTGATTTCCTGCACATGCTCTCTTCAATGAATGTCGTTATATCATAGATTAGTAAAACTGAAACAGAATAATTCCCTTTTCAACAGGGCGTACAATGGGAAGTGTGTTTACGGAGTCCTTCGGATCCATTTATTTTACAACGTACATGTACATGATGTACGTGATCTTTGGTCCTTTTGATGATTTGACAGTCGGTCGTCATGCTCACTTATTACAACTACTAATCAATAGGCCTCGTGATATAAATTCTGACTAAATCATTATAACACATACGTTTTGTAAATGAAAGAAAAGTACTTTCAAGATATATTAGTTTTACACGTTTTCAATATTTTGAGGTAAATTGCGTGGTCAGTAACGCCGCATCGTCAACTTGAACTATAAAATATAATTATTCTTTTGAATCTATTTGTGTCTTTTTTATGCAAGAATAAATTTGAAGTATTAAACTGTTACTCAATTCAATCATAATCAAATTATTCCGCTCCGTAAAGTTGTCATGGCGTGAAATAATATAAGACAAACTGAATTTACAGGACATCTAAAGAACAAGCACAAAGCGCTTTCATGATAATTCGCGGAAAAAAATATTACAATGTCATAATTCAGTATGACGTCAAATAAACTCCCGTTGATGACGTAAACTACATGCCAAGGGTAAAACGATGTCGTGATAGAAGCGTATTTTATATGTAAACAAGGATATATATTGTTCGTCATTCAAAATGCATTGCTCTTTAATCTAGAGGTATATTCAACCTTTAGTTCAATAAGTTTTTAGATTGTGTTTTCTTTACGACATCGATACGGTTTACGTTTGATTTGTTCACGCTCATACCCTCTTAAGAGATTACCTGAATATTTATAATGTCATTTTAGTGTAACTTATCAAAGCATGATTATTTTTCTATATCTGAGTCACATACCAAGTTCTTTTTAAGAACATCAGTTCCCAAGAAATGCCTGCTAGTATCAAACAGGAGTCCTCTGTGCTGGAAACGGGGACTGTCACTTATTGTTGTACCGTTTATTTTGTACTGAAATGATAAAAATAAATGAAACTAGTACAAAACATATTTGTATTGACACAATTAAGGATGTTTATTTAAAAACTAATAAAATCATCAGTGTTGCAGAGATGGTACTGGTTAGGAGAAGTTTTCATTGAAGAATGAAGATGTCGAAAAGTTAATACCAGTATATTTAGCAAACATCACACATGTTCAGACATACCCCATTTCCTGGTGTACCGGTGATCAGCTGACTAAATGTTTCCAGTCCTCTCAGGGCACCCCACACACTGACTGATGATAGAGTGGCCTGACCACTACTGTCTGGTACCATCAATTCATCTAAGATCAAAACATGTAGTATGTGATATAATACATTTGTATGATCAACTTCCTACAGTAGATCTTCTGTACAGTCATATAGACATATCTAGTACATTTTGTAGGTAAATGTACATGTAACTTAATGTCTGTTACAAATTAAAACAATAATTCTGAACTTCTGTATATGGGAAATATAATCTGACTTTTGGAACAGACCATCTTCAAGTTGTTTCATGGATGTCACAATTTTTAAAATCATTAAAAACAAACATGGGAGGAAAGGGGGGGGGGAAGAAGACAGTGACTACATGATCCAGATTTTTATTTGTCACAAGCTCAAAGATTTCACTGAAAATTGGAGAAGGAAAATTGCAAAGTTTTCCTACCCTCCCTCCCAAAACTCAAATGCTTGCTACCCCACGCATTATGATAATTTATGTTTGACAATTCAAAAGTTTGCCTACTAATTGATGTCCGTTTTCTGGTTTGTAAAATCTAGGTTTTGAATTTTCAAGTTATGAGTTGTGACCATTCCAAACCTAAACTTTAAATGAATGGGCATCTGAAAACACATCATTGGACAACAATATATTATTCATTGTTTGATCACACTGTTTTCGTGCAACCAGATGCTTTTTTTTTTATCCTTTTATTATTGTGGTGTCACAATGAAATTATCTCCAAATCTTATGATTTCATGAATACGACATACTGGATTACTGGGAAGTAACCAATTTGGTGACCATGGCCCATCTCAACTTACATGATTCATCCATTCCCAAAAAGGGATATTCTTCACAAGGTTTTTGCACTTTAACATTGAGTCCAGTCACACCCTCCTCGACACGGTTGAATCTATTTGGGTAGAACCGGAGCTTGGTATCTTGTGGGCTAAATATGATGGTCTTGTAACGTGCAAAGGCTTTAGTTAGAATGTCACAAGTTTGTCCTGATGCAGTGAACTGGAAGTTATTACTATCAATATCGTATGTCTTTGTTGTCACGCTATATTTTTGCGGCATGGGCCATGGCTGACCCCTTGTGGGAGTCGTTGAGTAACTTTCCTCGTGGTGAGCTTGATTGTTTCCTCTCCCCGTAGAAAAGAAGCAGAGCAGAAAAATCACTGCCACAGTCACCGCCATTTTTCAACAAATAAAGTCATGTGATTGATAGACCACGTGATATATCATCCTTGATTGGCATCTATAACTGACACGATAAAAGTTTTTTTTTTATAGACAATTTCAAGGACTTATATAAACTGTTTAATCTATATATATTTAATTCAATAATAACTAATATATTTGATTAAAGATACTTGAAATGAAATGATTTCACGTACAGGACACATTCTAAATAATCCTGGTTGAGCTGGTATTGCAAGTAAAAATTGGGTAGATTACGGCTCTGAACGTTACAGGTCCTTCTGTCAGAGATCTTGCTCTCGTCTGTTGAGCCAAAAATTAAATTCGGCCAAGATATATCTTTTCATGTGGAGTTATGATACGGTCAAAAAATGGAGATCTTTACGATGCGGTTACAAATGCATTTTCTACTGCACCAGATATATCTAAATTTTTGCATTACAGAACATGAAACCCCATTCTTTGTATCTTTCCCCACCCACCCTTTATTTAATTTTGGGATGTTGTGCCCTTCCACTTTTTCAGGCGGAGCTTCGCCGTTGCTACTTCGACCAATCAGTTTTTCCCAAAAAGGTGTAAAACATTTTGAAGAATCGTACGTGTCCTTTCGGTGATCCTATAAAAATGATTGTAAAATGATCAGAAAATCATTATTAACACATGTCTAATAGTAGCAACTAGTATACATTAAGGTTATTTATTTCAGATATTCCCTAAAAATAAAACCAGTTCAATAAAACATGTCACAAAATGTAACAGACTTTACATATTTTTTTGTATACAAACTAATGTCTTAAGAACTGAGTCATCGGTCATAAGTCAGATATTACGAAGTATTAAATCTGGTCAACTATGAAAAAAAAAAAAAAAAAAAAAAAAAAAAAAAAACCAACTATTTCGTCTTCTCATTTCCTACAGGTACACGCAAATTACTCAATTGTTTCTTTTTTTCAGAAAAAAAAAAATCCATCACTAGTGACACATCGGATCCATTTTCAGGGACTCAAAAAATATCAGATGCACATCTACACCAGAGACTTATTTCTCTATTAACTTTCTTAAAATTAGCATTTACAAGATTATGTACAAAAAATTATATATAGGAGAAAATCACCATACCCTTTTCCCGATTCCTTGGGGTCAGGGGATCAAACAAAATATAAGATGTACAACTAGACAACAGAACCAGTATTATGAAAAAAGAAATAAATCTCTATCAATTATACTTTCTGAGAATTCTTGTTCACAAGATTACGTAAAGTTATTTAGGAGAAAACTTCAACATACATTTTCAAAGACTGTGAAGGTCGAGGGCTCAAACAAACAATCAGGCGCACAGCTAGACCAAAGACTGTGAGGGTCAAGGGCTCAAACAAACAATCGGGTGCACAGCTAGACCAAAGACTGTGAGGGTCAAGGGCTCAAACAAACATTCAGATGCACAGCTAGACCAAAGACAATCAGGTGCACAGCTAGACCAAAGACTGTGAGGGTCAAGGGCTCAAACAAACAATCAGGTGCACAGCTAGACCAAAGACTGTGAGGGTCAAGGGCTCAAACAAACAATCAGGTGCACAGCTGGACCAAAGACTGTGAAGGTCAATGGCTCAAACAAACAATCGGGTGCACAGCTAGACCAAAGACTATGAGGGTCAAGGGCTCAAACAATCAGGTTCACAGTTAGACCAAAGACTGTGAGGGTCAAGGGCTCAAACAACCAACCAGGTGCGCAGCTAGACCAAATACTGTGAGGGTCAAGGGTTCAAACAAACAAGTGCACAGCTAGACCAAAGACTGTGAGGGTCAAGGGCTCAAACAATCAGCTTCACAGTTAGACCAAAGACTGTGAGGGTCAAGGGTTCAAACAAACAATCAGGTTCACAGTTAGACTAAAGACTGTGAGGGTCAAGGGCTCAAGCAAACAATCAGGTTCATATAGTTAGACCAAAGACTGTGAAGGTCAAGGGCTCAAACAAACAATCAGGTGCACAGCTAGACCAAAGAATTATTGTATTGCAAAAAGAATTAATTTCTATTAATTATACCTTTGATAATTGGTCATTACAAAATTACACACATGTACAGTTATTTAAGAAATGACTGTCTTACTTTTGGTGTTCATGGGTGTATAATTCTGGTTGGACACGTGCAAATTCCGTGAATCGCGAAGCGATTCTCGGAAAATTTGCACTTGTCCAACCAGAATTATACACCCATGAACACCAAAAGTAAGACAGTCATTACTTATATTTACATTTATTCTAAATATCGGTCATTTTCATTTGCATGCACTTCGCATATTTTGCCTGTTTTAGTGTCAAATGTATTTGAACGTTGGCAAATTCTCCCTACATGCAAAACTTGCACGTGAGCAACCTAAGTTATTGGAATATAATTCTAGTTGCCTAATGGGCGTTTAACATGGGGAATCTACTAGTAATGTAAATATATATATGTATAGGAAAATGGCAACATCCATTTTCCATAGAACCATTATAATGCAAAAAGAATGAACTCTCTATCAATTATACGTTCTTAGGTTTGGTATTCACAAAATTCCATTGAGTTACAAAGAGGAAAATTACCACACCCACTTTCCAAGACCCTATGGGTCAGGGGCTCAAACAAAAAGCCTGTAAATCTTACTGAAATTCCATGCTGCAGTTTAAGAGGAAAATTAAGAAAACTCATCAGTCAGTTAGAACCTAAGGTGGCTATATTTGAAAACAGATTGGGTCAAATTAAAGATTGATAGAGGATCTGAAGTACCTGTATTTGATTCATGAAAAGGTTGAGGAGATTTTATGCAGCTGTTTACATGAAACAGATATGTCAAGAATACAAGAAATTCACTAACAAAAAAATGGATGAACAGACAGACGTAGCTATACTAGCCGACACACAAACTGATGATGCAGACAGAACAGATCGAGGTATTGTGCTCTATTGCTGTAGACTTGATAAACATCAGTAATTTCATTGTCTTTACTCACCAATCTGTATCAACCATGTAAGACAATAGATTTGTAGTAAATGTCAAACATATACGTTAATGACCTCTGTATTTTCAATAAAAAATCTCTCAGAAACTTAAATTTTACTCCTTTGGCCCATAGAACACAAAATTGTATGGTAAGGCGTGAGATGTGATTTTACAAAATCATTGCAACAGACATACATTTTGATGACACATGAAAACATGGTCAGATGGGCCAAAAACTGTATGTTCCTGAATCTCCAATTGCTGGTTAAATAAAGCCTACGCTCACGAAGCAATTAAGATACGCCCGTTGGGATTTTTTTCACAACACCAAAATATCTAAGTCCCATAACTCCATAAGGACAAATCAGATGAACCTTAAAATCGAAAGGCGGCTTCCTCTTCAAAGTCTGATCACAATGTACAAATATCATGAAAATCTGTTGAGGCATATTCAAGTTATTGCGTTCCATGCACCTATATTTTGCCCTTAGCTTAACATGTATGTGCATATAACCCCCCCCCCCCCCCCATTACACATAATTTCTGGATTATGTGACAAAAAATTCAAGAACCCGTTATATATGTGAAAGAACATCCTTTCTACTTGAAGTATACAAAATTTCAAAACATTTTGACCAGAAATAGATTTTTAAAGAATTTTTAACTATTTTAGTATATTTTCATTGTATTTAAAATATCTAAGTCCCATAACTCAGTAACGACAAATCGGATGAACCTGAAAATCGAAAGGCGGCTTCTTCTTCAAAGTCTGATCACAATGTAGAAATATCCTGTAAATCCATTGACGCATATTCAAGTTATTGCGTTCCATATTTCCTATATTTTGCCCTTAGCTTAACATGTATGTGCATATACCCCCCCCCCCCCATTACACATAATATCTCGGTTATGCGACATAAAAATTAAAAACCCGTAACATATGTCAAAGAGCATCCTTTCTACCTTAAGTATACAAAATTTCAAAACATTTCAACCAGAAATAGATTTTTAAATAATTTTTAACTATTTTAGTATATTTTCATAGAAATAAAATATCTAAGTCCCATAACTCTGTAACGACATATCGAATGAACCTGAAAATCGAAAGGCGGCTTCCTCTCCACAGTCCAATCATAATGTATGAATTTCATGAAAATCCGTTGACGCATATTCAAGTTATTGCGTTCCATGCGCCTATATTTTGCCCTTAGCTTAACATGACTATGTGCATATAACCCCCCCCCCCCTTCCTATTACACACAATATCTCGGTTATGCGACAAAAAAATTAAAAACCCGTTACATATGTCAAAGATCATCCTTTCTACCTTAAGTATACTAAATTTCAAAACATTTCGACCAGAAATAGATTTTTAAATAATTTTTAACTATTTTAGTATATTTTCACTGTATTTTAAAATATCTAAGTCCCATATGATATGTTATGTATGTTATGATATGATTTATTCAGGTAAAACCAAGTCACAGGGCAATATATCAAGATTACAGCAAAATAAAATATAACAAAATAATGAAATTTAAAATAAACAAAAAATGGTAATGGAATAAAGAGCAATATATTTGCTACAAATACAATGAATGAAATATAAAACTGAGGTAGTTTGTATATATATTAGGAATTTATAATAAAAAAACAAGAAAATCAGATTATGAATTTGGAGAGATATGATTTCATCTTGTAATTATATAAATATAAAAACTGAAATAACTATCACAGGAGCTTTAAGATATATATTTAACTATCACAGAAACTCTAAAATAAGATATTGCACCTTAATAACTATGATTTAAACCCAAGGATAACCCATGAAAGCTTATAAGCTTATTTCCAATGGGGTCCTTTAAGAAATAAACATCAAGATGTTAGATAAATAAATAAATATATGATGTTAATATATTAATGTAATATTTGAGGTTAGTAAATATTTGAAGAAGAAAATAATTGATAGGAAAATCAACACAGACAAAAATTCAACTCAAAAGATACAAACTAAACTAAAACTAAAAACTAAACTAAAACTAAACTAAACATAAATAAAAGACTTTGGCTCAGACATCAAAAATGGTTTAGGCAAGGACAAAATTTGGGCTTAAAATCCCTGTAACTTTGGTCATAATAACTAATTAAAATTTGGCAGATTAAATATAATAATTTAAAAATAAATAAAAGTTGCATTTTCACTCTCTCGGCTTTTAAGATTTAGATGTTCTTTTAATGATATTTTGAAGTTTTCTTTTCCAGATATTTCTTTGATGTTTAGTGGCAGGTCATTCCAGTCTTTAATAGCATTGTAATAAAAAGTACATGGACTGCAGTAATTGTTGTTTGGCACTATATAATTCTTGGAACTGCATGATCTTGTAGCATATCTACTCTGTTCAGATACAAGGGTGAAACCATTTAGCATGTAACTAGGACAGTTCGCATTGTGGATGTTAAATACATGATGCAGCCTTAATTGTGTCACTCTTTGACTGATGTTTAGCATATTTAATGATTCCTAGATGTTACAATCAATTCTCTCTCAGGACCTAATTTTAAAATAAATCGAACCATTTTGTTTTGGCATACCTGTAATTTGTGTTTCAACTGTATATTTAATCCTGCATACCAAGATGAACATGAATAGTCAAAGTAGCACTGTATAAGGGCTGATGCCAGTGTCATCCTGTCCCTCACCCCCAAGAAATTTGCCTGTCTGTATAGAAACTTCAATCTGGTATTTACTTTCTGAATAATAGAATGAACTATGTTCTTCCCATTAAGGAATTTATCAATGTTTAAACCAAGGTATTTCACATGATCAGAAGATTTTATCGAATGTCCATTACAAGTTATAGAGAAATCCGAGACCTTGTTCAATTTTTTAGGGGGGCCAAACAGCATACATTCTGTTTTACCTAAATGGAGGGATAATTTATTGTCAACAAGCCAGTTAGAGCATTGTTCAAGTACCTTGCCAAGTTTCATAGAAATAACCCCTGGATCTTTATGGGCAAACAGGATGGCACTGTCATCAGCATATAGAATTAATTTACAATCATCGTCTATGCTCATGATCATGTAACGACATATCGAATGAACCTGAAAATCGAAAGGCAGCTTCCTCTCCACAGTCCAATCAAAATGTATGAATATCATGAAAATCCGTTGACGCATATTCAAGTTATTGCGTTCCATGCGCCTATATTTTGCCCTTAGCTTAACATGTATATGCATATAACCCCCCCCTTCCTATTACACACAATATCTCGGTTATGCAACAAAAAAATTAAAAACCCGTTACATATGTCAAAGAACATCCTTTCTACTTGAAGTATACAAAATTTCAAAACATTTCGACCAGAAATAGATTTTTAAATAATTTTTAAATATTTTAGTATATTTTCACTGTATTTTAAAAATCTAAGTCCCATAACTCTGTAACGACATATCGGATGAACCTGAAAATCGAAAGGCGGCTTCCTCTCCACAGTCCAATCATTATGTATGAATTTCATGAAAATCCGTTGACGTATATTCAAGTTATTGCGTTCCATAGGCGGACGGACAGACGGTCGGACGGACGGACAGACTTCGCCATACCATAATACGACCCGTCAAATGACGGGCGTATAAAAACAGAAAAGAAAAACATGACTAGTGTTGAAATCATTTTTAGTTTATTTTTTTGTCATTATAAATTTGATAAACCATACATAACAACGGCTAAGAGTTTCTTTAAGGGTTCCTCACTATAACTGTCATATCTATTTATCTTAAACTCTGGATCTTTCAACCAGGGCTTGGTTAAATGCTTGGCAAACAAATGGTTTCCAGAGTCGAACCATACAAAGTTTTTCACACCACTATCACTGGAGAAATCCATAGTGTTCAATTGAAAGAAAGTGAAATTTAACGTAGCTTCGTTCATGTTGACACACTGGACACAGATTGGTTCAGGCAAGTCAGTGACATCATCCTGTAAATTAGTGAATAGTAAAACAATAAAATTCATGACAGATAATAAAAGTTATTTTGAAACATTAACAATTCATGGAAGAGTTACATAAATCAGCTAATGTTGAACTAAGAATGACAGCATAATTCCAAGTAATGAATGCGTCATTTATGAAACACTTGAGGACCATTATGGGGTATGACATCTTTAAAAGTGTGACAGTCAGACAGAGGGCTGGACAGACAACAGACAAAATGACCTTTTTCACAGGCGTGCACAAAATGTTTTACTTCTTATGATTTAATTCATTATGAAATCTCATTTTTCAGGTGTGTTATGGTTTACATTTAGTATCATCTTGATCCTAAATTATTGATAGAATAACAATACAGTACATCAAGCACTATCTTTGTATAATGTATCACATCAGACATCCTGCATTAGACATCACACATCATACATCTTATCATATCAGACACTCTATCAGACAACGTGTCCTATAATCATATCCTATCGTATCAGACATCCTATCAAATCAGACACTCTATCAGACATCCTATCTATCATATCAGAAATCCTATCATATCGTTACAGAAACTCTATCAGACAACGTATCATATCGTATCTTACATCCTATCCTATCGTATCTGACACTATCAGACAACCTATCCTATCATATCAGACATCCTATCCTATCATATCAGACAACCTATCCTATCGCATCAGACAACCTATATCATATCAGACAACCTATATCATATCAGTCAACCTATCCTATCATATCAGTCAACCTATCCTATCATATCAGTCAACCTATCAGCTGTCCACCTTATCAGACAACCTATCCTATCGTATCAGACGTCCTATCCTATTGTATCAGACACTTTATCAGACAACCTATCCTATCGTATCAGACAACCTATCCTATCATATCAGACAACCTATCCTATCATATCAGACAACCTATCCTATCGTATCAGACAGCCTATATCATATCAGACAACCTATCCTATCATATCAGTCAACCTATCCTATCATATCAGACAACCTATCCTATCATGTCAGACAACATATCCTATCATATCAGACAACATATCCTATCATATCAGACAACCTATCCTATCATATCAGACAACATATCCAATCATATCAGACAACATATCCTATCATATCAGACAACATATCCTACCATATCAGACAACCTATCCTATCATATCAGACAACCTATCCTATCATATCAGACAACCTATCCTATCATATCAGACAACATATCCTAACATATCCTACCATATCAGACAACCTATCCTACCATATCAGACAACCTATCCTATCATATCAGACAACATATCCTATCATATCAGACAACCTATCCTACCATATCAAACAACCTATGCTGCATTGTATCATGCATTCTTTAAGTTCAATTTTGAAAATAAATTATATTTATTAACTTACTTCTAAGTCCCTTAATTCTGGATTGGTTGTTGAAAGATACTCTACACTTAATTTATCACAAAATTATGAAAAAAAAAAAATAGAACTGAAGCTATAAAGATTTGAATAAAATTAATAAGTAATTAAATTAAATCATCAATTTAATATGACAGGAAGACAAGTTGCTATAAATTCACATTGTCTGATAGGATGTCTGATATGATAGGATGTCTGATACGATACAGTAGGATGTCTGATACGATACAGTAGGATGTCTGATACAATGCCTGATAGGATGTCTAATATGATGCCTGATAGGATGTCTGATACGATACGATAGGTTGTCTGATACGAATAATAGGATGTCTGATATGATGCCTGATAAGATATGGTAGGATTCAATTTTATCAGACATCATACATCGTGCATCATACATTAGACATGTCGCACCGCACATCAGATGATCAGACTCTATCAGATCCTATCATATCAAATCCTATCATGCAAAGTGACAAAGACAGCAATTGATGTACTATAACAATTTCTATAATAGGTACTAGCATCTTTCTTGCAATTTCCTAACACAAGTTTTTTACAATTCTGGATGAACAATGTGATTTTTTACCCCATATTTTCTCCTAGCAGCAGCCATGGCATATCCCAATAGAAACATCAAAGCTCGATTCTGCCTATGTACAAGTTTACTCAGATCCTTATTGAGATGAAATAAAGTTTGTGGTTTATCAAACTCAAAGGGAACACGGAATGCTGAAACACATATAGACTTAGATTGATTGAAACAAATACATGTTGTACATAAAATATCTTAACAAACAAGATACTTTATTTCCAATTTGGGCCCATTGAAGGACATACATATATAACATTTAGCAATCCAAATGATGTGATATATAGAATATAATAAAACACCGCTAAAGACAGTATGGCCAGATTGCAAAGTAAGTTTTTGTCACTAACTGGGTTAAGATGAATAGGTCAAATAATACAGCATAAATTGAAAGGTTTTGTCAGAGGCAACCTACATGTATAAAATACAGTTTCTACTGCATATAGTTCCATAGATTTTGGTTAAACAACGAACTTTAATCAAAATCCTTAACTAGGTCAAAGTCCCTTAACTAGGTCAAAGTCCAAGCACAAGGTCACTAGGTCAAATGTTATGGCATAAATTGAAAGGTCTTGTCATGGGCAAGCTTCATGTATAATATAAAGTTTCTACTGCACATAGTTACTTAGATTTTGCCTCAACCAGAAACTTTAACCAAAATATTTAACTAGGTCAAAGTCCAAGGTCAAGGTCACTAGGTCAAATGTAACGACATAAATTGAAAGGTCTTGTGATGGGCAAGCTTCATGTATAATATAAAGTTTCTACTGCACATAGTTACTTAGATTTTGCCTCAACCAGAAACTTTAACCAAAATATTTAACTAGGTCAAAGTCCAAGGTCAAGGTCACAAAGTCAAATGTTATGGCATAAATTGAAAGGTCTTGTGATGGGCAAGCTTCATGTATAATATAAAGTTTCTACTGCATATAGTTACTTAGATTTTGCCTCAACCAGAAACTTTAACCAAAATATTTAACTAGGTCAAAGTCCAAGGTCAAGGTCACTAGGTCAAATGTTATGGCATAAATTGAAAGGTCTTGTGATGGGCAAGCTTCATGTATTATATAAAGTTTCTACTGCATATAGTTCCTTAGATTTTGCCTCAACAAGAAACTTTAACCAAAATGTTGACGGCAGACAGACAGACGGACGGATGAACATCGTCAATCTATAGGCCAGAATTGCTTTGCAATCCGGCCAACAAAATAGACAAACCAGAAGTCTCTGATGAGACTGAAGCTCTCCTGGTTGTTTGCTTAAATTAATCTAAGTGACACACCCATGTTCCAAGACCAGAGAATGATTAATGTAATCGAAAAAGAGTTCAATCTCTATCAATTATACTTTCTGAGAATTAATGCTCACAAGATTACAATGAGGTGTATAGGAGAAAATGACCACACCGATTTTCAAAGACCCTGGGAGTCAGGGGTTAAAAAACACAAGGTGCACATCTAGACCAGAGACTGAGGATAATGCTGAAACAGTTATCTCTCTATCAATTATACTTTCTGAGAATTGGCGCTCAAAAGATTACTAAGGGTTATATAGGAGAAAATGACCACACCCATTTTCCAAGATCCTGGGGGTCAGGGGCTCAAACAAAATAGCAGGTGCACAGCTAGATCACAGACTGAGAACAATGTAAAAACAATTATCTTTCTATCAATTATACTTTTTAAAATTGGTTCTCGCAAGATTACATAGAGTTATATAGGAGAAAATGACCACACCCATTTTCCAAGACCCTGGGGGTCAGGAGCTCAAACAAAATATCAGGTGCACAGCTAGACCACAGACTGAGAATAATGCTAAAAGAGTTAACTCTCTATCAATTATACTTTCTGAGAATTGGTGCTCACAAGATTACATAGAGTTATATAGGAGAAAATGACCACACCCATTTTCCAAGACCCTGGGGGTCAGGGATTCAAACAAAATATCAGGTGCACAACTACACCACTGGGAATAATGCTAAAAGAAGTATCTTTCAATCAATTATACTTTCTAAGAATTGGTGCTCACAAGATTACATAGAGTTATATAGGAGAAAATGACCACACCCATTTTCCAAGACCCTTGGGGTCAGGGGCTCAAACAAAATATCAGGTGCACAACTAGATCACAGACTGAGAATAATGTTAAAAGAATTATCTTTCTATCAATTATACTTTCTGAGAATTGGTGCTCACAAGATTACATAAAGTTATATAGGAGAAAATGACCACACCCATTTTCCAAGACCCTGGGGGTCAGGGGCTCAAACAAAATATCAGGTGCACAACTAGACCACAGACTGAGAATAATGCTAAAAGAATTATCTTTCAATCAATTATACTTCTGAGAATTAGTGCTCACAAGATTACATAGAGTTATATAGGAGAAAATGACCACACCCATTTTCCAAGACCCTGGGGGTCAGGGGCTCAAACAAAATATCAGGTGCACAACTAGACCACAGGCCCATTATAATGCAAAAAGAATTTATTTTGCACTATGCACAGATTCAGAGAATTCGCGCTCACAAGAAAAGTTTAACGTACGGACAGACAGACAGACAGACAGACAGACAGACGGCTGGACGCCGGATGCCTGGGCGATCGCATAAGCTCGACTGGTCTTTGACCAGTAGAGCTAAAAATTGAGTCAAACAAGAAGATGTTTATGTTACACACTTTTTCAATGCACCTTTAGTCAAGGTAATGATGAGGTAATGAAAGTATAATGAAAGTAACCAAGATGGAGATTGTGTTATATGAATCATATATAAATCTTAACCTACAAAAAAAAAAAACACTGCTAAAGACGGTATGGCAAAGTAAGTTTTTGTCACTAACTGAGTCAAGGTCACTAGGTAAAATATAACGACATAAATTGATATGTCTTGTCAGAGGCAACCTATCTGTATAATAATATGTTTCTACTGGGTGCAGTTCCTTAGATTTTGCTTCAACCAGAAACTTTAACCAAAATCTTTAACTAGGTCAAAGTCTAAGGTCAAGGTCACTACTGTCCTGTTCACTAAATCAGAGCACCCTGTTCTCTCAAAAATATGATATTATCATCTTGGAAAATGATATCAATTTTACAGTGCTCCTTTAGTCGTAACAGAAAATACCTTTATTTTGGCTGTAAGTCAATTCATTTAGAAATAGGACGGAAAATAAAATGTCTACGGGGATTTTCTATAGTAAAATCATTTGAAATGCGTTACGTCGAACACTTTGATGTCACTGTTAACTATTGTTGGCACGGAGAACATTATGGGGGTGGCTTGAAATTAACATGGGAATTCCCTTTAGATATCTTATTTTTCATATTGTGGCTTGAAGGCTGTTGATAGGGTAAGTTGAAGTCAATTTCCAGTTACGACTAAAGGAGGTCAATTCTCGGAAACAAAATCTTTAACTTGGTTAAAGTCCAAGGTCAAGGTCACTTGGTCAAATGTTACGACATAGATTGAAAGATCTTGTCAGAGGCAACCTTCATGTATAATATCATGATTCTACTGCATACACTTTCTTAGATTTTGCTTAAACCACAAAATGTTGACGACAGACGGACAGATGGCCGGCCGGCAGACATTGTCAATTGATAGACTGGAATTGCTTTGCATTCCGGCCAAAAATTCTGTGTATTCAGTAACAGAGCCTACCAGGTATATTTTGTTCCGAGTAGAGATTTTCCATTCTGAGATCAATTGTTGGGTTCACAGGATGCATATCTGGTATGGTATAATCTACGGACTCCTTGACTGCATCAGTATCAGCAAAGCACGGCAAAAACTCTCTGGATGATATCAGAAACTCGCTTCGTGCTCGTATGTTGATCAGGTCACCTGTTGATGAATTCTCAAATTTGTATATTAAGTCTGAGAGTAATAATTTAATAAAACCTAAGCAACGCAAAGCATAGCATCCCCTCGCATGGCATCAATATCAATGTACTAACATACAAATAGGCAGCAACCTTTGAGTAAAGACAATTTCATAAAAAAAAAAACAATATCTTTGGTAAAGATCCCATCAAAATTGTGCCCTCAAGGCTGTACAGAAGGATTTTAAACATTTCTAATTTTTGACTTTGACCTATGACCTTTGAAATCAACAGGGTTCCTTTTCTAGTCATTAGCAATAAGTGTATAGAGTTTGATCCAATCAAAACTGCACCCCCAAGGCTGTATACAAAAAGTGCCGCACACATGTACACACTCACAGCAGCATTACTATATCTCCCTGCAACTATGCTGTGAGGGGAAAAAATATCCCTAATTGGTCTTTTCTTCCTATGAGAAATAAGTTGTATGTTAGAATGAATATTTCATCATAAAAGGACTGATTCTTTGTCTTGTTTTATCATTCTCTTTTTACTATGTATAACTGTTACTTAAATGTATAGTTATTTTCAAAAATGTTACAATATTAAATGCTTGTTGAACAGAGGTGATAGCTTAAGTTAAACTCACTTTAATTAAGACACTTTGTTGAAAATGTTTTGCTCTATTGAAGGAATGCTTCATTATCAAGACATGAAAACATGTAAATTGTTATTTCCTCTTGCAAATCTGAAGCATATAGCCTTATTTCATTTTCAAAATTCCTTTTACATTGTACAACAATGACCTTGAATGTGACCTTGACTTTGTGTTGTATTTATCTACACTCTACCTCCTTCATCCCATCATGCAAGTTTAACTTAAATTAATGAAAGCGTGAGTTCCAGACATACAGCCACACAGACAGAATTTGACATCCAGACATACAGCCACACAGACAGAATTTGACAGACAGACATAATTTGACACACATCCAGACATAATTTGACAATCAGACATACAGACTGAATTTGACATCCAGACATACAGCCACACAGACAGAATTTGACATCCAGCCATACAGCCACACAGACAGAATTTGACATCCGGAGAGAATTTGACATCCAGCCATACATACAGACAGACAGAATTTGGCATCCAGACATACACCCTGACCGACAGACTTTTACATCCAGAATTTGACATCCAGACATTCAAACAGAATTTTTCATCCAGACATACAGAGTTTGACATCCATAGGTACAGCCACACAGACAGAATTTGACATCCAGACAGAATTTGACATCCAGCAAGACAGACAGACTTTGACATCCAGAAATACAGACATCCAAAAAGAATTTGACATCAAGACATACAGACAGACAGAATTTGACATTCAGACATAAAGACAGCCAGAATTTGACATCCAGCCAAACATACAGAGTTTGACACCCAGACTTACCAGAGGTGATAGCTTAAGTTAAACTCACTTTAATTAAGACACTTTGTTGAAAATGTTTTGCTCTATTGAAGGAATGCTTCATTATCAAGACATGAAAACATGTAAATTGTTATTTCCTCTTGCAAATCTGAAGCATATAGCCTTATTTCATTTTCAAAATTCCTTTTACATTGTACAACAATGACCTTGAATGTGACCTTGACTTTGTGTTGTATTTATCTACACTCTACCTCCTTCATCCCATCATGCAAGTTTAACTTAAATTAATGAAAGCGTGAGTTCCAGACATACAGCCACACAGACAGAATTTGACATCCAGACATACAGCCACACAGACAGAATTTGACAGACAGACATAATTTGACACACATCCAGACATAATTTGACAATCAGACATACAGACTGAATTTGACATCCAGACATACAGCCACACAGACAGAATTTGACATCCAGCCATACATACAGACAGACAGAATTTGGCATCCAGACATACACCCTGACCGACAGACTTTTACATCCAGAATTTGACATCCAGACATTCAAACAGAATTTTTCATCCAGACATACAGAGTTTGACATCCATAGGTACAGCCACACAGACAGAATTTGACATCCAGACAGAATTTGACATCCAGCAAGACAGACAGACTTTGACATCCAGAAATACAGACATCCAAAAAGAATTTGACATCAAGACATACAGACAGACAGAATTTGACATTCAGACATAAAGACAGCCAGAATTTGACATCCAGCCAAACATACAGAGTTTGACACCCAGACTTACAGCGAGACAGACAGAATTTGACATCCAGACAGACAGATTTTGACAACCAGACAGACGGAATTTGACATCCAGACAGACAGAATTTGATTTCCAGACATACAGCCATATTGACAGAATTTGACATCCAAACATACAGACAGACAGAATTTGACATCCAGACATACAGCAACACAGACAGAATTTGACATCCAAACATACAGACAGACAGAATTTGACATCCAGCCAAACAGACAGAATTTGACATCCAGACATACAGCGAGACAGACAGAATTTGACATCCAGACATACAGCAACACAGACAGAATTTGACATCCAAACATACAGAATTTGACATCCAGCCAAACAGACAGAATTTGACATCCAGACGCACAGATTTTGACAACCAGACAGACAGAATTTGACATCCAGACAGACAGAATTTGATTTCCAGACATACAGCCATATTGACAGAATTTGACATCCAAACATACAGACAGCAGAATTTGACATCCAGCAACACAGACAGAATTTGACATCCAGACATACATCCAGACACACAGAATTTGACATCCATACATACAGCCATACAGAAAGAATTTGACATCCAGACTTACAGCCACACATAAAGACTTTAACATCCAGACATATAGACCGAGAGAATTTGTCATCCAGACAGACAGACTTTGACATCCAAACATACAGCCACACATACAGACTTTGACATCCAGACTTACAGCCACACATACAGACTTTGACATCCAAACATACAGCCACACATACAGACTTTGATATCCAGACATATAGGCCGAGAGAATTTGTCATCCAGACATACAAACTTTGACATCGAGACATACAGCCACACATACAGACTATGACATCCAGACATACAGCCACACATACAGACTTTGATATCCAGACATACAGCCACACATACAGACTTTGATATCCAGACAAATAGACAGGCAGAATTTGACATCCAGACATACAGCCACACAGACAGAATTTGACATCCAGACATACAGCCACACATGCAGACTTTGACATCCAGACATATAGACAGACAGAATCTGTCATCCAGACAGACAGACTTTGACATCCAGATATATATACAGCCACACATACAGACTTTGTGACATCCAGACATACAGCCACACATACAGACTTTGACATCCAAACATACAGCCACACATACAGACTTTGACATCCAGACTTACAGCCACACATACAGACTTTGACATCCAAACATACAGCCACACATACAGACTTTGATATCCAGACATATAGGCCAAGAGAATTTGTCATCCAGACATACAAACTTTGACATCGAGACATACAGCCACACATCCAGACTTTGACATCCAGACATACAGCCACACATACAGACTTTGATATCCAGACATACAGCCACACATACAGACTTTGATATCCAGACATATAGACAGACAGAATTTGACATCCAGACATACAGCCACACAGACAGAATTTGACATCCAGACATACAGCCACACATGCAGACTTTGACATCCAGACATATAGACAGACAGAATCTGTCATCCAGACAGACAGAATTTGACATCCAGACATACAGCCATACAGACAGAATTTGACATCCAGACATACAACCACACATACAGACTTTGACATCCAGACATATAGACAGAATCTGACATTCAGTCACACATACAGAGTTTGACAAAGTAATCTTTAAAGCAGCATGTTTCGCCTTCAGCCGAAAATATGCCTCATAAACAAGATATAGGGCAAATCTCTATTTTTCCTAGATGGCAGAAGTTATAAACTTTCCGTTAATACCAAAATTGTTAACCGAATGTCCTTAATGTCATCTTATTAAATGAATTTAAAAACGAATTTTTGTGGCGCCACAAAAATTGCCCATGTTTGGGATATACCTGCCCTCACGCGTGCACGATACGGCTCGTCATGTTGTACAAATCAAAACAAACATGGCAAGAAGTGTACACTCTCAACGGAAAAAAGGGAAAAAGTACTGATACTTAGATTTGGATAGAGAAAGAAATAAAAGGAAGACACAGTGTGAAAGAGCAATATGGAAAGTATATATTAGAGACCAAATGGATACATAAAATTCGGTGAAAATGAGTTAAATCTCGTGACACGCCACGAAGTAGCTGATATTTTGCTGGTCATGTAAGTCAAATTAGATATAATCGGTCCTAAATTTTTTGATACACATTATTTTATCGTTACTATTTGAAATGCCATATGAAAGAAACATACAATATCTATTTCACCTCTTGTTGTTTAGAATAATTATCGAAATGGCCTACTAAATCAGTATATGTATCTAATCACTTTGTTCCTCGGAGCTCTCCTGCTCATTAATATTCATGAGGAGGCGCGGCTACAGCTGAAATTTCGAACGTTCCTATCTCTCTAACAGGGGAGGTATCGGATTTGATACTTAGTACACCGATGAATAACCATAACATAGATCAATCTATGTTAAGAAATATGTATTACAAGTATCAAACCCTTTACAACCCGAAGTCGGAATGTGCTGCTTTAATAGCCACTTTATGATCACCTTTGTATCTGTAGTGACTACCCAGAAAAGGTCGTGTTAATAATCGTCTGTTCTCCCTGGCACTTGGGTATAAATTCATCATGGATACAAACAATCTGACTAAATCTGTCATTAAATTCAACCTGAAAGTAAAAAGAAATATGAATCACAAGAGAGATAGCTTGAGATTGACTAAGTACAAAGTATTAAAAAGATAATAAAGAGCAGATAAGGGCTGTGTTTATCTCTGTATTAAGTATTTTGCTCTTAATCTCTCTACATGTAGGAAAAAGTTAGAGCTTCTTAAGAAATAACATAAAAATTTTTTTGTGAAGATTTATAATATGTTATACAATTTTTTATTATGTATAAATCAATACTTGACATTTTAAAATGTTCATCAGGTAAAAAATATTTACATTGCTCTTTCACGCGGTATTCCAAACTCCCTAAATTTATATCCAATCTTTTCCTTGTCAATTCTTTTTGTTAGTTTTACATTTGTAGGGTCCCACACTTGGCTATTCATTATGTACTTCTGGATAGTGGAATTCTGAAAATGAAGATAAAACATAACATTTTGTAAAGTAAATATATAATAAAGTCATTAAATTGATGTAATAGTACATGTATGTTATACTGACATAACTTGTAAAGATAAAAACATGTCTGTCCACACAAAAAATCACAATCATTCATTACTTAGCTGAAAAAACTTACACTATATAAAAATAACAATATGCACATACCAAACTAAGAATGCTAGTTCCTCAAAGAAATCATAAAATACTATATTTACATTCCTACTGCGTTTCTCTTATATAAAGGTACCAAACCAACTGTTGCTTTATTTCTCGATAATCGCAAGAGCCTATCATGTGACTTTAGAACTTACGCGGATTAATTTCTGATAAAATGCCCATTTTATTTATTGCTTTAATACAGATTCAAAACATGTATCCATTATCAAACGACGCCGTCTACCCCCAGTGATTAAATGTGTCAAAATCTAGGTCAACCACATGTACACTTCCAAGAAGTGTGACGTAGTAAGTCGATCACGCGTCAGTAGACGAAGTTCAAGGACGAACTGCATTGTTGTCTGCAGAAAGATGCCTTGTTTGGATGAGCGAATATTCAGGCACAAGTGGATCAAATATTCAGTATTTAGGATGAGGATTTGATTCACTTGTGTCATTATCAACAGTGAATTTATCTTTGCTTCTTATGGATTCATAATATCAGAAATACTTCGAGTATCAGCGAATCTTTAGCCATGATGTTGAGGTAAGTCATGAAAATACTGAAAGTTTTCGCGTTTTCGACGGCTGTACTCGACTTTTGCATTATTCTAATTACTTCCAGATGAAATAGGGTATTAACAGAAGTTTGTATACAATAATACCGATTGATTTTATATGTCTAAGCAGTTTAACAGTGTGTTAAAAAGAGTTCTCAAAAGTTTTCCCTTCAGTACTGTGAAATTTCTCCAGTTTAACTCTCCGCCATGCCTGAATTATGTTGGACAAAAGTCACGAATTTTCACGATTCAATTTTCTTCAGTTTTAATTGAAATGTTCAAAATACAGCAAGAGGTCAAAATTCAGTTTCTCATTTGTCAACAACGTTTCCATACAGAAGGTACTACTTCGAATCAAGCGAAAAACGTCGAACGTTCGTTTGCTCTTACGTCAAATGGCGTTCTCCCACTGCAATGATATTTCAAATGTAAAGAAACTGGCTGAAAAATTGGCAGAAATAACTTAGTTAACAAGTAAAATGTAAATATAAGGATTGTTTTTCAGCTTTTGCGCTTTATCGGTGTGTATTGGCAGTAGGGAATGGAAACAAAATTCATGAAAAGCACTTCGTGCTTTACATATTTCGTTTCCATTCCCTACTGCCAATACACACCGATAAAGCGCAAAAGCTGAAAAACAATCCTTAAGTAAACCGTCTTTTATTCCCAAGCATTTTATTTTTGCAATATTCGGGAGGTCCTTCGATTCGCGAAAATTAAACTCCTCGAGTATGTCCAAACACATGTGAAGTAAGATACATAAATACGATGTCGCAAAAATAAAACTTTGTGAACAAGTCACCTCACTCATGTTTGAGAAATTAAGACGCCATGAATACAAGACGGTTTACAGTAGTTTTTATTTGAATAAATTAGCAAAGATGATACTTATTTGCATAGATTTCATATGATTATTCCTTAGTATTCTTTTTCACCTGTTTTTCTGTTTGTTTGTATGTCTGTTTGTTTGTCTGTCCTGAACTTTCACCTTGTTCTATTTTGATATTGATAACTTTTGTCAAATATAATGACACATTATTATCCTCACCACGTCTGGAAGCTCTAGGGTATCCATCAGCCTCAGTATACCAGCAGGTACTCCTTCCATCTCTCGACTCTTAGTCAGCAAGCACGCCTGTTTTTTACCTAAAATGAAGGGCAAAGATAGGCTTTACTTGATGACCAATTCTATAGAAACAGAGAATTTCAAGATATTAATTAAACCAGTAGGGAGATTTTTCATCCCCATGCCTTGGCAAATAGTTTTTCAAATAGAAACTTTGCAACATGATAAATGTTAAAATTGTAATCAATGTTCCTGAATTACACAATTAAAAAATAGGGAATTTTTTTTATCAGAATGAGAAAAGTTATCCAGTACTTTCCACTGGGAATAAGCCATGTTTGAGCTCAAAAATGGCCTGATTGACTACCATGTGCCCTAGGTTGACAGACAGACAGTGCACTAGGACAATAGGTCACTTTGAATAGTATACAAGCTGTGGTTATTTAGAAACAAATTTTGCAATTCCGCACGTTAAGTCAACATATTGCCTTCCTCACATACTTCACGTATATCTGATACTCATACCTTCAATAAACTGTATCTCATTAGTGTAGGTGAGTGCTGGCTTCTCATGGTAGTTTGGGTGTTTCTTCAGGGACGGGGTTGGGACAGGGTCAGGCTCTGCTGCCACAACCACTTGTTTTGTATCGAGACCTCTCAGAAAATCTTTACCTCGTATGATCTCCACATCTAGAAAAATACGTACAGTTGTAGTACTACCCATAGGACAGTGTTTAAACAGGAAAATGAAAATATCCTAAGTACAAGGTTTTCTCAAACATTTATATATAATTTAACTAAAACCACACATCAGTGAAAGTGTGCTCCTTCAATCCTTCTTTGTGACACATGAATCATGTAGAAAGTAAAGGTACACAGTAACATCATGTTTATTTGAAGATCCCTAGACTAAAGGGAAAATATTAAAGAATTGCAGGTAAAGAGGATCATACCATGAACACAAATGTTTTGCAATGTAGATTAATTTATTCTAATCAAATTTAAAAAATACAAGTATATATAAACAGTAACATAAACCATACTTGTACATGTACATCCATCAAAATGTACACTTACTTTTGTAAACACCTGTAAAAATAACACTTACTTTTCTCTTGTAGTGGTAGAGGCAATTTGAGTCTCTGTTCTTTGAATTTGTAACTTTTCCACATGGTCTTAAATTGACGGTAATGTGTATTCTCACGGACACAAAGAACACCTGTCAACCTCATCCTGAAAAATAACATATCTGCTTTAAGAACTCTGATTCAAGTTTGTAATGCATGATACATGTATAATCATACAGTACATTATGCATGGTTCTCAAATTTTTTTTAAGTTTAGGGTGATTCTGAAATAAATAGAGGGTGAAAATTCAAGTTTTTGTGCAAGTTTTACACATACATGTGATATAATATTAATAGGCCCTATTGGCATGATTGGAATCAAATGTACATTCAAACTTGCACAAAACTAGAATTCAAGGGTCAGAAAATAGGAGGTGATTTTGCCTAAACGACAAATTGCTGGTTGTCATTTATAAGGAGTACACTCTGACATTTCAGCTGTGAATACTACTGAGGCGTGTTCAAGACACCAGGGGTTTTCTTTATTTTGAAGGAGGTGCCTGTGCCTCTCCCATTTAGGAAAATTTATGACATTTTGCTGATATTGGGAAAATTTCATACAAATTCTCACCACAGTCTAACCCTAAAGTATCATTTATCAACACTGCTAATCCATTAATTGATTTGCTTGAACTGAACAAGGGATGAATAAAAAAAAAACCCCTTAGAAATGCACATAGAAATAGGACTTTTTGTGCTGACTTCCAGGTTTTGAGTCTAAGTATTTTCTTATGTGATTTTTTCATAATTCCTGTTTGTGAATTTCATAGTGATTTTTGGGGAAAAATAGAGGAAATTTTGAACTGGGAAGGGCCAAAATTCGACCCCAAAACAAGGGAAAAAAACACTGGATACGATGGTTAGTTTTAAAAGTGAATTGGAAAGGGGGGGGGGGGGGCTAGTTTTAATTGCAATACTGCAGGGATAGTATTCTAAGTAGAGCACTACAATAATCTAGGTGCTCATTATGATTTTGTCTATAGGAGGAATCCTCATAAAAGAAGTAAACATTTTCATAACATCAGTCCACTCACAGGCTTTACAGCAATTTAGTACAATCCAATGTGCTCACCCCCGAGAGGGGTTCACAAATACATTTCATGATATTCGTTGCCATTTTGAAACAATAGATAACACAGTGTTTTTCTTTCCGAAAAAATATTCGGCCCCATTCCCCCCTCTCTGGAGTACATATTTTTCCCCTCCTGTCAGATAAATCCCCCCCCCCCCCCCCATATAAAAGAGTTTTTCTTTGGCAAAATATATCGTTTTGAAATAATGCGTAAAATTCAACAAAATCAGAATCCAAATAGTAGAATATGGTTCCTTTAAATGTACCTGTTTGTATTTAAAGCCATTCCAATTATATTGATGCTATCTAGTAGAGTTTTTGCAAGAATTTTAATTTATCAAAAATTCCCCTTTCGAGTAGTTCACACGCATATTTAACCCCACATATCGACCCTGACCCCCTTCCCCCTAAAGTGAGAAAAAACACTGTAACAGCGGCAAACTACCTCCCCAGAGTGCATGTGAGTGCTAGCGAGCTCTATCCTGTTCACGTTCATTCATGAGCTAGCGAGTGCGAACGTCTGCAAGAGCTCTCTATCTTGAACATGCTACTGTTCGCGCAGCTCACTTCAGAAAAATTGAAGTTTTGTTTACTTTGTCAGCAAATTTTCTTATTGAAATTCATATGGTGGAATAGATCATGAACTCTCGTAACTAACTGTGTAAGTAATATGTCCATACGTTAACGTAGAAAACTCCCTACCTAAACAGGTTCAGGAAACTACCAAATTTAGCCATTATAGCTATAGTATATATAGCTATAATACTAATAGCTATTTCTAGCTATACATTTTGACCATTTCAGTCAAGTTTTTAGGAAAACTTCTACCGTAAAATAATCATTTCTGCATAAAAAATAAGAATATGTATGGATAGAGTAACAGAAAATAACATAATAAATGTTTGTAAAAACATGTTTTCCGACTGCAATTTTTGCCATTTTTTACATCGTTAGATGTGATTATCATGAATAAAAGATATGTTTATGCTTTACTATTCATAACAATTGATAACTATGATAGGAAATGCTTACTTGTAAAAATATTAAGATTTTTCAGTAAAAATGGCCAAAATATATAGCTACATATAGCTATTATAGCTATATATAGCTATATTTGGTAGTTTCCCGAACCTTCTAAACTGGCCATACAGACATATATATAGCTATATTTGGTAGTTTCCCGAACCTTCTAAACTTGCCGTACAGACATATAACTTTCACCGTTAGTAGAGCTGCAACGATTCACCGCGGTGCACCGAGAATCACGATTATTAGCCCCGACACGAATCGCGAGTCGTAGTGGTCAGAAACGATTCGGGTCGAATAGTCTAAATAATGCAGAAAAACGTTCAAATTTCAACTTTAAAGTACTCACTAATCGCAGGATTCCCAATAAGAATGATTTTAGGTGGTGATTTAGAATAAAAGGTGAACCCTTCAAGCACATTTTACTTAGCAATTCGGAAATTCAAACCGGCTACTTTTATTGCATTTCAACGAGTGCTACCCCAAATTGAAAATTGCCTCTTTTAAAGTATTTTACCTATGCACTTCTTCGTGCAAACTGGTTAAATATCATGCATCTTTTGTACACAGTATCAAATTTATATCCCCAGAAGGCCATTCTGTGGACGGGGGGGGGGGGGGGCTTGTCTTTGAAAATGATATTTCCCAATGATACATAAACATATAAATCATAGAGTGCTTTCACATGAACTGGGTTTTTATGCATTATTTTTTTAGATTCTGATGAGATTTTCAATCAAATTTTCATATAAAAGGAAAAAAAATAAAATATCCAAGGAAAATTATACTGTAAATAACTCCAACCGAAAAAAATCGAATCGAGGCATTAAAATCGAAATCCAACCGAATCGAGAAGTTCCTGATTCGTTGCAACTCTAACGGGTGCAGGACGTTTCGGTACAAGGACGTTTCGGTACAAAGAAAAAAGACGTTTCAGTACATGGTACAAAGACGTTTCGGAACATGATTTAGGTCGTTTTGGTACATATTTTGTTTTGGTACATTACCAAATTTTTGATTGTTTAAAGTGGATACATTATTTACCTTAGTAAAAGTTATATATATTTTCATACATTTAAAACATTTGACCCCCCCCCCTCCCTCCCCCCAAAAAAATCATGTCCCTGAAATGATAAAGTTGAAAAGCAAAAAACATTTAAGTATACCAATTTATTTGATTACATAATAAATTCAATTTGTACTTTCCTGTTTATTTTTTTTATGTTTGGTTTTTTTTTTGGGGGGGGGGGAGGGGTCTTTCGTCATACATAATTGGTATGTCTAATGACAAATTGATTAATTAAACCGTTTTCTTTGCAATATTTGATTAGAATTATAATTGTTAGGCATCGGACGAAATGTTTGATCACCGATAAATATCATTTGTCATCAAATATGTTACATAATGTACCGAAACTTATTAAAAAAAAAATAAAACAAACACAAACTAAATTATCACTCCATATCTAAAAAAAATGTACCAGCAATGGATTGAAAAGGGAATTTTACTTATAAAAGACCTTTTTAATATAGATGGAACAATATATTCTAGAGAATATATAAGTAACATACTGGGTTCCAACCTACCATTCACAACTTATTTTGGTATAAAAATTGCAATTTTTAACAAATGGCCAATGTTGAAAAATAGTAATAACTAGATGGCTACTGTTGCAAGCAACAGACGGATTCCTCCTTTATTAGACCTTCCTCGGAACTGAAGTGTTAAAATCCGAATAAAGAAGATGAAAAAATAATAGTTGCTTTAGTACCCTATTCACTTCAGGTAATGAATCAAAAGAGCTTATGTCTAACTTGGGACTCTTATCTATTTATCGACAAAAAAGAAGAAAAAGATGATAAATACCTTTCAAGTTTAGGAAGGCTTTAAACTCCTTGATCTATTCTATCCATTTTGAATCCTCTTAAATTACTATCCCAAAAAGAATTGCACAATGAATTAGCAATGAGATAATTTCTATAAATAGAGAATGACAGCAGCATGAAAGTACAGACAAGTAATGCTACTAAGATAAAAGAAAGGAAACAGAGAACAAGAATAAAAGAGTTATCTATCTTACTGTGTGAAATTTAAATAAGAAGTACTACTTGTGTGAAGAATAAATATTTAAGAACAAAATTTTCTCAATCCTACAAGAGTAAATGTTTGTTATGACCTTGAAAAATGTTATTTGACCTTGAACCAAGGTCATGGATGAAAAATAAGCATTTTAGTTTATTCTCATCAAGATTCCTTTTCATCTATTCAAAGCTCAATATTTTATCAAAAAAAGTCTGTTGTGACCTTGAAATCGAACAAATGACCTTGGGTCAAGGTCAAGGTGAAAGGACTTGATGCAAGGAACATTTGCGCAAAGTTTGAACTCTCAAGGTCAAATGGTCTTTGTTCTATGGGAAATTTTTTGTTGTGACCTTGAGAATGAAAATTTGACCTTGGGTCAAGGTCAAGGTGATAGGGCTTGGATCAATGATTGTATTTATGAAGTTTGAACTGTCAAGGTCAAATAGTCTTTGTTCTATAGGCAAAAGTTTGTTGTGACCTTGAGAATCAAAATTTGACCTTGAAACTATGTCATCATCAATGACTACCTATAAGTAACCTACCATCCAAGTTTCAACTCAAAATCTCAAAAACTCTAGAAATTGGCACTGTGCCAATTTAAAGTTCCATTTTCAACTTGGAATAGCGCGAAAACCGTAAATATTTTATCGAGCATGTAAGCGTATAAAAGTTTGCAAATTTCCCAAAGAACATTTTAAAACAAATTTCGTTCAAATCGTACGGCTAGTTTAGGAGTTATAAGTGTTTAAAGATTTGACCTTTGGTGACCTCTAGCGGGGGCATACGTGAACTTTTCAACGACAAAATTGTTTTACCTCTAGATCTTCATATGCTCTTTCACATGATACTTTTTGTTTTATCATAAGAAGTGGCACTTTTTTGTACAGTGACTGGAACGATCTGGGGGTAAGAATAATAATAATAAGAATAATAATAAGAATAAAGAAAAGACAATACAATAACAGAAAGGATTCCGACGGAAAAGTCGGAATCCTTAATAAGAATAATAAGAATAAAGAAAAGACAATACAATAACAGAAAGGATTCCGACGGAAATCGGAATCCTTAATAAATGGAAGGATGGAGGTTCCTGTGGACATAGCAGACGGATTCCTCTCATTTTCATCTTGTTAAGAACAGAAATGAAAATTGAAAAAATGCGAAAATGACTGGCCGCAGCTGGACTCGAACCAGGTACCTTCACCAAGGTAGGCCCCATCGTATCTTGTACATTTAATGTCAGGTCACATGGTTGAATTGACCAATGAAATTTGTAACACATCCTGGGTCATGCATATTAATTATGTGAGGGATTTTCCAATGAATCATGACAATATAGCAAGTGTTTTCAAACTGGTACATGTATTCGATATTTCTTGATTCTGTTAGAAAACATTTTGAACTAATACATACTCGTATAAATTTTGAAATGAAAACAATGTTGAAGCACTGTACTTTATGTTTGCTTACGAATGAAAAAAAATTGAGGGAAAAAAATGGCCAAGGCCGGTATCGAACCCAGGACCCACCGATTCGAAGTCTGACGCTCTACCGCTGAGCTATTGCAGAACTGACAAAGCTTTGCATCAAAAGTCTTTAGAAGGATGAAATCTTGCGACTATGTTATGACTCAACATGTCGAGCATGTTCCGAATGATAAATCTTTATCGATCGATTCTATTTACAGGTTTGTATTCAGGAGTAAACAACACAGAATTTCATAAAATGTATTTTTTTTATTTGACTTTCATTGACCATGTATGTAGAGAATAAAATTATGAATCAATAAAATGTGTTTGCTTATTTTGCAAGGGCGGATCTAGACAGGGTAGGTGAAAACAGGTATGTACACGTATGTAACATGTAAGTCGGGGGGGGGGGGGGGGGGGGGGGGGGGGCAAAAACTTATCAACCTCCCCCTTTCGAAGGACTAGCCTATGTCATTGGATAAACAAACCGTCAAATATCATGTACAGTTATTTCAAAGATTGACGAATTCAAAAAGAAACAGACAAACAAACGAGAAAAAAAAAATGCCCAAGGGGGCCACATTGCTCTGTCAAAGGTCTTGTACAGTTGTTTCAAATACTAAGGAATTTAATAAGAAAAAGACAAACAAACAAACAAAAGAAATGAAAAAAAAAAACAAGAGGCCCAAGGGAGCCATTTTGCTCAGTCAAAAGTCTTGTACAGTTGTTTCAAAGATTGTCGAATCAAAAAAGAAAAAAACAAGCAAACAAACAAACAAGCAAAACAAATAAAAAAATAAAAAAAAAAAAAAAAAAAACCAAGAGGCCCAAGGGGGCCACATTGCTCCGTCAAAGGTCTTGTACAGTTGTTTCAAAGATTGACGAATTAAAAAAACAAGACAAACAAACAAAACAAAACAAAAAAAAAAAAAAAAAAAAACCAAGAAGGCCAAGGGGGCCACATTGCTCCGTCAAAGGTCTTGTACAGTTGTTTCAAATATTGACGAATGAAAAAAAAAAGAGGCCTAAGGTGGCCATATATACACGTTGAAGTCAATGACAGTGAAATAAATATGCGCAATATGAAATGTGTTTTTCTTCTGAATAAAAAGCTATGAATAGGACTGACTTGTTGCATGAACGATCGATAATTCTTGTAATGCTGAATCAGCCATTTGCATTTCTCCGTCTGTATATCAAAAATAAAAACCACTAACATTCAGGAACTCCAATGGCTATGTGGATAGGGCGTTGAACTGCTGGCCCAAGGGTACCGGGTTCGATCCCCAGTCTGGACGTTTTTTTTTTATCGCCGATCGTCTGCGTTTCTGTCTAGTACTCTCTTTATCTGTTCGTATGTCTGTTCGTTCTTCTATTGTTGTCAGTCTATCTAACACTGTCTATCTTACACTGTCAGTCTGTCTGTCTGGTCCATGCTGCAAATTTACCAGTTAATTTAAATGATGCTATTCAATTTTAAGACATGCCCTAATAAGTATCTTTGAATTATCATGACTATAATGATACAAAATTGATATATTGGTGTGTAAGTGCGAGCGAAAGTGTGTGAATGTAGTAAAAAACAAAAAAACCCAAAATGTGTAGTAATTATTATTACATAACAATGAATGTAGTAGTTTGGGAATAAAATATATAAAAAAAAAAAAAAAAATGTACCGAAACATCTTTTTGTTGTACCGAAACGTCTCTACTTGTACCGAAACGTCTTCCTATTGTACCGAAACATCCTTGTACCGAAACGTCCAGCATTCACTCTAACCCTTAGGTACAAGAGTTCGAGATCTATCTCCCAGTATGAAAATAATTGGTCAATATCCTGACAAATGAGACAAAACTTCAATCTTCCAAAAGTGAGCTGCACAGACAGTAGATTTGATGCACCGGATTTAATTTCATGTCCATTTTAGCAATTCAGTGGAAGCAAATGACGGAAATGGGATCAATTCAAATACAACGATGTTCATGCATTTATAAACATTTTGGCCTTCTATTGTAAGGATAGTGTTCTTCTTATACTATGGACATTGTTATTCTGAATTTCAACATGTTCGAACTTCAAATCGAAACCGACAGAGGAGAGGGGCAAGCTCCAACTTGCAACAAGGTCATAGGCGGCACAGGCTTGCAATATAACCTTGCCGTCATCGTTATTGTCTTACGCCATTTCACGCAATGAAAAAACCCGAGAGGCATCGCAGGTACGGCATGTCGTCACAGTGACGTCATTTGGACTTCTGACGTAAACAGTGCGAAAGATTCAAAGGCAGAGACACATATTTGAGTGTTTAGGGGCGAGTAAATGGGCAATGAAGGAAACGATTCTTTTGTTGATGTAGGAAAATTTATACAAGACTCATGTTTAACGACGGTAGGCTTCGATTTATAGCTAGAATTTGTATTTTTACTGGAGACTTCTCGCTCAGCTGATCGTGTTGGCAACGTACGAATGAAGAAAGAATCCCCAATACTGCATCGATTTGCATCGAAAGAAAAGCATTGCATGTACACTGTATACCTCATAAATGTAGTCAAACCTGATGGTATATGCTTGCAATACTTTATTTAAAAATATGAAGCCCAAGTTCCAGTCTGCAAGAATCTTGCAGACAAACAATTGGCGATGACGGCAGAGGTAGATTTCAAAGTGAAGAAAAGTGGAACTGAAATCGGACGCATGCGTAGGAGATTGGGGCAAGCTCATCAGTTTCTATTGAAATTTAATAGATTATCAGACATTGCTACTGATTGTGAATATTGGACCAGATAAAATATCAAAGTTGATAATTAAACGTACCTTAAAGTAAATTAATTAGATAAAATAATAACAAAACTGAAAACATGCATTCGACTTTCTTGTCAAGTTGAAACTCCAAAACTGAAAGTAGATGAAGTTATCCTGAGCCCGATAATTTCCCACGGATTCCCCCCCCCCCCTTCCTATTTTCTAAAATGACCCACAAATGGTTCTTATATGATATTATTATTATTATCATTATTGTGACAAAACTAATAAATTAACCTCAAATATTTATATAGGAAGAAGAAGAAATGTTTCAAAGTATGATGACTCCATGATAAGTTCCCTGGACGAATACACACTTGGTCTTGATTCAAGTTTGATCTTGACTCGAACTTCTCGGGTCATAGAACATTATTGGTACCTGGATATACGCTAGGCCTAGGGTAATGCTTGGCCAAGAACTTTTAACCCCAAAGTATATATATATTTTTTCATTTACATGATAGTAAAGTTTCACGAAAACGACATGACAACGCATCAAGGCGGTGCGATAAAATATGACGTCAACTCACGGAAAGGAAACTTGAATATTAGCCATTCTTGAGGAAAAGATTAAGGGATTTTCGAAAATTTTGATCACTTTAATCTAAAACTTTCGATTTTTTTGACTATAGTATATATCTGAATTTGTATCTAATCTAGTATGTCTAAAACTCTAAATGATATTTAATGATTAGAAATCATGGAAAATCTTGCCTATCATTTCATGAAAAAGTTACGAAAATTCCTGAAAGTTATCATGATAACTATTTTTGAAACTGAGCACTGGAATCTAAACGTACAGATTTTTTAAATCGAATGTTTAAGATACAGCGTTTTCAATGTTTTTAAATTCAAGCACATATGAGCATTCAAGGCATGTTAGGAGGAAATAAGATTTATCGAAAGGTGTTCATCTCGTCGATTCATTTTCAAGAGAAAGTTGCCAAATTAGAAATTCTGAAGCGAGGTGCCAGACAGTACTCACATAAGGTTATCTCAAACTTATTACATTCTCAAAAGTAAATTGAATTCAATGCTGATTGATAAAACTCGGTTTGTATACCTAAATCCTTCACTGTATGAATAATGCATTGAGGTCCTCAAAGGACGTGATACGGGAATTTATTTACTACGTTAAGGACCCTCAAAGGTAGGGCTTATTGACATAGAATCAGGAGGTAATCATGGCGAATAACTACACCGTAGACGCTTTCCAGTCATCAAAATTTGTCATCGCTGATTTCGTCATCATCGTCGTCTATTTAGCGTTTTGCTTGGCCACTGGAATATGGGTAAGTATTTTATACTCTTTCCTATGATTAAGCATTGGTAACTTTAGATTTTCTCAAAAGTTAGCGCACCTGAGATTGACGGGGCCACATTGCATATGTTTTAGTTACCTTTTCTCTCGACGAAGAAAGGCTTGCTGTTTAAACATACCATAATTTATAAATTCCATGTCGTATATACTAACAGTAACTTAGCAACTTCTGCTGCCAAAGTAGGAGAAAAAACTGGGGCATGTTTTTGAAACATACACATGAAGGAGAGGGGGGGGGGGGTGATGATGTTAGGAGTTCAAAACCTTGTTCAGTAAAACACTAAAATACGACTTTGCCACATACAAATTTCTGGAAGTCACAAGCCGGACTGAGGGACTCGGAAAATAATCTCTTAAATTACCCATCTGTATTCCCTTTCTACACCAAATTCAGCAGTATAAAACATTTATCAAGTTTAATTAAAACTATAAACAGTTTTTCTTAAAATCATGAATTTTAAGAAACCTTTTGCGATGGAATGACGTCCCGAATGCAAAATTTTTATTCGAATCATGATTTTAGTGAATTATGAGGTACATAAATGTCAATAATATTTTTTAATTCATAAATTGTGATACATGCAGGCAACATGGCGTACACAGCGTGGAAGCATCAGTGGATACTTTCTGGCAGGGAGGGATATGTTGTGGTTTGCGGTATGTATGTCTTATTTTGGCAATAATATCAACTTATGACATTCAGTGCTAGTTATACCAAAGTGATTCTAACACAGTCAAATGGTCAATACTGAGAGCGCAAGATACAGAATATGACCTCAACTTTTCGCGTGATATTAACTTTCGCAAATGCAATGTAAGGAGATATGAATTTGAGTATTGCTAGATAGTGAAATTGACGGAGAGCACAAAAACAAACATGTGACATGTAATTTTAAAAATTACGAAAACTGTACTCGCTAAAATGCAAACACTCTTATTTGACCTAGAATCGTGAATACTGATACTAGCACAAAAAAAAAAAAAAAAAAAAAAAAAAAAAAAAAAAAAAAAAAAAATCTGGTTGCAGTATGCGATATTAATTTGGACGAGTACCAAGGGAAACCTTGTTAATCCAATACAAACATAGATCTTTTGCAAAATATTTTCAAAACTGTAAGTTTCCTTAACGCATATATAACAAATAGTTACGAGATATATTATGTCACTTTACATTATACATTGCTTTATCACTGAGCTAGATTTATTTGTGTGATTTATTATTTGATAATCTGACTACATGTTTATTAGTTACAGCGCAACGGAGAAGACTTCGTGATATTTTGCTGTCTCCCCAGAGGAAAGCAAAATATCACTACACGGCACAAGTATTCGTTTTCTAAAATATACGACATACAATCTTACAATAGAACGTTGGAGAAAAAGGTATCATACCGCAGCTAGAAGAGCACCGGACTTCCAACCAGACATCCAGTCTGGCCTAGGTTCGAATCGGACTTTCTCCTGTTCTCAAGCTCGGAGGGAACTAAATCGGCCTGCGTACACCCATAGTAGACATGCATTTCTTTAATACTCAACGCATTTTATTTTTTCCCATGACATTTTCCATTGACCCATGTCAAACTCAGATGTGGACACTTTCTTATATTTCACTTTTTGACACTTTCGTCTTCAAATAATGTGTTGATTGTCATGATCCTTACGTTCTTATAATATTCTTACGAAGGAAAGGGCCTGTGACTACTTTCCACTGAACTCATTTCAGATATATATCATGCAAAAATATGTGAAATTGATAAAAGTCAATAGATCTTTTGTTGTGTCGTCATATGTAATATTGGCAATTTTGATCAATTACCATATTCATTAGGACTATCTAATGAATATGACAGTTGGTTTTTGATACTGACATATTGAGATTACCGCAATTTTTGGTTACGGTCATTCTCTTACCGGTGACCATGAAAATTATATTTCAAATTCATGTGTCAAAATTATAAATATCAGTACCAAACAATATAAATTTGAACAGAATCCCTATGTACATATATTTCATACTAAAGTTATACATAACGTATCTAAATATGTCAACGTATCTATGACAACCTTTCCCGCGCTTGCGTGGATCCTTTTCTAGTGTATATATAATCCTGTCCATCTTTTACAGATTGGTGCCTCTTTGTTTTCCAGCAACATAGGAAGCGGAAGTTTTGTAGGTCTGGCTGGTTCAGGAGCAGCGTCAGGAATAGCTGTGGCTAGCTATGAACTTAATGTTAGTTATCGTCAATATTCATTTAGAAAGAACTGAAGTCTGTTTTTGTTTGAGCATAGAATTAAGAAGCATACAATTTTCTTTTTTGAAGACATAACAATAAAGGTCAATGTACATGAGGTTACTGCCAACGGATCCTATTCTCAATGTAAACATGCACAGATCCGGAGGGAATGAACCTCATCCTCTTAAATTTGCTGAAAAAAAACTCGATTAATTATTCCATATTTACAATTAATTCGTTTTCTCGTAATCCCCAATAGCTTCAACCCCTTTGGCCGGGATGGACCCTGAAAAAAAATCCAGATCTGCGCGTGGTGGACAATAAAAAAAAAAAATACAATGATAAAGTCCGTACGTGTATATAGCCTAGATATCTTAGGTTGACGCATAACACCATAAAGAAGTTATTCGGGTAATACGCCCAGACCCTGTTCTCTAAAACAAAACCCATATTTTTCAACGTACACACAATGTCATGACATATATATATACATACATTAAAAACCTCTTTGTTTGAAGATGACACAACACACAGAATCATATTTGTTATATTTTTGTACCAGGGCCTGTTCTGTCTCCTGTTGCTTGGTTGGTTGTTTGTACCTGTTTACATAGCAAGTGGGGTAAGAGAATATCGATGAGTTATATATATCTTTAAGCAGCTGTTATTCCATGTCTAAAATCAGAATAATTTCATTTAGAAGACTTATTTTATGCCTGAATATAGCCTTTCAATCGTAGGTATACACATTACCGGAATATCTCAGAAAGCGTTTTGGAGGACAGCGTTTACAGATCTATATGTCAGCCCTGGCTCTCCTTATCTATGTCTTTACCAAAATATCGGTGAGTGTAATTCATTGGCGTCAACCTTAGCACTGATAAGTGTGAAAACGTGTCATCAGAGTGCATTCTTAGATCGAGATAATGTTGCAGCAATAAAAAAAAGAAGCTCCCAAAGTTAGGTAATTGAATTTTATCAGTAGTAGGTCTTTATCCAGACGATAATCTCAAGGTCCTAACGGTTATCTATATTAAATACTCAAGTCAAATTCAAGTCAACGGGTAACGTCGACATATTTGATTTTGACTACACAAATTATTTTCGTACTTATAAAAATCCAAATTATATGAAAGAAAGGAGGGGATCTCCAACAACACTCGGTAGCAGCACCCACAGCAAAACCCAAAACACCCAACAGGAAGAGACGCAAAAGGGACAAGGAACACCAACTCACACCATAGAAACATGAAACACTAAAGACTACACACAAACCAACACAAACACAAACCAACAAGACCAATGGGCAACCGGTGCCGACTAAGTCGGCCATCTGCCAAGCAAACAGCAGACGGCGTGGCTATCCGGGTTACGTGCGCACAACTCTCCCACTTTTCCGATTACCAAGAGGTCTCAAAGAGCGCACAATTGTGGTGTTAAATAACCTCCTCACTGAAAGATGAACATACAAACAGACAGCATGACACAGGGACACACAGATGGATATATAAATGGATATAAAAACAGAGGGCATACGAAGCACAGTCCGTGCTCTGCCGGCTGTAGCGAGCTCATGCATGTGAACACCCGAGGAGTCCGACTTGGATTCAGAGAGGACAGGTGGTTGGAGCCCTGTCTTTTCTAAAGAGGTTTGGGCAGGGTCCGTCATGGAGTCTCGTGACAGTCAGTCAGAGTGCAATTCTTACGAATGCGCTGGTACAAGACTGTAGATTGGCCCAGTACCAAGCCAAGAGTTAGTCTGGTGACAGAAGGATCATATCCACGGTATAAAATGATTTAAACACAATTTCGATGGTAATTCTGTCTACTTTTGATCCTTCTTATTTTGTTAATTATGTCACCATAAAATGCAGGTTGTGAAATACCCAAAGTAATATACTCTGTTGCTTGTATTAATACGAATTTCAAAATAAATTGACAATAATTTTTGTAAAATTTCCAGAGGGTCTTTACTAGTTTGAAAGAGCGAAAATCTTGACGTAAAAGTTTCTTGGTAATTTGTAAACTACTATGAAAATCCAAAACATCAGTACATGCTCTAGCATACCGGATGAGCAAACTTCTATCAGCGATCGGTTACCGAAAAACCTTTTAGGAGGGAGCTCAACCGGGGTGGATTTACTATTTTGAATCCAAAATCATCTCTTTGTCATACACTTGCATGAATCTCTCAATTAATAATTCTGATATTTAAGTCCAAAAGTGGTGTTTCTGTGTTTGTAACGTTGGCCTTGTTTAGTGTCATTACTTGTGGATAAATAGCATTTTTTTTATACTTTTCAAAAACAGGATTATCGATAGTAAGAGTATCATCCAGGTGCACAGAAGTACCAATGAAACATTTCACACCATCATGTAACACATCTGATACACAACAGCACACACATTTAAATCAGCTTTACTGGTATTTTATGTATATAGGTGGACATGTACGCCGGAACTATCTTCATACAACAAGCCATAGGATGGGATTTGTACGCTGGCGTCTTCCTTTTACTGGCTATATCTGCCATTTATACGATATCAGGTAAATTTGTACTTTGACCTCATTGGCTTTCATAAAAGGAAAGATTGTCTACATATATTTCCCTGCTCATAACTTATATCATTGATTTCTATCAAGCTTGTGAGCGCTCCAGAGAACACAATCCTAGACTATGAAAATCCAAAACATCAGTACATGCTCTAGCATACCAGATGAGCTGCGAAATGTAGATACCGTATGACAGTAATCTAGGAACATTACCGTCAAGCCAGGGAAAATTTACAATGTTGAATTTGAAGACGTTTACAATGTTGAATTTTAAAATTTACAATGTTGAATTTGAAGACGTTTAACATTTTACGGTATTTATACTGCATAACACCTTTTCGGGAATTTCTTATTCATTGGGGTAAACACTCGGATGGAATTTCTTTCAGGTGGACTTAAGGCTGTGATATACACGGACACATTGCAGACGGTCATCATGGTTGTGGGTTCCATTGTCCTCATGATTCTAAGTAAGTTATAAAACTTAAATATTTGCGGACCTTTATGTTTTTGCGAATGCATAGTACCTACCGAAATTTTATCTCATCGATTAGCAAGAAAACCTCCATCGAAGTTTTCAGGCCATAACTACTCGGTTATAGATTGATTCAATTGCTTTTATAACGATATAAAAATGTTTGCATATGCCCATTGAAAAAAAAAAACAAACAAACAAACACAACGAATTGCAATTTTTGAAGGTTTTAACAAGATCGGAGGGATAGAGCAGATTTATACCAAATATCCAAACGCCGTTCCATCCCTGACCACTAATTCCACAGCAGACTGTGGTAAGCCCACCGCCGAAGCCTTCCATCTGCTGAGAGACGCTGTCACCGGGGACATCCCCTGGCCAGGGAATGTGGTGGGCATCTCTATTCTCAGTTGCTGGTACTTCTGCTCAGACCAAGTTCTGGTCCAGAGGTCACTGTCTGCGAAGAATATGCATCATGTTAAAGGAGGATCTATATTAGCGGCCTACCTCAAAGTTCTACCTCTATTCACGACAGTGTTCCCGGGAATGATCAGCAGAATCCTGTTTACAGGTACAATTTTTTTTGAAAGGTCGGACAGACAGACAGATTGCTGGAAGAACTAATTTGACAGGCGTACAGCTTAAGTGACAGACGTTAAATGAACAGTTAGACGAGCAAACGAATTTATTTACAGACAGACGACGACTAGGATTAAAATTTTAGCAGAATCCTTCTTCTACCTTTATTTTTTGGAACCATTTTCTTTCAAAGAATCTCGTGAGCTATGTTTTAATTTTACAGATCAGATAGCTTGTGTGGACCCTGAAGTATGTAAAGTTGTATGTAATAATGAAGCAGGCTGTACAAACATCGCCTACCCCAAACTGGTGGTGGAGTTAATGCCAGACGGTATGTCCTCAATATACATGTACTGATATGATTTACATAATACCATAAGTAAAAGGCTATACTCAAAACAAGATTTATTAGATAGAAGATATTTACACAATATTCTTATGATGTTCTTATGAGGCCTTTTTCGCGTGGACGATATTTCACAATTTTAAAATGACAAGTACAAGAGCATGAATGTGCCATGCGTTGAGTTTTGTATCTATCAATTATTTTTAGCATTTCGTCTAAACTGACAAAGTATTTGATATCGAAGAAATTATGTTCTTCATAAGATAAGGAGGAGATCCCCACAATAACAGAGGAGCATACTCTCAGAGTATGAAACGGGAGTTAGTGAACAAACAGACTGAGACAATAAGATCAGATCATTGAGACATAAGGGACAATACTATATATGTGAATCCGTGAACGAAAGTCAAACACAAAAGCCGAAATCAGATTCCAAAAATCAAATAAAAAGGCTTACAAATTCTTGAAAATGAATTTTCTCTCGCGAATAGAAAAATCGGACAAACAGACGGAGACAATGACACTTCTCCATAGAAACATGAAGGACAATTCATCCAATGAACAATATCCAGAGTTCAGTGCAAGTGCGGAAGGCATTGTAGGAGGCGCTGTTAATACAACTCGTGCTTATTTGCAAAGTTTAAACATGTTCAGATATCAAATGAATCATATTACATATATTATGTAAATATAGTATCTAAGCAAATAGGACCAAAAAGGAAGCTTGATGCTTATTAGATTTTTCTCTCTTTGTATCATTTGAAAACAAGGGGAAAGTTTCGCTCATTGGCCATGGTATGATGACATAGAAATGGACAAAAATGATTGTAAGCAGCGCATTTCTGTTTGTTTATACTTTTAAACTAAAATACAAACATTAAGACTAATCAGAAGGGAGTTAGATCTATAGCAGCGTCGCACAAATTAATTCTAAAAGCGCCACCTACAATGACTTGATTTTACCAAAAAAAAAAAAATATGGAGATTCAAATAATACAATCAACTTTGTTTACCATGGACATATGGAGGAAGGTCAGACCTCGGTCTCCTATATACATATATTACTATTTACTTTCAGGATTACGGGGTTTGATGTTGGCCTCTATGATGGCCGCCCTGATGAGTTCTCTGTCCTCGGTATTTAACAGTGCCAGTACGCTGTTTACCATGGACATATGGAGGAAGGTCAGACCTCGGTCTCCTATATACATATATTACTATTTACTTTCAGGATTACGGGGTTTGATGTTGGCCTCTATGATGGCCGCCCTGATGAGTTCTCTGTCCTTGGTATTTAACAGTGCCAGTACGCTGTTTACCATGGACATATGGAGGAAGGTCAGACCTCGGTCTCCTATATACATATATTACTATTTACTTTCAGGATTACGGGGTTTGATGTTGGCCTCTATGATGGCCGCCCTGATGAGTTCTCTGTCCTCGGTATTTAACAGTGCCAGTACGCTGTTTACCATGGACATATGGAGGAAGGTCAGACCTCGGTCTCCTATATACATATATTACTATTTACTTTCAGGATTACGGGGTTTGATGTTGGCCATTATGATGGCCGCCCTGATGAGTTCTCTGTCCTCGGTATTTAACAGTGCCAGTACGCTGTTTACCATGGACATATGGAGGAAGGTCAGACCTCGGTCTCCTATATACATATATTACTATTTACTTTCAGGATTACGGGGTTTGATGTTGGCCTTTATGATGGCCGCCCTGATGAGTTCTCTGTCCTCGGTATTTAACAGTGCCAGTACGCTGTTTACCATGGACATATGGAGGAAGGTCAGACCTCAGTCTCCTATATACATATATTACTATTTACTTTCAGGATTGCGGGGTTTGATGTTGGCCTCTATGATGGCCGCCCTGATGAGTTCTCTGTCCTCGGTATTTAACAGTGCCAGTACGCTGTTTACCATAGACATATGGAGGAAGGTCAGACCTCGGTCTCCTATATACATATATTACTATTTACTTTCAGGATTACGGGGTTTGATGTTGGCCTCTATGATGGCCGCCCTGATGAGTTCTCTGTCCTCGGTATTTAACAGTGCCAGTACGCTGTTTACCATGGACATATGGAGGAAGGTCAGACCTTGGTCTCCTATATACATATTTTACTATTTACTTTCAGGATTACGGGGTTTGATGTTGGCCTCTATGATGGCCGCCCTGATGAGTTCTCTGTCCTCGGTATTTAACAGTGCCAGTACGCTGTTTACCATGGACATATGGAGGAAGGTCAGACCTCGGTCTCCTATATACATATATTACTATTTACTTTCAGGATTACGGGGTTTGATGTTGGCCTCTATGATGGCCGCCCTGATGAGTTCTCTGTCCTCGGTATTTAACAGTGCCAGTACGCTGTTTACCATGGACATATGGAGGAAGGTCAGACCTCGGTCTCCTATATACATATATTACTATTTACTTTCAGGATTACGGGGTTTGATGTTGGCCTCTATGATGGCCGCCCTGATGAGTTCTCTGTCCTCGGTATTTAACAGTGCCAGTACGCTGTTTACCATGGACATATGGAGGAAGGTCAGACCTTGGTCTCCTATATACATATTTTACTATTTACTTTCAGGATTACGGGGTTTGATGTTGGCCTCTATGATGGCCGCCCTGATGAGTTCTCTGTCCTCGGTATTTAACAGTGCCAGTACGCTGTTTACCATGGACATATGGAGGAAGGTCAGACCTCGGTCTCCTATATACATATATTACTATTTACTTTCAGGATTACGGGGTTTGATGTTGGCCATTATGATGGCCGCCCTGATGAGTTCTCTGTCCTCGGTATTTAACAGTGCCAGTACGCTGTTTACCATGGACATATGGAGGAAGGTCAGACCTCGGTCTCCTATATACATATATTACTATTTACTTTCAGGATTACGGGGTTTGATGTTGGCCTTTATGATGGCCGCCCTGATGAGTTCTCTGTACTCGGTATTTAACAGTGCCAGTACGCTGTTTACCATGGACATATGGAGGAAGGTCAGACCTCAGTCTCCTATATACATATATTACTATTTACTTTCAGGATTACGGGGTTTGATGTTGGCCTCTATGATGGCCGCCCTGATGAGTTCTCTGTCCTCGGTATTTAACAGTGCCAGTACGCTGTTTACCATAGACATATGGAGGAAGGTCAGACCTCGGTCTCCTATATACATATATTACTATTTACTTTCAGGATTACGGGGTTTGATGTTGGCCTCTATGATGGCCGCCCTGATGAGTTCTCTGTCCTCGGTATTTAACAGTGCCAGTACGCTGTTTACTATGGACATATGGAGGAAGGTCAGACCTCGATCGTCAGAGGGAGAACTCCTAGTAGTGGGCAGGTTTGTGCTCTTGTAAACTCAATGATTTCATTGATCATTTTTCAGTCAAATGTGGTGAAGGGGGAAAAAAAATAATAAACTAAGTTGCAACGAACCGGATAAAGTCTGCTCGATCTTCTATACAAGCTGTGAAAAAATGTAGTTAGAATACGTAACCATGGAAAAAAAGAAATAAGAGGCCACGAAAATGTGTTAGGTAGAGATGATGATTTATTGTGTTCATTAAACACAAACTAGGGGAATAAACGGCAAATGTCATTTATTGGTCTATTCAAGAAGTTCCGCCTGCCTAGTTGCTCCGCATACAGCTTGGCTTTAGAGAAGTTTGTGCAATAAACCACCCAGAACACTTGTCTGTCGTACTTGTGTACCTGTAGGAAGTTTGCTTGTTCTATAGATCTAGAAAAATCCTTTTTTTATAGTTTCAATAACAATATTCACGAATACTGAATACCAAGGATTTGATAGATGATTTATTGTCATATACAGGGTGTTCACCTTAATCCTTGTTGCTGTAAGTGTGTTATGGATACCAATATTGCAGGCGTCACAGGGAGGACAGTTGTTTAACTACATACAAGCAGTAACGGGATACCTGTCCCCGCCCGTACTCTCTCTTTTCTTGTTGGCAATTCTTTGGAAGAGAACCAATGAACATGTGAGAATATAATTACGTCATTAGCCATGTTTCTTTTGCAATTTATTTATGTACACGGGGTAAAATTGAAAATAAACGATTGTATTTTATTGGATTTTGTTTGGTTGTTTTTGGTTTTGTTTGCTTTGCTGTGCATTTTGTAGCTGTCAATTTTGCTTTATCAAAATTTAAATCAGGCTTCTCGTGATGTTTTCATAAAGTAAATATAATGTAACTTATCCTCTGAATAATTCTCGGTTGTTAATTTCGTCACTCAGGGTGCATTCTGGGGTTTGATGATTGGTCTAGTGACTGGTGTTATCAGAATGGGACTGGACTTTGGTTATGGTTCCCCGGGGTGCGGGGAGGAGGATACCCGACCCTCCGTCATCAGTAAAGTACATTTCCTACACTTTACCATTATACTGTTCTTCCTGAGTCTTTTTGCAACTATTATCATCTCCTTGGCAACACCAAAAATCTCAGAAAAGCACGTGAGTATGATATATGATAACACTGTAGCTGTAGTGTTTTGACCGAGAAAATGTTGACTTTTTAGAAAAATTAAACCCATTATCTTATTGTCTTCCGTCGTGTACTTTTAATAGAATGCTCAAAAACGAGTACATGTAGATGGTCATGTGAAGCAATATCTTTTAATGAACAGTATCTCGTTTGGAATTCAAAGCTTTCATATATCAATAAACGACATGGGATTTCAAAAAGATAGATTTTTTACTTTTGTATATGAATCAATATAGAGTATAAAGTAAGTGTACTATTTTGATAGTTAGTACGTTTGACTTGGTGGACACGTCATGATCTTGGTCACAGAGAACCTTTTCCGGAAGAGGAAGTGGAAAACAAGAAAGCAGCAGCGTCGGCAAAACCAACAGTATCTCAAGGTACAACTTTATGTCATTTGATATCTGATATAAACAAAATGAAATTGGAATATTGCTACCTATCATACCTTAATAATATTAAATAATAATAAACAAACAAATAAGCAGGAAAACAAGCAAAGAAACAACTGGGAGACAGCATGGTGTAAGAATACGTTCACTCAATGAATATTTTCATGCATTTGATTGCAACTACACGATTGTTAAAGTAGATTATTTTTGTAAAGATATTGTATTCCATTTTATATTTTTACAGATCCAGTCCCAAGATGGAAGAGGGTCGTGTTTCTCATCTGTGGATACGAACCTCCAACTGAGGACAAACGGACAGACGCCGAGAAAACGGAGCAAATAAGACTATTGACCCATATAAAAGAAAAGAGAAAATGGAAAATATTCATAAACATTAATGCCATTATCTTAATGTGTTTTGGTATATTTCTTTGGGGTTTCTTTGCGTAAAATACCAATTTTGCGCAAAATTTTTGTATGGATGTAGAAACTATACAATTATCAATGAATAGCTATTGTATATTGATTGATATTATAAATAAATGCTTATATTTTTTATGAAATTTTGTTATTAGAATAACGAAGCAAAATCCGGTCTGTGAAATGATGTATTCAGTCCGTCTGTCTACATCAACAATTTAGTTTCCACGATTAAGCTAATTCTCAAAGAAATAAAAGGGATATAACGTACTACCTTTGATATATTTAAGGCACCATACTGTTTGACTTGAAACCTCCCGCTTTTCCTCCCTGCCCATGAAGTCTCTGAATATAGACTGAAGATCAGTGCATTTTATGTTTGTACTACGTTATCAAAACGGTAGCGCTTTATGAAAAAAGAAGAGAGGAATGCTCGCTGCAACGGAATAAATACCTAGCAGAAGTGTTTATGTTGTTTATAGTTCTCTAATGGAATACTAGATAACGTTCGTTCAGCGATCAGGAGGTATTACTGTAGCCTCGCTAAACAGTCTGAGATGCAAAACAGATGTCGTCATTGTGTACTACAGTAGCGGAAATCTATTCACCCTGGATTACTCAGTATCATTTCGATTTTTGTGACGTGAAAATCATGATTTTTGGAAGTTAATCACGAGACATGAGCGGCAAAAAGATCGGAACTCGTAATGGAGGAATTCCAGAATATAATATTGTTCTACTCGGAGAAGTTGGCGTCGGAAAATCAGGTACTTATTATTTCTCACCTAGTTATCAAAATAAGAAATGGACTGAATGAGAACTTCGCTATATATTGTTTTCTGATAATTTGCAAATTGATAATTTAATTAAGAATACAGGTACTTTCTTTTTGAATGGTCGAAAAAATGATTGAACAACCTTTTTAACTAAGTGCAAATCGATTCTTTTCAACTTTTCAAGAGCTCTTTGTACGAAGACGCCTGCCACAAAGAATTTGAACATCCTGTTACATATATATTTATAAATAGAAAGACGAGAGGGAAGTGCAAATTACCCCATGACGCCGCTGTAGTGTTCTCTAAAAATATATAATTGTAGAAAAAAGTACACAGCCTTTCAAGTTGGAGGTAATGGTTTAACCAGGTGTGAGTTCTGCTGTATGCGCTTTGTTTACGTTTCTTCAGAAAGTTCTCAGACTGTTTCTGTTTTGTAGGGCGATTAGGTTGAACTTGATGTCTACAAGTTATATTATATACATTAAACGTCAAGGTCGTCTTCTGTGATAGAGGACGATTAAAAACTACATAATTATGTATATAGCAATTATCATTTGATACTCGTAATGATTTTTCTATCAAACATATTGCTATCAATTGGGTGTAATCAATTTATTTTAGTATACACGGATATGGTCCTCATATCAAATTTCAAATCTCTTTTTGTAATCCCTGAGATCGTCTCTGACAACTGAACTTTGACCGTCATTCTTTCCTATCCTTTGTCTTCTTTGTGTTTGTGACGTAATTTGTTGTTATCCGTCATGACATATTGTCTGTAATGTCAAACTATTGTCCAGTGTTACCCCTTGCCGCTCCTATACCTTTAGAGCAAGGATCCATAGATGGACCTTTTTGTTTGCTACCTACAGTTGAAACTGAATGGTCTAAATCTTGCCGAGTTTTTGTGACGTCATTTGTGTGTTTTTGAGTGTGTTCTGCAGTGATGGTATGCTGTGTTGCGAGCAGCTTGTCACCGGATGTTGCTGGATAGCTATTTTGAATTTGAATTTTGGATAGTTTGTCACCGGATGTTGCTGGATAGCTATTTTGAATGTTTAAAATATAAAATTCTAGGAAATATGCAACTTGCTTTCGTCATTAAACTTTACATTTATTGCATGTCTTGCTTGTAATCAGGTGTTTTATTTACTTACAGCACTTACTGTAAAATATATCACAAGGAGATTTATAATGGAGTATGACCCAGAAATAGGTAATGGCATTAGTTTTACTTTTCAAATCGATCATTTTCATTTCATATGAAATGTAGTGGATACTCTATATGGACAAGTAGGCTTGTATATATTGTCAGCTATACGACGCGTCTTTGTGTCATATATTAGAACAACAAATTGATAACCAAGAAATTCTTACCCCTCCTAGTGATTGCATTTTGAGAAAAAATAATTTAAGGCCCCTAAAACAATTTCATTTTAATAGAATTTTATGTAACCCTCTCCCAATCTCCAATAGATCTAGAAAGATTCTCTTGATCGGATGTCTTGTCTTTATATTGTCCGAATACCTTACCAAACAAGCATTTGACTGTTAATATGGCGGTTTGGACTCCCAAATGCCGAATAACCACCTAAGACTGGTTTTGGTAAGGTATTTCGGACTAGTTTTTATAATAGGAGTTGGTAACTGAATGAAGTTTTCTTTGAATTAAGAGCTGGGAAAATTATATATTTAGACACCAATTATCAGTTCCACTCACATATAGAAAGACAATTTAATTCACTTCAAACTTGGTCTATTTCAGAGGATACATATACAAAGCATGAAGATATAGATGGACACGAGATGCGAATACATATAATGGACACTTACGACAAGGTAAGGAGAGAGAGAGAGAAAGAGAGAGAGAGAGAGAGAGAGAGAGGTGGTTTTATTAAAAAGCCGATATGAATGCAGCTTAGCTAGCTTCAATAACCGAAGACCTTGAGTGGGTTACATGTGATATACACTTATTCACTTTTTCTGAAAAATGCGATCATGCTGTCTTCAACGGTATCGTATTTTTGTCATTGACATTTTGCTCATTAAAAAAATATGCTGTTATCAATCAGGAAATCGATAATAAGCACACGTTCATAATTTCATTTTTTCCTATAAATTGCCAATCGAAGTGTCAATTCTAAAGATTTTGAGAGATCTTTGGTTCACTGAGTGTATTTATCTCGGTGAACAGAACACATAAGATTCTATCACCGAACGTTTCTAATCATTTATCATTTTAATGGATTGAGAAAATGAAATCCCATAAGATGTACTCTTATCTTGCAGTCATCAGTTAATGAAGCTTTTGATGAAGTGTTATTATACAAATATGGACTTGGTCGAGGTCATTATGTCATTATAATGACCCGATGAGATTTGTAATATTGACCGAGGCCGAAGGCCGAGGTCAATATTACAAATCCCATCGGGTCATTATAATGACATAATGACCGAGGCCAAGTCCTTATTTGTTATATTATATAACGAATTATAAAACTGCATATGTTTAAAATAATGATTCTAATGAATATGAACTCATATTTTTTTAATTAAGATCTTCATAATTAATTAAAAGTTTTTGTGAAAAGTGTATCTAGTCTTTTAAAATTAAATAAAATAACTATCTTAATTTTTATCGTAAATACTAAAATCAGGACAAATACCACACCGAGTCATTATCTTCCGTCAGCGGTCATTATCGGAAAATAATGACTCGCGCTTCAGCCAATCAGAATCGACGTATACATCCTGGTTATATAATATCATGGCATATTTGGTCAGTAAGACTCATGTCAGAGGCATAAATCTACGTCTCATAACACTTTATAGTTGATAAAATACTTGAAAAATATACATTTACGAGGTATTTTTAATTCACTGTTTAACTACGTGATATGAAAAGGTTTATGAACTGTTTGGCATGTTTTCTTATTTTTAGGAAGCAGAAAACCCAAATCATCCGGTGTAAACGCATAGGTAGTGTCACAACCACGAACTGTTTGGCATGTTTTCTTATTTTTAGGAAGCAGAAAACCCAAATCATCCGGTGTAAACGCATAGGTAGTGTCACAACCACGTTAACGCTAACGTGGTGTGATGGACGTACGGTCATTAATGCATGTTTAAAATTTTAATTTTAATATGTCATAGGACAGTAGCCACAATGTCAAGCATTTTGATATTTTCGCAAGGGTTACACAAACGCTCATTATGAACACTCAAGGCCCATTTTTTGATCACTCATAAATCGAGGAATTCAATTCAAATTGCATAACTTTTTACATCAAATGTCAAATAGACCTTTCATATAAGTGAAAATAATTATTGAAGTTCAGCTTGTATTCAAAGATATAAGTGTATAGTATCTATATAGTAATCAGTATATTTGGGACTTGGCTTTTTTATATGGTTAATTCCTTTTGAGAGAGAACATGTCGTGTATTAATCTGTCTCCTACTTTTCCGAATTAGCCATAAAACTATAGGCTCGCACTTAATATTGAAGAAGTTCATTGTACATTTGTATTTGTCCGAGTTTTTTGTGTATAGTTCAACTATATCTCGTAAAGGGCATAATATGGATAGAATTTACAAACGATTAAGTCAATATTTGAATATAATTCTCTGAACATTAAAGTTAAGATATTATGCTACAGTTAATAAAGCCATTATAATGATTTTTTAGAATTCTTGAAAATCGAGTTTACAGCCTATCGTTATTCTTGCCGAAAAGTTGGAACGAATCGAAATCAGAACTTGTCGACTCAGCTTTGTATGTTATATATCATATAACAGTTATATTATATATTAAAGAAGGGAGGGGATCTCCAACAAGACCCTGTTGCAGCACCAACAGCAAAACACGAAAACACCCAATGCGAAAACACTAAAGACGAGCATACCAAGAGACAGAAAGGAGACACCCGACATATAAACATGGAACACAAAAAACTACACATAAACCAACGAGACCAATGGGTAACCGGTGCCGACTTTGGACGGCCATTTGCCACGCAAGTAGCACATGGTGTTGTTATCCTGGATTACGTGCGCACAACCCTCTCACTTTTCCATTTAGCCAGAGGTCTCGAAGAACGTACAAGTGTGGTGTAAAACAACCTCCTCACTGTCAGATGACCATACACAATAAAAATGCAGGGGCCCAACAACACAGATGAATATGTAAAGGGATAGTAAAAGAGGGCATATGTAATACAGTCCGTGCTCTGCCGGCTGTAGCGAGCTCATGTATATAATCACCCGAGGAGTCCGACTGACATTCAGAGAGGACATGTGGTCGGGGCCCTGTCTTCTCTAAAGAGGTTTGGACAGGGCCCGTTATGGAGTCCCGTCGTCATAGTCAGTCAGAGTGCAAGTCTCAAGAATGCGCTGGCACAAGACTGTAGATGGGCTAAGTGCCAAGATTAGTGTCCGTCTGGTAATATTAGGATCATATCCACGGTATAAAAGGCGTTGGATGATTCTGACTCATTTTCGATGGTTATGCTGTTTACCTTTGATCCTTCTAATTTTGTTTATCATATCACCATACATGACAGGTTGTGTAATACCCAAAGTAATGTACTTTGTTGCGTGTTTAGATCTGAATATTAAAAGTAGTGGACTGTATGTTTTGTAAAATTTCCCGAAAGTCTTAACTAGTTTATGGAAGCGGAAACATTGACCGGAAAGTTTCTTGATAATTTGTAAATTTCTTCTGTGAAAATCAAAAATATCAGTACATGCTCTAGCGTGCCGGATGAGCTGCGAAATGTAAATGCCGTATGACGGTAGTCTTGGAACATCACCGTCAAACCAGGGGAACTTTACTATTGTGAATCCAAAATAATCTCTTTTGTCATAAACACTTGTATGAATCTTTCCGTTTACAATTTTGATATTTAGGTCCAAAAATGGTGTTTCTGTATTTGTAACGTTTGCCTTGTTAAGTGTTAATTCTTGTGGATAATTTTCATTCTTATATAATTCAAAAGCAGGATTGTCAATAGTTAGAATATCATCCAGATACGTAAAAGTTTTATTGAAACATTTTAGATCATCATATTTTCTCTGCTTTTGAAGATTTTGGATAAATTCTTTTTCGTAAGTGAATAAGAATAAATCTGCAACAAGAGGCGCACAATTAGTACACTACAACGTGCTTGTATAGATCCTCACAAAATCTAACATAAATATTGTCCAAGAGGAAGGACAAGGCATTACACAGGTCACTACATGTCCATGATTTGTATGATTTGTAGTCTGTCGAGGAAAAGACACCCTTCGATTCACATGTACAAATATCCCTTCTCGATCAAAACACCATTTAATGAGATTAGATAATCGATCATTAATTTTGTCATGAGGAAGTGTGGTGTACATATTAGAGAAGTCGAAGTCGTATGAAGAAATCGTATTGGCTTGGAAATTTCGAGATTTCATTTTGTCAATTACAACCCCTGAATTCTTAATAGACCAAAATAAATTTACATCGTTCCTGTTTAGAACAGTTTCACAATATCTAATTACGTGTTCTTTAATAGCAGTAAATGCTGACGTCAGATTTGTAGACAAAATAGTAGTGGAGCAGTTACTAGAATTAGCAATAAATAGAAGTTTGTAAGAAGACTTGTGCAGTTTCGGTATGCAATATAGTGTTGGGAGATCCAATTTAGAAATAGAGATAATGAATGAAGACAGTTCACTGTTATGCTTGCTCAAAATGTTAGATACACTTTCATTGCTTTTGATATACGTATTAGTAGACGAAAGTTCCGAAACTAAAGTTGATATGTAGTAACGTTTTCAAATGATAATGGTGTTGTTGGCTGCTTTATCAGCTGGTGCAAAGACATATATTTCATGTAAGTTACTTAACTCGGATCTTTCTGATTTGGAACGTGGATTTTGAAAAAGATGAGGGTTTTGATGGAAGGTATCTATTCGAATATCCGTTATATCTAAAATGAGGTTTTTCAAGTCATTCAGAACATGCGGTTCGACATCTTCTGATTTACACCATCTTTTCGTATAATCATCTAAGGCTTCCGCAAGCACCTCTCGGCATTTGACAAAATCTATCTTGGATGGGATTCTATACTAAGGTCCTTTTTAAGAAGACCACGGAGCTGTCTGTCTTGGATAATTGAAAAGTCACCAGTAACAATATGGCCAGCTGGTTTGTTGAGATATTTAGAAGTTGCACATTCTCAAGAACCAGGACACGATTCAAGTATGTCGGGATCCGATGTAACTTTATTATAGTTAAAAACTAAGTTTCGAATAGGTTTCTTGTGCTTGTAACAAATAAAAGGTGGTTCTAAATTTTCAAAATATTGAGGACGCGTTGATCCCGAAAAATATTAGAGATGTTTAGAAGATCAAAACCTTTGTTAATAAATGGGATTTTTATGAATCGTCTTTTAGGGGGATGTTTTTTTTTTACAATATGATAAAGTTTATACTGTGCAAATGAGACAATGATATTAAGTCTGAATCAGTCAGTGTCTCTTAAGAATGCAACCTCTGCTTCATCCAAAATAGATTTCAAGTGCAGTACTGGTATTGCAGTACTGAGCATGTAATAGCTCATGTCTGCCACCATTGCGTGCTATTGTAAGTAAATCGTTGAGAGAGCGGTAGACTCTGGATCGTTTTCTTTGGAGGAGGACAGTGATCCTTGAGGTACCTACGATGGGCCAACAACTCTATGATCGTGTATAATATAACATGTCGACTCAGCTTTGTATGTTATATAATATATAACAGCTATATTGTATATTACGGGAGGACAGATATGCTATGAGGTACCTACGGTGGACTGATGCTTCTATGGTCGTGTTTAGTAAAACATGTCAGCTCAGCTTTGTATGTTATATATTATATAACAGTAATATTACATTATATTATATATGTGATTTGTATCAACAATCAGATTGTTAGCAAGCGGTTCCGTATTTTACGATATTGCACAGCTGTGCGCCTCGTTTTCGATTCTACATCCAGAATAGAGTGAATATGAATGAATTACTCACGATTGGGTAATGATTCCGATAAATCATGAAACGTAATTAAAGATGTTTGATGAACCAAATTCGTGCAACAGGTACATTTTGATGTGTACTTGACGTCATATTATCAATGCCGCCGTGACATCAATGACGTCAAATACGGCGCCAAATGAGAAGCGACGTTACAAGAAGAATATTTTCTTTTGTGATATGAAGTCTCTAAAAATACGGAGTGATGATGGTTCCAAGATCCTTTTTTCTTCTTTTTGTTTGCACATAAAACATTGACCTGCAGATCTTGTGGTAAAATATTATAGTTTGGATAGTTACACAGACCTCTAGTAAGATTTAGATTTTAACAGAAAGATTGTGATTATATAATATGACGACTGAAATCATCATTGCGGAAGTTCTTCGGTCGCTACGGGGATTTTATAAAAGCATATCAGATCCCCCTTTCCAGAATGATCAGTGACATTCTACATTGTGATTGAATGGCTGTAGTCATCACCAAACAAGACATACTTTCCTGATCTGTACATCAAAATGTACATCGAAACAATCACCGAATTTGACAGGTTTCCATGGAGCTGTTGCGACGGGCGTTGCATGCAATCAGGAGACGCTGACTCTCCCCGGGCACCTGGTCTCACTTCGGAATGTTGTTCATTCCAGGGTTCGCAACCGTTTCGATGGGAATTCTCACAATTTTGCTTTGCCTTCTCGACTTTGAGACTGAATAACGGTTAGGTACTTCTTTGATGCTTATGTTTATAACAAAGACGGACTGGGTATGAGTTCAATATGCAAAAATATTACACGGCTACGACATATTATATTAACCGATGCCGAAGTTATATATTCCCACCCATCCTGCTACGTCTTTTGGTACATTTTTGGACATAATATTTTTCACACTCTTTGGCCATACTCCATTGTTTAGATTGAGGATCACTGACGAGGGTTAAGTACCCGAAACCAGCATGTCTGGTCCATGCTGAAATTTAAGCTGTTCTAAAATGATGCTATTGAATTGGAAGACGTTTAAAATTTGAACCACTTGGTTAGTGTCACTGCTGGTGGACAAGGAGTCCCCGAGGGCACATGTAGCCAAGTTCGATCAACTTCGGTTGATCGTCTGTCTCTTCGACGCATTCGAAAATTTCTGTTATCAAAAAATCTTGAAATTTCTAAAACGTGGGTACTGTAGCATCATATTCCACCCATACTGCTACGTCTTTTGGTACATTTTCGGACATAATATTTTTCAGATTCTTTGGCCATATTTCATTGTTTAGATAAAGGATCACTGACGAGGGTTAAGTACCCGAAACGGGCATGTCTGGTCCATGCTGAAATTTAATCTGTTCTAAAATTATGTTATTGAACTGAAGGACGTTTAACATATTACAGGAGCGACCCAAGGAGGTACATACGATGGACTGACGCCTCTATGATGTTGTATAGTATAACATGTCAGCTCAGCTTTGTATGTTATATATTATATAACAGTAATATTTTATCCCACCTCTGGCAAATTTCTTGCAGTCTGATTGGTCGAGGAGAACCGAATATTATGTTGTATTATGTTACTGAAAGGATAAGACGCTTCACACTTTTGACATCACCGAGATGCTTTAAAGTATGTTGACGTAACATACATAAACCAAAAGCCATAGGCGGGATAAATTTGTCATAAATTGTTTTACAGGGGGGATACAAAAATATATTTGGTTTTTTCATCGACCTAATATATTTCTGTATCCCCCTGTAAAACACTGTAGAACTAATATTATCATATTTTATTCTATAAACTATAAACAGCGACTCTCTGTTTGGCTTATAGCGTCACCGACGCTCCCGGATAAATCACCGTACCGGTATACCACTGTCTAAAAATAGACTGGGATTACCCCCACTAACTTCTGGAAATGGAGAAGTTATTTGTAGTGAATCATATTTGAAATTATGGAATAAAACAGTAATGGACTTTTAACTCGGTATAAATGATGTGATATTGACTTATTATGAAAATAATCGATATCACATCATATACACCGAGTTAAAAGTCAATAATTGTATAATATATTACAGGCATACGATTGACTGACGTCTCTATGATGGTATATAGTATAACATGTTGACTCAGCTTTGTATGTTATATATTATATAACATTTATATTATATTGTATATGACAGGAGGACAGCGATCCTATGAGGTACCTACGATGGGCTGACGCCTCTATTTTGGTTTATAGTATAACATGTCGACTCCGCTTTGTATGTTATATATTATATAACATTTATATTATATTGTATATGACAGGAGGACAGTGATCCTATGAGGTACCTACGATGGGCTGACGCTTTCATGATCGTGTATAGTATAACATGTCGACTCAGCTTTGACAAAGCTCAAGAATATCTGAACATCATATGTCAACACGCTCAGTCTGTCAACAGGAACTGTCCAATGGCTTTGGTGGGAAACAAAATAGACCTGGAAAGATACAGGTAAAATGTTGATTTGGTTGTGAAACTGTTACGGGTTTATAATCTCCGAGCTGGAGAGATACAGGTGAAATGTGGATTTAAAAAAAAACTTTATTTATTTTACAACGTTTAACAAACAAGTTACACAACTGATATAAATGTCTCACGTTGGCTCAGATGCTGGCTTGAGGGGGTCCAAGGAGCAGGAGGAAACCGGAGTACTCGGAGAAAACTCCCCTGCAGAGGCCTGGGTGGGAGATCACCCACCTCTCACATAAGACCCTTTGCCGAAACTGAGATTCGATCCCGGGACCTTAGAGGTGAGAAGCGAGCGCGCTACCACTGCGCTAACCCGGCCGTCAATGTGGATTTGATTTTGAAACTGTTGTGGGTTTCCTTTGCGTTGAGATAATCTCCGAGCTGAAGAGATAAAACATCTACCAATGAAATAAAGAAGATCCTGACGAAAATCTCACCAGTACTTACAATAGAGCACCAAGTTGAGCATCGACGGACCCCTAGCAAGCTAGAGGTTGAACCAGGTGCCCGGGAGGAATAAGCATCCCCTCTTTGGCTAGCCGCACCCGCCGTCGATGTTCACGCACGAAAATGAAAACAATATCTACAAAACATGCACTGTCTGAGGCTATGTCTATATAGAAAGTACAATGGCGACCAAGTACTATTTTGAACCAGGAAACAGATCAAGCTGAAGGTGAAAATATGAATGATTTGGAACGATTTTAAACAATATTCTTGCTTCTGCCATAAGTTATATCTGAACTAGATTAGACTTTTCAAGATAGAGAGGACTTAAATTAATTATAAAGAAAAAAGAAAAGAAATTATATGAATATCAGCAACAACAAGAAGAAAACAAAAACAAAACAAAAAAGAAACCAAATAAACAAATACAAATACTTCAAATTCAATTAGAAAAGAAGCCGAGAATAAAAACTACAAAAAATTTCTAACTGACTGAAGGAAAGAAAAATTATGCATGTATGAAAAAGAACAATAACAAAACAAAAAACAAACCAAATTTATCATCGCAAAACAAAGTCACAAAAATAACAAAATAATCTAATACTTGAATTTGTAACTCAAAACCTATAACTGCTTCAAACAATTACCCAGAAAAGAAAAAAAAATCAGACAAATAAAGGAACACAACACCATAGAAGCACGTAATGAATAGACTTATGTACAAACACGGAATGTATTGTAGGTGGCGCTGTCAAATGACGCAAATTATTTAATTAGCAAAACTAAAACACACTAAAATATCACATAATATGTAAGTTATAGTGTCTGAGTAAGCAGGACCGAAAAGGAAGCTGTAAGCTTATTTTTATTTCTCATTCAGTCTCTGGGGGGTTTACACATTGGCCCCGGACAAGAAAATGGTAAAACAAAATCACTGCAAGTCGAGCCACCCTGAATAAATCCAGCCCGCCAAACATAATAATGACTTGCGGAATTCTTTGAAATTCTTTAATTTTGGGCAGTCTTTTTGTGACTGGATATCAGTTTTTCAGAATAACTCAATATCTGCAGTCTCTCAGGCTGGATTCTTATCTAACTTCTTTAATTTGGAAAGGGGCTGCCGTCAAGGTGACCCAATTTCCAGCTATATTTTTCTCATTTGTGCCGAAATACTATCACTGAGAATTAAGAATAACGCATTGATTAAAGGAATTAAGATTCGAGACGATGAATACAAAATTAGTTTATTTGCTGATGATACAACCCTCATACTTGATGGATCTGAAACATCTTTGAGAGAAGCCGTTAAAGAATTAGAACTATTTTACAAAATTTCCGGACTGAAAATTAATATTGCGAAAACAAACATTGTTTGGATTGGCAGTAGACGATTCGACACAGAAAGACTTTGTGATGACATGAACTTCTCTTGGACAACAAATTTTAAGCTCCTAGGTATAGAGTACGATACGGATCTGACAAAAACTGTAATTCTGAATTATGACAAAAAACTGGTAAAAATCAAGTCTATCATTAAACAATGGCAGAAACGTCGACTCACTCCCATCGGAAAATTAACCATAATTAAAACTCTCCTTATATCTCAATTAAATCACTTATTTATATCTCTTCCAAATCCACCAGAAAAATTCTTTAAAGAACTGAATTCTGTATTATTTGAATTTCTATGGAATTCCAAAATAGATAAAATTAAAAGAGATGTTGTTTGTCAAGATTACATCGAAGGAGGACTACGAATGATTGATTTGCAAAGCTACGTAAAAGGACTAAAAACAACATGGATCAGACGAATAGTAAATAACGAGTGTGCTCCATGGATAAATCTAGCAAATAATTTCATCGAAATAAACTATATCACTAAAACTGGGCCAGAAAAATATAATGAGAAGAATCACAAAATTGATCATCCGTTTTGGAACGATGTAATGAAAGCATGGATAGAACTAAATAGAAAACAAGACCCTATGACATGGGAAGAATTCATATCTCAACCTCTATTTTATAACAATAAATTCACAATAAATAAAAATCCATTCTTCGTTCCATCATTGTTCGTAAAAGGAGTTTATTTTGTAAACGACATCCTGGATGAAAACGGAAAATTTATGGATTTCCAATCAGTTTCAAACAAATACGATATAAATACGGATTACTTGACTTACTTTTCACTAATAAATTCAGTAAAATCATATCAAAGGAAACTATGTAAGTTAAAAACGAAAAATCTTAAAATTCCAGCTCCTTTTATTCCTGGACACATGCATATAATCTTCAAGCAAGATAAAGGTTCGAAAGAAATGTATAATATCTTATCAAAAAGAATAATTGTGCCAAAAGGGAAATCAAAATGGAATGATTATGTCCAAATAAATGATGATGAGTGGAAAAAAATTTACACTCTACCTTTCAAACAGTATACATGTACAAAAATGCGATGGCTTCAATTTCGAATCAATCACTTTATCCTAACTACAAACTCCTTTTTGTACAAAATTGGCAAAACTCAATCACCTTTTTGTACTTTCTGTTTACGTGAAAGAGAAAGCATAATACATTTAATGTGGGAATGTGAAGAAGTTCAGAAACTCTTACATGACTTTCATCTCTTTTGTTTAGACAAAGGAAAAAACATCGATTTTTCTTTAAAACGTTTTATTTTTGGAGATGTTGATGACTACTCTGCCCAAAACCTTATAATGATGTCGCTTAAATTGTACATTTACAGATGTAGATGCTTAAACAAAATTTGAACGTAAGACGCTTTACTATAGAACTTAAATATCTATACGAGGAGAATAGATACACTGCAACAAAAGAAAAAAAAGTAGACGAATTCAGCAATAAATGGCTCTCCTGGAATTTCCTTGGTCAATTGCCGTAAAATACCTGACTACATATTTCTATATGTTATTTACGATTATAAATTAGATCTCTGCTGAACACCTCCCCCCCCCCCCCCCCCGCCCACTCCTTTACTCTTTTTCTTATCTCTGTCTTTATAAAGTGTCTCAGATTAGTAAATCAATAAAGTACTACTTCTCTAGGATTACATTGTATGTAATGCATATATTATCAGATGACCGCAATGTCATTTAAACCATGGAAAATATACCTACCTATTTTATGTCACGCTTGTAAACCACATTTAATCTTTAGATCCTTATCATGTTAACTAGGTGACAACAGTGTCATCAGTTATAAACTCCTTTCAACATGTACATTAAATGTTATTTCTGTTTGGACATTTTGTAAATAAATAAAGAGAGGTGCTATGATGATTCAAGCTTAGCTCAATATAAGTGTGAAGACACTGGAGAGGAGTGCAGACTATCATGAGTGTCCATCAGTCATCCTGTCCGTCCGTCCGTCATCCTTTTATTTACAGAGTTTACCACCTGAGCAATAAATTGCGCTTTGCTTCAAATTTTATAGTATTGTTTTTGATGTTTGACCAATTTACCACTTAAACATGAAAGTCTTTATCTTGACTACTCAATATGAAAATAAGATTTCTTTTCTTCCTACTATGTATTGACATATAAAGTTGAACCCCAAATAAGTACCATCTGTTTCCATTATTATAGAATAATTCCCTTAATAAACCTGATTTTTGTTTTTGTAGTGTGACTTAGTCAATATGGGAATACATGTACATGCTGTCTTGAGACATGGCCTTGAAAATATAGAAATTCATACAACGTCCTTGAAGAATGACCTTGTTATGGGAACTTATACTATGCCTTTGTGCTATGACCTTGAAAATATGGAAAGTTACGCTCTGCCCTAGATGTAAATCGTCTCTCATGAGAAAATTTATTATATTTCATAACAACTAGATCATAATAGATGTATTGAGTTAACCAACATGTATATTAGAATGGATAATTTCTGCCCTCCTCAATAACGAAGACATATTAATAAAATTTCTCTGCAACTCCTCCCTGGTGTCATCGCATATGAGTGAGGCTATACGACTGAGCACTTAAAAAAAAAAAAAAAAAAAAAAAAAATGACTTGCGGAATTATTACAAAAAAGAAACAAAGAGATCACTGCCGCAACGACAAAGAGTAAGAAACATAGAAAATAATTCCACATCAAATAAACTAAGCAAAGGTGATTTCCCGATGGAGATCAGATCAGATGCCATGAAAAGTAAGCATCTCCTGTTTGTCAGCAAGACCCACACCCATTTATGCCGTGCAGAAAACCATATCCGGTGAAATTGATGTGTTCGATGTTTTAGGTGGTTCTAACCTATATATCTTCATTTAATCTTTTATATTTTTATTGTGTCGTCCAAAAAGGTTTTGTAGTTACAAAGTCAGTCGCTTACTAATGTACCCTTGGTTCAATAGTATTTCGGTCAATCTCCTTGCCATCAGAACGAAGTCTTTGTAGTTTGAGCTTGCTCTAGAATAGATAGTATTAATGGGGAGAAGGGATGTTATTATTTAGGAAAAGGATATTTGCTTAAACTGTTTATTTATTATTTGGGGAACATGTTTGAACTGTACTAATAATAATATCGAAGGGTTCCAATTCTATACCTTCTTGAAGAAAATTCCAAACCAATTTCCATGCACCAGACACGTGTTTCGAATATTAAATTCTCATCAGTGATGCTTTCAGTAGCACCCTCTTTAATTTTTTGAAGTTTGATTTTTTACATTTACATTACAGAGAGTGCGCGGCTCCAAATTTCCTGTAAGATCGATTCAGTAGCATATCCAAAATAAAATCTATGTACGGCACTTCCTTTAACAACGCCACCTGCAATACATTCCGTACTTACACTTGACTCTGGAGATTATTCATTAGATAGAATTATCCATCGTTTTTCTATGAAGCTATGCTACTATTGCTGTCTGTTTGTCCAATACTTTTTCTTTTTCTCATGAGAAGATTCTGTTGCATTTTTTTTTCAAGAATTTGTAAGCCTTTTGGTAATGATATTTGAAATCTGATTTCGGGTTTTGTGTTTGACTTTCATTCACTGAATGAAATTTTGAAGTTGTTGAAAGTCGTTACGTTTGTCATATAATGAAGTATGTAGGTGACCAATGTCGTCAATCTCGATATGAAGGTCAAACGTCTTCAAATTCATTAACATCACTTAAAAGTAGATAAATTTACAGCATGGACCAGACATGTTTATGTTTTCACACAGTTTATGTTTTCGGTCATTTCTGTTACTTCTTGTTCACACAGATAGATCGTGCAAAGGTAATCAGCAAAATTAGTATCATTCATTTAGAGCACGTCATCTGTATGTGGAAATGAATTGCTATTTGCTTCTTTCCATGAGCGAACATAGACTGAACAAAGTCGTTTTCAAACTTGCAGACTTAATCTGATTTCGGTCAGATATTTTTTACAACATTGTATTCTATCTGAATCATTTGTACCAAACCATTCATCGTGACCAGATAATCGTATATTATCTATACGACATGTCCTTTTCTTGCCAGAGTACCAATTAAACATCAGAAATAGAAATCATAAACCATAACTAACAATGAAAACATAAAGGATCTAGAAACCATTTACATCATTACATTACATCATTATATACATGTACATCATTTATGATTCATTCACCTTTGCCACTGCAACCACTATGTAACTTCATTTATCTATTTGTATTTCGATCACCATTTCCTTTACTAGATATACCTATAGATTTTATGTCAGATGCAGCAGACTTGGTTATCATGAAAGTTACTTCTTTTCTTTTTTTGTAGGCAAATCTCAAAATCAGAAGGAAATAATTTAGCGACGAAGTACGACAGTTTGTTCTTCGAAACGACTGCAGCGGAAGAGTTTGAGTTTGTGGAGGACGTGTTTCACGGTGTTTTACATGAGATACAAAGGGAGAGAAGTGATAAACACATGAACTTCCAACCTCTCTTCATATCAGAGGAGAAATTCCACGCGGCACAAAGAGGAAGACCGAAGTCTCCCAGAGTCACACAGGAACGCAAAGACGAACGGACTGCACCGAAGAAAAACAGCTCAAGCTTCAAACTTTTCAATAAAAGCTTTAAGATATTTAATTGATTTTAGAATAAATATTTTGATGTCGCCAGCGAAGCAAAGCGTCATATAAGGGTTCATTTTGTCCAGTATTTGTCTATCTGTTCGTCTACCACTTGTTGACATGTCCCTATGTCCGTCCGACCATCAATCTCATATCAAATAGTCTATCTGATGTTGCATATTGTATTCTTGTATTATAGTAGTGTTCAATAGATGAAAATATCCATGAGAGCCAACACACACAGTGGTGGTCAAGGTCCTTTATATAAGGTACAATCATTCGACAGGCGACATATATTTTTCGAACACTCTATTGAAGATTATAACTCATTGTAAGGTTTTGAAGTGATAGATGAAGAGAGTTAGAAAACAGGCGTGAATGTGTATCACGTGAATAAGAGAGTGAAGCCGGAAGAAGGCTGACCAGAGAGGCTGATGAGGGAGATTACTACATAGACCAATATTGTTGTACTTTATTTTGGGAGTGTGAGAGAATCACGTGTGCAGTAAATATACATATATTATATCATCTGTGGTTTTTTTTCTACATGTTATTTATTATTTTATCTCTGTCGATATCATTTACTTTTTGCATGGTTTTAGAATAAAGCAAACTGACGTTTGAATCGTTCAGTGTTGTATTCTTATAGTTATATGACAAAAAAGCTATATTCTCCAATTTTATGATAGACATTTATCCACGATTTTTCCTCCCTTCTCCATCATACTTTGCTCTTTCTATTTTGTTCTGTGGGGAATTTTATTTTTTGGTCCATACAATATCTAGTACAAAAACGTATTACAATTCTGAACAGCCGTAAACTGCCGTCTTCGAAATCTTTGTATGATCTTATTTTACCATTATAATTTTATTCATATTGTCAATATTGAAATATATGTTCTATAGTACCAATTTTGTTGTACTAGACACGTGTTACGGATATTTTAATCCTCGTCAGTAGTACTTCATGCCAAACAGTTTAAATAAAACCAAAGTGAATTTTCCTGGCGCCATCTACAACACAGAGCTTTGATTTCCTCTTGACAAAATGAGCGGCTCCAAATTTTGTGTAGGGGTTATTCAGAAGCGTATTTAAGTGAAAAATATGGCCAAAAATCGTTGGTAAGTAAGCGCAAGGAGCTTTATTCTAAACATGACCGAAAAAAAATTATGCCGAAACCCAGCTAAGGACAGAGCTATGCAATGAGGGAGATACCCCTTAGTTTTAGAAATTTAGGTCTAATTTGATGACAGGAAATTTAGAATATATTTCAATGGAGTGCGTAAACATTAAAACTTGGTGAGCGATATCCTCGGGGACTTAAGTTCCATCAGCAGCGATACCATATACTCGTTAAAATAATATTTTACTTAGTTTCCTTAAATATTGTCAATATTAAAATTATACATTTTAACAAATAGTATCTTATCATTGATGGTCGGTGCCGAATTATAAGGAATCCAAATAACAAAGATACGAAGAGCGAAATTCTTAACATAACATGAAGTAGATACCCTTTGATTATTATGGTTTAGTAACGGAGAACTATTATTATTTTATTCATGTACATGTCGGTGTAGATTTAGTAATTCGGTTCCATAGAGGTTGAGTCGGAAGCTAATACCCTGACAATTATGATCCATATGCATCAAAACTCGCCTCATTGTAGACTTTAATGACTCCTGTTCCTCACGGATTTTTATGTACTTTCCTGTAATTTGACTCTTTTAGTAAAATCTTTCCGCTTCTAGGCCACGGGAGAGATCTTTTCCTGCTTTTTGCGGCGCTTACAATAATGCGTCTACAGCGATGGTATTCAATTTTGATCAAACATGTTTTACATCATTACAGTGTTGCAGAGCAGCCGTTTACCGATCAGCTGATCTAATTAGGGGCTTTTATGGTTGTATGGATTATTGCCTTAAATTGCAGGTATTGAGAATCGTATCTTAGATGGAGATGGTCTAACCTCTTAGCACATCTCATTACCAGGCCCATTTTCAGAGCTTAATGAACAATTTCAGCACATGGTTTCTAACACGTTCATAAGAACCTTGATGCCGAGTGTTCTTGCCATAGTGATTTGTATTCTTCACATGTACTGTGAGGCCTCGTCGTAAGGCGTCTTATTCTTATTAGGGTTCAATAAGGTTGAGATTGTCGTCAGGATCCTCTTTATCTCATTCGAGAAAGAAACTAATTGATTTGTCTTTTGAATTTGTCTTTTGAATTTTGATCTACCATTTGAAGGTAGTGGAATTCCTCCATGGTATTCAAAGCCACATTTTTAAAGAAGCTAAAAACTGCATGAGTATTGTACTCTATTGTGAGTGCTGTTGAGATTATCGTCAGGATCTTCTTTAACTCATTTGTCTACATAATTGATTCTAAGTCATACGAATCGAGAACAACTTACAAATTATAAAGTTTTCGACGTTGAAATACTAGTATATATTCCATCGGTGATAATTTCAGTGCATCATATGAACATGTTAATAAGAATTGTCACCCAGTGATGCCCAAGTCCGGATATCAAAATAATGAATACATACATTCTATGGAATAATCTCAATCTATCTCATGAAATTCTAATGATTTTGCCTTACCTTCTCGGATTTGAGACTGACCATCTGATGGGTACTTCTTCGATGTTTATTAGGAGTACCAAATTTTTGTATCAACACTTTCACTCGAAAATAACAACTATTGGCTGACATGCTTTGCCTTCAAAATGATACTCAGATACTCAAAACTATGAACATAATTATGCCCTGGTATTCTATGGTCTATGCATCTATTATTCAAAATATTTGATTAACTTTACGGCATGAATCATTATATACCATCCTGGAATAGCACAAATTTTAACCAAGTGACGCAAGATGCTATGAAAACAATCTATAATTAATGTTGTCCAATCTGCACAACTTGGACTTGTAATGCAGCAAAAGCATGAATCGAATAATGAGACAACCTAGAAGTTGTACACAGCCAATAGTGCCTCACATGAAATTCATACGAAAAGAGCATCATGTGAACTTCACACGAAAGTTCATGTGATATTTATGAATAATTCACATACTAGTAACTTTCATGTAAAAAATACATATGTTACATTCACATGAATTCCATATAAAGTTTACTTCACATAAATTTCACATTAATTATAATTTTTCGATGAGATTTACATGTGAAATGGAATTTATATGAAGTTAATGTCGGAAACTTCGCATGAATTTCAGGTTAAAAAATCATGTTCGCGCTTGTTTATGATAAATTTCACCATGAGAGGTGTTATGTCAATTCACAAAAATTTCACATGATCTCCACTTTGAGACTGAATAACTGATAGGTACTTCTTTGATGTTTATTTCATATGAGCTCTATTGGCTATGCAATAAATAATCGTATGTCCAATTTCAAGCAATAGCAGGTATTTCAAGCAATAGCAATAATAGTATGTCCAATTTCAAGCAATAGCAGTCAAGTCATTAAAGAATTTAACACAATACATGTACTAGTATAAGCTTTTCCAGTTTTAACAAGGTAAGCATAAAGCATTCGGAACTAAGATGAAGTGTCCTAATATGTTGCCTTCCGGACTAAAATGTCTAAATGAGGTGCACCGGGCGTACATGTTTCGGATAATAGATCCCCATCAGTAATCAGCTAATCCAAAGTAATTAAAAATTTAATGAATGAAATGGCAGATTTCATTAGTCGAATGTTCTGGTATAATGTTGATTTACTTTGCAAATAATTGTCGGTATTCTGTGGACTTGCAGTATAGGTAAATCATTATTATATTAAGACTGGGTGGAATAAAATCAATCTTTCGTTCTTACCATTGCTTGGAATGCAAGTTATAATGACATTTTAGAAAGGGTGTCCTTGTTAAAAACATATCAACGCAGTAGAATATTATGTTGACATTTTGGAAAGTTGAGACTGAAATGGAACGATGTTTTACACATACAAAGACAGAACAAAAGTAAGTCAATGTGGACTATAAATAATATTTATGTGTCTCTTTACTGAAATGTATACTGGTACTTCATCTTAGCATCATCCCTCCAATACTATTTTGAACATAGATTTTATTCGACGGCGGGTGCGGCTAGCCAACAGGGGATGCTTACTCCTCCCGGGCACCTGGTCCCACCTCTAGCTTGCTAGGGGTCCGTCGATGCTTAATTTTGTGCTATATTGTGAGTGCTGTTGAGATTATCGTCAGGATATTCTTTAACTCATTTGTGTCACACTTATGCCCTTTGCCGTGTTGAGATCGTAAAAAAGTTCCCCGCGAGGGGATTGAGAGTAAGTGTTTTGAATAAATTTCCCTGACATTGTCGCCATAGCACTTTCTATATAGACATAACGTCAGACGGTGCATGAAGTTTTTATATTGTTTTCATTTTCGTGCTTAAACATCGACGGCGGGTGCGGCTAGCCAACAGGGGATGCTTACTCCTCCCGGGCACCTGGTCCCACCTCTAACTTGCTAGGGGTCCGTCGATGCTTAATTTTGTGCTATATTGTGAGTGCTGTTTAGATTATCGTCAAGATATTCTTTAACTCATTTGTGTCACACTTATGCCCTTTGCCGTGTGGAGATCGTAAAAAAGTTCCCCGCGAGGGGTTTGACAGTAAGTGTTTTGAATAAATTTCCCTGACATTGTCGCCATAGCACTTTCTATATAGACATAACGTCAGACGGTGTATGAAGTTTTTATATTGTTTTCATTTTCGTGCTTAAACATTGACGGCGGATGCGGCTAGCCAACATTGGATGCTTACTCCTCCCGGGCACCTGGTCCCACCTCTAGCTTGCTAGGGGTCCGTCGATGCTTAATTTTGTGCTCTATTGTGAGTACTGTTGAGAGATTATCGTCAGGATCTTCTTTAACTCATTGGATATGCAACTGAATCGACCCTACAGGAAATTTTGAGCCGTGCACTCTCTGTAAAATAAATGCAGAAATTTAAATTCTAAAAATAAAAATAACATAAGAGGGCGCTAGTGAAATTAATTTTGGCTGCATATCAAAAAGTACTTTGGCTGGAAGCATCATTGATGAAACCTTAATATTCGAAACACGTGTCTGGTGCATGAAGGTTGGTTGAAAATTTTCTTCAAGAAGATATAGAGTTGGAACCCATCCAAATTATTGATTAAAATGATTGGACATCCTCTTTTGTAACTTTAAAACTGTTCTAAGCATTAAATTATCAACTTCAGCATGTGACATAAAGTTCTGTGTCATTTGTAGGGTGCTACCAATATAAACTTGACTGTATCTGAAAATCACCTTGGCTTGAAGCACCATTGTGATGAGGATTTATTATCCAAAACATGTACACAGCCAATTCTGCCTCACATGAAATTCATATGAAAAGAGCATCATGTGAATGACAAATATGGATAATGACCATATCCCTGTATACAGCACAAAATCGATAATTCAGAAAATCAGAAACCGAAGTCATACAAAATCAGGATAAAACAGGAACCAAAGCAAACAAACAAAAACCTCCACCACATGAAAAGAAGCGAACTCCCGACATGGAAGTGAGACCAGGTGCCCAGGAAGAGTAAGCATCTTCTGCTTGCATGCAACACCCGCCGCTTCTATTCGGTAGAACTGTCACATCCGGTTTCTTCCATTTCGGAAGACATTTCACACGAAAGTTAATGTGATACGTATGGAAATTTCACATAACTTCCATGTAAAAAATATTTTTGTTAAATTCACATGAATTTCACATAATGTTTACTTCACATAAAATATCACATGAACTTGTCGATGTGATTTTCATGTGAAATTGAATTTGTATGAAGTTGTCTTCACATGAATTTCATGTTAAAAAAATCATGCAAATTTCATATTTGTGCTTGTTGACTTGACTTGACATGAATTTCAAAAATCATGCAATTTTCAAAGTCGTGCTTGTTTATGATAAATTTCATGTAAGATGTTATGTCAAAGGACCTATAACGTTAAGGTATCCGTTGTACAAATAAATATCAAGTGTATTATATAGTAAGAACCATGGCATATTTTACCTAAAAATACCTATACAACATAAATAATGGTTTCTATCATCAAAGGTCAACATGCCAACCGTCACTCAAGCCACGGAAACTATCGAGACAACGGAAGATTACCGAGTTAATTTTAACACTGTTTAAATGGACGGGACGTCCGCGAGATCTTCATTTGTACATTGGATATCAAAATGAACTGCAATGAGAAGATTCAATAAGAAATATAGTGCTAAAACATGATTTTCTCCAAATATTCTATTCCGGATTTACCAGACCGTGAACACGTGGCCAGAGATCTATAATCGAACACTCACTCTAACTTATATTGTACAATCCACAACGCCGCCGTTATAAGAATAGTTTGAATAAGCTTTTTTCAGTATATGAAATCATATTTCTTTTACATTCACCATAATAACATTTCCTTAATACATTGTGAATGTCACCGAGCATTGATTGACTGGTACTTCAGTCGTCAACGCTAATTGTTAACTTAAATTGCGAGGGCTTGTTGAATTATCATGGACTCTTGTGAGGAATATGCAAGACGTTGGGCAAAGAAAGAAGGTGTACAGATCGACATCCTTTCCGAAGGGATAAAATTCATCAGAGGGTTACTTTTATCTAGAATTTACCGATTAAAATAAACTGTGAACACAAGATTCGAGTCTATCTTTAAAGACCCTGAGATTATCACAAAGCTTGCCTACCTCCAAGAACATTATATCATCACACCAGCAGACAAAGCCTCAAATAATTACACATTTACTTGCAAAAAGTACTATTTCGACAGTCTAGTTAAAGAGTTGGGTTTAAATTCGACATTTGGAAATCCCACTTACCTTTCCCTCTCTGAAATAATAGATAACCACAAATCAGCTCTTGCTCCCTTTGGTTTCGACACTAACAATTTAGATTAAGATTTACCATACTTATGCTGCATACCTAAAATACATAAGAATCCGTACAAACAACGTTTCATCGCTGGGTTCTCAAAATGTTCTACTAAATCTGTATCGATCTTACTCACCAAAGTTTTATCTGAAATCAAATCTGGGCTTCAAAAATATTGTTCGACAGTATATTCTCGCCGTGGTATCAACCAAATGTGGATTTTAAATAATTCGAAGGAGCTTTTAGAACATCTGAAATCCACTAATTTAAGTAGAGTCCATTCGATCAAAGCCTTTGATTTTTCGACACTTTACACTACAATCCCACATTCTTAATTGAAAGAGAGACTCCCAAATTATAAGTGATGCGTTTACAATGCAAGTAAGAGCGGCAATCGCAAATACAAATTTATTGACAAAACCTACTTTGTATAACAAAAGTCCGATTCTGAAAATAAGTACACTGAAACAGATATTATTCAGATGTTAAACGTTCTGAACGACATCATTTTTATGGTGTTTGGAGGAAAGGTCTTCCAGCAAATTGTCGGAATTCCAATGGGGACCAATGTGCCTATCTCATTGCCGACATTTTCCTTTACTCGTACGAAGCTGGATTCATTCAATCTTTGGTCTCTGAAGGGAAAAGATACTTAGCTTCTGACTTCAACTTCACTTACAGATACATAGATGATGTGTTGTCCATCAATAATGCAAAATTCGCGGATTACCTCAGCAGTATCTATCCTTCGGAGCTTGAAGTCAAAGAAACTACAGAAACAAATAATTCAGCATCCTATTTGGATATAATGTTGACCTACGACACTGATGGTCACATGAACACCTCACTCTATGATAAACGTGACGACTTCAATTTCAGCATAACAAACTTCCCTTTTCTGAGCTGCAATTTTAACATCCCTTCAATGCCTGCTTATGGCGTGTTTATATCTCAGTTGATACGCTATGCCAGAGCAAGTACCAAATATACGGATTTTGTTCTGAGAGCTAGGCGTCTTTCAGATAAGCTTCTCAGTGACTAACATCGTCACTGAGGAAGTTTTACGGTCGATATGGGGAACTCGTCATACACTATGATATCCCACTTTCCAGAATGTTGGATGATATTCTGTCATCGACCATTTGTACCATCCAACCAAAGATTGTACTCTATGTCTTCCGAAATGGAAGTAACCGGATGTGACAGTTCTACCGAACTGAAGCGACGGGTGTTGCATGTAAGCAGGAGATGCTTACTCTTCCTGGGCACCTGGTCTCACTCTCATATCGGGAGTTCGTATTTTTTCATATGGTGGAGATTTTTGTTTGTTTGCTTTGGTTCATGTTTTATTGTGATTTTGTATGCCTTCGGTTTGTGATTTTCTGAATTATCGATTTTGTGCTGTATACAGGGATATGGTCATTATCCATATCTGTCATCTTAAACAATTAGGACATCTTCTAAGCATGAAATTTCCAACTATCAGCATGTTGCATAACTGAAATTTGTTGTAAAAACTAGGTGGCATCTTTTATATTCATAATTAGAATACTGTATTTCAATGTTGTAAATCCTCTCCTTGTTTGGCACTAGGCGCTACACAAAAGGCTTTTGTAGTGGAATTGTTCATGTATGTCAATGTACCGGTATTCTTCAACATTATAATAAACTTCTCTCTTATAAGACATATCTTCAGAATCTTCAGTACCACACATGTACAGGTAACAAGCTTTTTCAAACAACAGAGTTAATTGTACATAATTTCAAAGAGCCACAAAGAAGATCTCTATCGACTTATTCGTGCTACAAGAAATCTGAATTAGATGAAAATTAGATGGAGTAGGAAATATTGAATCCTTGTATACAGCGAAACAGTTCGAACCACACTTACTTAAATTCGACACATAGCAGTAGATTTAACTCGGCAAACCAATAGATTCCGCAAGTTAATGTGAAGTCTTTGATGTTCTGTGTCATTTGTAGGGTGCAGCCACAATAAATTTTGTTGTGTCTGATAATCACTTTGGCTTGAAGTACTACTGATGGGGATTTACTATCCCAAACATGTGTCTGGTAGATTAAAATTGGCGGGAAAAAGTTGTTCAAAAGATAACGAGTTGGATCACTTCATTTTTCAGTTTTTTTTTTCATACCAAATTTGTTATATGGCTGAATTCGTGTCCTACTGAATCGACCGTAGAGGAAATTTGCAGCCGCGCACTCTCTGTTAAGTAAATGCTCAAATTTTAATTTCAAAAATGAAACTAAAGGGCGCTACTGAAATGAAATTTGACCGCTCCTTAAAATCACTTTGGCTGGAAGCATCACTGATGAGGATTTGATATTCGAAACACGAGTCTGATGCATTAAAATTGGTTTGAAATAATCTTCAAGAAGGTATAGAGCTTGAACACTTCCGTATTATTGTTTGTGTGTTTTCACAATTTGGGTGTACATGGTACGTTTTATTGAAGGTGTAGCAGCGGGGCCTTGATACACCTCACCGCTTTCCTTTTTAGTTAACTATTCTGATATTATAGATTTATCTCCCATATGAATTCCTATGTAATAATAATGTTTTGGTTGACATTAGGACTTATACTTGAGATTACTCTGCTTTCGTCTTCAGCATATTTGATTGGATATGATCTATCGAAACTCATAGAAAGTGCATTACATAATGGACTACATGCTGCAGTTGCATCAGGGGTTTTCGATCAGGCTGATAACAAGCTTCTCTCTGACAATGAGTCAATGGTGCACAATTATGCAATTTCAAAGGTCTAGAGAAGGACTTCAAACAGCTTTTTCTGTACAGGATGACTATATGGAGTTGTAGCTAAATATATTAATGTAAAAGTTAACTTAACTTAAAGGCATTTGTGTACATATTTAAAGATATGATTTTAAGCTGATGGAAAAAATATATGAAGCTATTGAACATGCTGAAGTTAGTGAAGGTATGTGGTGTTAATTACAAAGGAAATATGAAGTAGAGGGAATATTAGTCCTAGTTACATATGATGTTCACAATAAGTTTTACAGTTGCCTGCTGTTACAAGCGGATGTCAATAAGTCCCTTTGTCAAGGCAACAGGTTGGTCGTGTTAAAAAGAACATGGTTAATACAATGACGTAATAGATAGTATCAAATTATTTGCTTTCAGAAATATATCGAAAAAAAACAACAACATGCGCAACAAGTTCAAATATCAATGGATGTGTATCAAGGATGTAAAGTTGCAATCGACGAATCATCGCTTCAATGACTGCGCGGCAGGTTGGTAGTTTAGCATCATTACGTTAGAGGACTAAATAGTGTCATAGCTGTGTTGAACTTATATATGAAAACAGCAAAAATAACGACCTAATGGTCATGGTGTGTAAAGTTCTACTTCTTATGTTTAGGAATTACATCGAAAACATTTTGCATTTGTTTGTAACACAGAAGAAGAAAACCGCCAGAAAAGGTAATGTTGGTAAACTATTAACTTTTTTCCCAATACTGGTCAAGCATGTCAGTAAGTTAAGCTGTTATTATTAACAGTTTAAAAAGATCTAGATTTCCATTTAAAGAGGATGGTTAGGAAGTAGAGATGAGGCATTCGAGTTGTTTGACACAAAAAAGGAAATAAATTTCAAATTGAAAGAAATCAAATTGAACTTGAGCTGCATTTATTTTTTCTACTCTGCATCTCAGTAATAGAATTATTATCATAAACCATAAATCTACAAATGTATTTTAAATGCGGTTTCAATAACCAAACACAAAAAGGCGCATAAAACAAAGAAAGAAGTTAATGCAATAACACTTGAAAAGATACACATTTCCTGCTTGAAAGTAACATCGTTCAATATCCTGTTCAAAGGAATGTGTTTTTTCTTCCTTTATTTTAAATTATATTTTTCCTTTATCATGTTTATCGGTTGCATGCTTTTATTAGCTGCTTTCAGTTGTTCTAGGTTGGCGAATGAGTGAAACTCTCCCCCCCCCCCCTGTTTTTAAATTATACGAAGAGAGGAATATACATAAACTTAAGCTTCCTTTTTGGTCCTGCTTGCTTGGATACTGTTACTATAACTTTCATCGTATGTGTAGCATGATTCATGTAATATTTAAATATATATTAAACTGTACTAATTAGCACAAAACCACGTTTAAAGTGGCACCTACAATGCATTCCGTTCTTACACTGGACTCGGTGCTGAAATTTGAGCATGGCTCAAGATTTTCGAGATTATGAAATGTTTGGAGTACAGTACCATGCTCAAATTTTGAGCACGGGGCATCAAATTCTGAGACTGCTTCGAATCATTCTCAGAGCCGTGCTCAATTTTGAATGCTGGAAAAGAGTTTGTTCATAAGATTTAAAAAGTTGTCGTTCGCGATTCCGTGGGACCGTCTGTTTGTCCTATTTTCTTTTCTCGTGAGTATATGTTTATGGTTGTAAACGCATAACTGCCTACTTCCGATCAAAATTACGCTTTTTGACGATGACTAATGATATGCTAATGGTATACTGATACTCGGCAACGATCGTAAACCTTTGATGTACCGACAAACTCAGCTGTAAAATACAAATTGTTTATTTCAACATTTTTAGCATTTTTTTCACATTTTCATCTGAGGGAGTTCATTCTAATTCATTTGATACCAAACACGACTGCAATACCCCAATTAAATGCTTAGAATTATTTTTTTTCTGGTCATCAAAGTTCCTTTTGCTAATAACCTTTTTGTTTAAAGTCCGATTGTATTGAAATAAATTTCAAAATGACCGTCTCTGAAATACCTTCTCATAAAGCCGGGCTTCCACTGTCGCGAATGTAGAGGAGAATGAGCTACGATCAGAGGCGAATGAACAATCGTGTCACATTCTTGTCTGTTCTCATCAAGTATTTCTTGGCGCGATAGGTACACGATAGCGCCGCGAATGCAACAAGAATATGCTACGCGTCCGCCGCGATAGTGAGGCGAGAGTGACAAGAATAGAGAAGAATGCGACACGAATGTGCCACGATAAAAAGACACCGAGGCGAATGAGAGGCGAATACAGGAGATTGAGACACGACTTTAACCCGATAGTGCTGCGATGCAGGAGATTGAGACACGACTTTAACCCGATAGCGCTGCTATCATGACAAGAATGTGACAAGAGCAAAATCAAAATCATTTGACATATCCAGGAACATCAATACCCTTTGTTGACGTTGACCTCTTTCCAGATTGTTTTCTCTTGAAAGGCATTGTCAAAGTTTTCAAAACATTGATCCGCACACTTTAACATCAACTCTGAGATAATTATTATTGTCACTGTCGTGTGTGTATGTAGTACTATCGTGGCAATATCGTGTCACTATCGTGTCAAGATCGTGGCTGAATCGCGTTGATTTTTTCATTCGCGTTACATTCTCGGCGCATTCGCATCACATTCGCGTCAGATTCTTTCTTGTCGGGGCTCTATCGTGGCTCTATCGGGTCTCTAACGTGGCTCATTCTCCTCCACCTTTGGAACAAGAATGCACGCGAATGTGAGGAGAACGCGCCGCGAATGGAGGAGAATGCAAGGCGAATGCGCTAGCGCATGTGCCGCGAGTGTGAGGCGAATAAGAATTTAGACGCGAATGTTTTAAACAGTTTGAAGCATTCGCGTCGGTGCCGCGAACAGAGGAGAATGCAGGAGAACATGACACGATAGTGACACGATGAGACGAGAATGCCCGCGATTGAGAGGAGAATGCGCTGCGATTAAACAAAATCACCTAATCGTAGCTCTATCGCCTCTGCATTCGCGACAGTGGAAGCCCGGCTTAAATAAATACATTTATGAGGTTTTCTCGAAAATCAAATTCATGAAATTTCAATGCCATTAAGGGAGATCCCCTAATCGCACTGTCGTCAACTTTTGTTACATGATGTCAACTTTTGCTCCATCAGTGTAACAAACTGAAACAAATTGTAATGTTGTGGGAAAGGTACTTGCAATCTTCAATTTGGTGCTCTATTGTGAGTGCTGTTGAGATTATCGTCAGGATCTTCTTTAACTCATTTGTGTCACACTTATGCCCTTTGCCGTGTGGAGCTCGTAAAAAAGTTCCCCGCGAGGGGTTTGACAGTAAGTGTTTTGAATATTTTTCCCTGACATTGTCGCCATAGCACTTTCCATATAGACGTGGCCTCAGACAGTGCATGTATTTTATATATTCATTTCATTTTCGTGCGTGAACATCGACGGCAGGTGCGGCTAGCCAACAGGGGATGCTTACTCCTCCCGGGCACCTGGTCCCACCTCCAGCTTGCTGGGGGTCCGTCGATCTTCAATTTGGTGCTCTATTGTGAGTGCTGTTGAGATTATCGTCAGGATCTTCTTTAACTCATTTGTGTCACACTTATGCCCTTTGCCGTGTGGAGCTCGTAAAAAAGTTCCCCGCGAGGGGTTTGACAGTAAGTGTTTTGAATATTTTTCCCTGACATTGTCGCCATAGCACTTTCCATATAGACGTGGCCTCAGACAGTGCATGTATTTTATATATTCATTTCATTTTCGTGCGTGAACATCGACGGCAGGTGCGGCTAGCCAACAGGGGATGCTTACTCCTCCCGGGCACCTGGTCCCACCTCCAGCTTGCTGGGGGTCCGTCGATCTTCAATTTGGTGCTCTATTGTGAGTGCTGTTGAGATTATCGTCAGGATCTTCTTTAACTCATTTGCACACTATCATTTCTTTAGTTATGGGTCTACTACCTTAAAGAATTTATAAGCTTTTGATTGTGATTTACGGAATCTGTTTTGGGATATTGTGTTTGACTTTTATGTTACAGAAAATTGATATCTTAAGGAATTAATTTTAAATGAAGTTCTTTCCTTGAATAAAATACGCATAGACATATAAGGTTATTCAATTTGATAGATTATTTGCTCAATCATGGTACTTTATGATAAATTTAAGAAGAATATTTCAGTTTGCTGCTAAAACTATTTTCACTGATTTCAAACACAAGCAATTATTTACATCCCACGGGACTCCATTCATGACATTTGGACATAATAGCAATCTCCCAGGAGAAATGAAGATTTAATCAGCACTGACAAGAAATAAGAAAATTCAATATTAAAATGAAGGTCTCAATCTAAAATCAGAATTCCTTGGATTTTTGTCATAATGAAAAATCAAAAAGAATTTTGGTCTATTGGAAGATCAGCCATTGAAGATATTTTTAGAGTCGTATATTATTTATTAGTTTCTAAGTACAGGAGATAAAATGCAATGCACTTTTCTCATAAAATTTTGCAAAAAAAAAAAAAAAAAAAAAAAAAAAAAAAAATTGGGTCACAAACGTTCTGATGTACTTAAAATAAATTTCATGCACATGAATAAAATAGCATCACATTTTGATGTTTCAAATTCAGTATTATTATAATGAAATAAGTTTTTCCTGGGAATGAGATATCGCCTCATCTATAGATTCCGCGAGATGGAATGATTAAAATGTATAAACTATATAATTGCCTTTTCTTTTTAATTGTCCAATCATCTATGTATTGGCTTCTTTTGACCAAAGATGATCCAATCAAAATCAGTGAAAGTAGTACGCGGCCAATAACACTGGTTTGATGATGCAAGTGTGTTACATCCTATACGTGAGTGTGCTAAAGTAGATGGCAGGTTTGACTTAACGAATGTTCATAATATAAAGTTGGAACTAATAAAAGAAAAACTAACAAGTATAATTGTCTAGATAAATTAACCATTGTTAATGCATGGATTTGTCAATGGATTTAAAAACATGAAAATTATTTTTTATCTAAATAGTAAGCGGAAAATAAAGATAAAACAAGACCAAATCGCTATTCCAAAATCTATAACAAGAGAGCATACAAATCTAGAAGTACATACAAAAAAGCAACCGAAACGAAACAGTCTACAAACTGGATTTATAAACAATGAGTTTGCATACTCATGGAACACCTCTCTATGATGTAACGTGTTACAAACAAGGTAATGACATGTAACGACTTAACAAAAATTATCAGATGGTGACGCAAATCGATACAAAAAACATTACGGGTGAACAAAAGACGAACTCTATTGGCTGTCTGACCATGTTCAGTGTCTGTTCAGGACCTTAATATCAAATCATTGTCATTGAAATCAATGCATGAACATCAACAGTTGAGCTTTCAATTTTCATCTCCTGTTTACATCAAAGAAGATTGGTCATAGAAATGGTCTCTATAGACTACGATTAGCTTCCTAAGGAACAGATCGTAAAATACATAGTCTTTTATTTGCATACCGTTGATCTGTCAGAAATAGCCCTTATGAAGTCCTCCTCGCTTTTCATCTCAAATCAATACCTACCTTATCATTATCAAGGCATGTTTTCTACATACAGGTCGATATCCAGCATAAATAAAAGTCTACATTGGTGTATAACTCAATATATCAACGATCAGAAAGAACAAAGATTATGGAAATATTTACTATCCAAATTGAAATCCCTATAGAACCTCTACATATATGATATGTAAGATATATGGAAGACTGGCATGCGAGGAGGCAGATATAACACGGAAAAACGTTATGAATTTTTCTTCTTGTTAATTAAAATCGGCCAAGACAACGCACAAACAGTGTAAGAAGGGATTTTTTAAGACTGAGGATTTGAAAAAAATAAGGTATGTGATCTAATAATAATGTTTATCCATTTGAAAAATTTAATTTATTTATTTCAGAATTTGTTGTCACCGTATTTTTAAGAATTATTTCCCTCTCCCATATCCATACTTTACTTGGTTCCTTAGTAGACAAGGTTTCTTGTATATAAGGTTCAATTATTTTATTTGTCGAAACGAGCACATGTTGCATTGAAAATGTCATGTTATATATAAGTCCCCATATTTATTATCTGGCGGCAAGCAATGGAAGAAATAATTCGATTTTTCTTTTTTTGAACGATTCCGTCTCTTTTGCATATCAAAGATGTACGGTTTTCTTACATTGATAGGGTAATTGAAAATATTTTTCGTTTAATTTGCTGCTCACATTTTGAAATCATATTGTATTAGTCAGTGTAGTCCATATCAAACTCTGAATGTCCATTTACAATGTTTCTTTTGTTCTTCTGATTTTATAGCGTTGATAAACGGATGAACCGAGAAATTTTCATTTTGTGTGTGAAACAATCTATTTTACTATTGAATATGGTTTGGTATTTTTTAGACGCATTTTGTTACACTCTTACCAAATCTATTTTGCAAAAAAAAAACGTATCAAAAATTACAGGAAAGGTAAAAAAAAGTTGTAAGGCCGTGGCTGGTTTCAGAAAAGGAATGCTATATCTGGTGGTATCAATGATGTAATTCACAATAAGTCATTCTCCTTCATATTCCATCTTATATATTTTCGGCAAAAAGTCTGATATAAATAAATTATTTCTGAGTCTGATTCTGATATAAAGAAGAACGAAGCTTCAAGATGAGGGTAAAATGCTTGTTTGTTTAAATGTCCATAGGAAATAAGAAGGTTCTGGATTGAAAAACTTAAAATGATCTATATTGATAATGGTAATATGATTATATTGTAACTATAAAGAATGTGTTAATGAATTGACTTCCAAATTAGTCTGAATGTTCATGTACTTTTTGTCTTGTGTCACACGATCATGTTTGAGTCGATGCTTCACTGAGGAACGGACGATTGTGCATTTCTTTGTGGAACTATCTTGTCCTTGGTGATATCTTACTGTAGACTTTGGTTTGGTAATTTTTAAGACGCATTTTCATGCACTCTTACCTAATCTGTTTTGCTTCCTGTACGGCAATATCCTATTTTCCTTACACAGTTTCTTTAATTAATAATTAATGATGGTTTATAGCCCAGGCTATTATCAACCCTTGCTGTCTTTATCTTTTTTTCTAAGAAAATGTTACAAAGTTGTAAAGTCGTGTCTGATTGAAGTAAAGAGTGCTATATCTGGAGGTATTTATGGTGTAGATCACATTAATGAGATAAAGAAGATCCTGACGACAATTTCAACAGCACTAACAATAGAGCTCCAAATTGAGCATAGACGGACCCCTAGCGAGCTAGAGGTGGGACCAGGTGTCCGGGAGGAATAAGCATCCCCTCATAACTTTCTTTTACTTTTTATATACTGCGACTACTCCAGCAAAAAGTCTTAGATGTTTTCAAGGTGATGGTAAGATGTTTGTTTTTAAAACTGTCCATAGGAAAGGATCACTTCGTTTTTCAGAGGGATTTCGCCTCTTTATGAAAGGCTCATTAAGTGTTTTAGGATTAATGAATGTTCAAAATAGGGTTGATACGGTTTTGTACAAACACCCAGCTTAAAATTTGTAATAAGAAAGTAAATTTTTTCTCGAATGAAATTTTAGATATAGACAAATTTTAGAGGTAGGGGTGACGAAAAACATTTCCTCTAAAATCACTTTAAACAAATTAGGATTTCTTCAACTTAACAAAATCATTTATCACACATTATGAAAGTTCACATGTTCCAAATATTCCAAATTTCAAATCTGTAAAACTGAAGCAAATTTTTAGCGAAAAAATTAATCCTAGTACATTCAAACAATATTCTTTGCTTCTGTATTTACCTATAAACAGAGTACTATCTATCCGAGTGTATAACGTGACTGTAATTGAACTGTTGATTTCCAGTACAACTCAAAAGTGAAATGAATTTTCGATTTGATTAATCAAAAATTCTAAAATTCTAAAAATGTAAATTTATTTATATACTAGTTCCAATCCAGAAATCCTTAAGTATGTTCTTGTGAAACAACATGTAAGCTATTAATTAAATGAATAGATTATAGTAAAACATCCCCCTTTTCAGACATTTTTTCCCCAAAGATTGAACATTGTTACAGCATGATGCCGCTTGGATATTATCTTTATATCAGAAATACTAATATATATGCAAAAGGAAATGCTGTATCATAGGGGAGGGTTATATAAAACTGTAAAGTTTTACTATAGAATATGAAGGAATTCAAGAACCTTTTGACCTCATTTTCCATTGGTCAAAACAATAAGAATCGTTAAAACATACAATCCCTTTCTAAGGTTTTGAAGAAATATTTCGAACAAACAAAATAGATTTACATCATGTTAAAATTCTATTTTTCATATTTTAGTTTTTTTTCATGAAATCCGACGTGCTCCTTTGAAGATTGTGGGTTGAATATATTGATAATGAAAGATATATTAGTCTGAATGACCTTGTACTTTTCGTCTTGTGTCATTCGACCATTTTCTGAATTTTGGTATGTTTGTTGAATAAGAAAGGTGTTTTACCGAGGAACATCCATTTTTACATTTCTTCGTGGAAAAATCGTGTCCTTGGAAATATTTTACCATAGACTTTGGTTTGGACTTCTCCTCTGCAACCGCTGCAAAGAATTTCACGAAACCTTACGGCAAGCAAGTACTTAAGGTCGTCTACCCAGTTTGTGTTTTTCGTGCTGATCGGTCGACAAATATGGCCGCCGAGGGTATGTTTACACATCACTAGTATTGTCAGATTTCCACTGTTCCCAGGTGAGCATTGTGCCCCATGGACCTCTTGTTTACCAAAGTTATGGTTAAGTTAGCACATTTCAAGAAAATTTTTCAGTTTTCCAGATTTTCTAATATTGATCAGACATTCATCGAATGGTGTAAGTACAGGTCACGTTTAAATTCGTGTGTAATTGATCGCACTAGGCAGAGTTGCAGGACTTAGATTTATACAGGGAGGGGACTAATATCGCTCGGCAGTCAGAATTTTATTGATGATGATTTATAGTTTAAGCTATTTTCAACCCATGTTGTCTTTATATTTTCCCTAAGAAAAGGTAAAAAAGTTGTAAGTAGAAAAGGAGTGCTATATCTGGCTTTATTCATGTTGTAAATTACAATAAGTAATTCCCTTTCATGTTTCTTAAAATATGTCGCGACTACGCAAAAAGTCAGATATCAAGAAAAACGAAGTTTCAATGTGATGGTTAGATGTTTGTTTAACTGGCCATATGAAACAAAACGGTTCTAAAATGAAAAAAAAAACCTGAAATGATCTATATCAATGATAGGAGATATGATGTTTTGTATATTTATAAAAAAAAGTGCCGAAACATTACGCCGGCACATTTTGATGTCGATAGATCCTTATTTACAGATCATCAAACCTCATTATAACAAGTCAGCATTGCGTTCGATACATGTAGAGGCTTTTTTGTGGCGTCTATTGTCTTATTATGTAATCCCTAATAACAGTATTGGTAGATTCTTGTCCTTTGTGTCTTACATATTGAATTGCTGTCTTGAATACAAAGGCATGATCGAGTACCTCCTTTTTACCGGGAATATAATCCTATCTATTTCAATAAGCTTTCTTACATAACTTCATCCATATAAGTGATAGATTGGCGTATCCTACGAAGGTATCATGACCAACAATGAATATAACAGTATATGAGGGAACTTGCTCGCGCTTTGTCATGCAGTGAAACTAGACCCTTACAACATTTACATAAACATCAAAGAAGTATTTAACAGTTATTCAGTCTCAAAGTCGAGAAGGCAATGCCAAATCGTGAGAATTCCCATCGGAACGCTTTCGAACCCCGGAAGGAACAAGATTCCTTAGTGAATGTCTACTCAATTCAAGCCTCATCCAATATCATATATTTATATATCATACAGACTCTTCATTGCCAACACATACTTACATTTCTTTTTGTATGGTTTTATATCAATCTCACTGCATATTTCTTATTATATTTCTACGACTCTTTACACATCTTACCCATATGTATTAAATATCCTGATTGTTCTTTTTTTTACTGCTAGGAACTCGCATGAAATTATCAAATACATTCTCTTTCTTCCTCTCTTCTATTTTCCTCTTTCTCTATTCTTGTTTCTTCTATTATAAAAAAAAACCTGATGAATGTGATTTTCAGAAAATGTTTTATTGACATAATTGTTATATGCATTTCATAAAAAAAAACAAAAAAAAAAAACAAAAAAACAACTGAGCTGAGACCAGGTGCCCGGGGAGAGTCAGTGTCTCCTGATTTCATGCAACACCCGTCGCAACAGCTCCATAAAAATCTGTCAAACATTTGCCATCGATAACACATTCACTGACATGTACTTACATCATATTTTTTTTAATGCTATCCAGCCAAAAGTCTGTCGTTATGACCCACGGGAGGTGAGCTTGCGTCACCGATCGTTGGTTTCCGACGATGATTATTAACGTACCTCTAGATAATTTATTAATATTCTTTTTATTAAACCTGATCAGCCTTTCTATTAATTTTACAAATTGACTATCAACTTTGTAACTATACCAGATATGTTATTGTTCTCCTTATCTTTGTCTATTGGTTCATTCTCGTGTGTGTGTGTTCCGCTGTGATCAGTTCATGTCTTCATATTAGGGATCTCCTCCTTATCTTTGGATGTTAATGGCCTAAAATGTCTTTCAGCATGATAAAGATGGTATAGAAATTTCTAACTTCAATTTATTGTCCAAATTTGCATAGTGACAAAGTCAATCATTCCCAAGTCGAGTAGCTCCTCGGGAAGTCACCTCCTCCTCCTAAAAGGTTGCGTTGTACTTTTGCACTCTTTGGGATAGCGACATGGAAACATCAAACACAAGGGGGATAGATGATGGGACATGTGTAACTTGACTCGTCACGTTCATTGAAGCTATAGGTACTATTGTCGTACAATAATAGCAAGGAGTCTAAGTTGTAAATATGAAGCCGAGGTCTCTTTCGATGTCTTAACCATGAGTTCAAGCGATTTAATTGTGCCATCTAAATAGAATTCGCAGAATTTGTATTATTAATTGAGGGTACGTCTATATCACACTTGGATTGTCTCCAAAAATTAAAAGACTGGAAGTTTCTGGTTTCATTTTAATGAAATAGAACTAGAGAGGAAGTATACAGGAGTGTAAATCGTTCTTTCACAACTGTTCTGCAGCAGGCTTTTCCGTAAACATGATAAGAATTCTTTGGAATATATGTGATGCAGGAATCATAAGGCATCAAAGAAATGTTGGTAAAATTTCATTTACTATACCATCTTTCTTTTTCTGTCGGGAGTTTTTGATCTTGGTAATGGTTGCATGTGGCAGATTGTAAAACGATGCTAAGTAATTGCTCTGACATTATTTGAACTCGGTGCAATACCTTTGACATTAAGAAAACAGATAGCCAGGAAATATGATGGATTTTCCACGAAATGAAATTATCTTTGTAATTGCTAAGGTTAATAACAGACTTGACTTGCATATTTTGTTTTGTATATTGGTATATTCCCTTTTGAAAAACTGCTTTTGGAGTACATATCTTTGTTTCGTTAATTCATACTTGTTATTTTATTCTCTAAATTTGAATACTTTATTCATCATTGGTGGTCAAATAAAATACCATCGTTTAGAAAGTTGTCAAAGAAAGTAAGAGAAATAACACAAATCGTTTTACATTATAAACCAATTCTTGGATCGTAATTTCTACACAATTCTGCCCGTAGATTGCAAGTGTTATCCTTTACGCTGTATTTGATAATATTCAAGTCTATAGATAGAAAGTGCTTTTCAAGGGCTTTCATTTGCAGTAAAACTAAAAAGGGTTTTAAGAACTCTAATTTGCAAGTTAATGGAATAAGCTGTCGGTCGGTTGCTGGAAAATCAATCTTGTGCAATAAATACCGTAGTATACATGGTGAAAAATGGAGGATGTTCCTGAAAAATGATTCTCCTAAATCGGAATTAGCTGTCCAAGCGTGATGTAGCTTAATTTACCCGTCGTGAACTAATTTTAGTGAATATTATTCAAAATGGAGGAACTGAACCGTGGAAAATGAACATAGGTGGGTAGAAATCACGCATTTAACCGATTTATGTCATGTCACCATGATGTTAAATGGTGAGTAGAAAGATCAACGGCTAAGTAATCAGATGCATAGTTAATTATGTATTGAGGATGTTACACGACTGTTATATAGAGCTTATATATCATTTTTGTTTTTTGTTTTGTTTATTGTAAAATATGAAGGACAGCGTCATGTTATGAGAAATCCCAGAGCCATGTAGAAGTACGGATTGAGACGTACCAATTAGCAAGTTTAAACTATCACACCACATGAATCATATGACACGTCTGATGCAAAAGAAAGGAGGGGATCCCCAACACCACTCGGCTGCAGCACCCAGAGCAAAACTCTAAAACACCAAATACAAAATACAGAGCAGACACCCATAGAAAGGGACAAAGAACACCAACTCACACCATAGAAACATAAAATACAAAATACCACACATAAACCAAGAAGACCAACTCACACCATAGGAGCATGAAATCCAAAAGAACACATATCCAATGGGGGCAACCGGTGCCGACTTAGGACGGTCATCTGCCACGCAGCAGACGGTGTGGTTATCTGGATTATGTGCGCACAGCCCATCCACTTTTTCGATTAATCAGAGGTGATGTAAATTACCTCCTCATTGTAAGATGACCATACAAACAGACAGTATGACACAGGGACCCAAGTAACACAGATGAATATGTAAATGGATATAAAAACTGAAGGCATACGAAATACAGTCCGTGTTCTGCCGGCTGTATCGAGCTTATGTATGTTATCACCCGAGGAGTCCGACTGAGATTCAGAGAGCACAGGTGGTCAGGACACAGGTTTGGACAGGGCCCGTCACAGTCAGTCAGAGTGCAATTCTTAAGAATGCGCTGGTACAAGGCTGCAGATTGGTTCAGTACCAAGCAAGGTTTCCGTTTGGTGACAGAAGGATCATATCCACGTATAAAAGGCGTTTGATTTTATTTTTAAATTCGATGGTTATTCTGTCTACCTTTGATCCTTCTTATTTTGTTAATAATATTACCTTTAAATACCCAAAATATCGAAAGTAATATACTCTGTAGCTTGTTTGGATCCGAATTTCAAAAGAAATTGACAATGATTTTTTTTTAAATTAGAGGGTCTTTCCTAGTTTGTGAAAGAGAAAAACTTGACCTAAAAGTTTCTTGGTAATTTGTAAATTTCTACTATGAAAATACATGCTGTAGCATACCGGATGAGCTGTGAAATGTAGATACCGTATAACGGTAATCTAGGAACATCACCGCAAGCCAGGAGAAATTTACTATGTTGAATCAAAAATCATCTCTGTTGTCATACACAGTTGTATGAATCTCTCTATTAAAAAGTTTTTTAGAGTAAATTCTTGTGGGTAAATAGCATTTTATATTTTTCAAAAACAGGATTGTCGATAGTAAGGATATCATCCAGGTACCTAGAAATACGGCTGAAACATCACAAATCATCATATTTTTGAAGATTTTGGTTAAATTCTTTTTCATATGCGTATAAAAATAAATCTGCAACAAGAGACGCACAGATAGTACCCATTGGGATCCCTACATTCTGCTTGTATAGATTCTAACCAAATCTTACGTAAATGTTTTTTTTTCCAAGAGGAAGGACAAGGCAACACACAGGTCTTTACATGTCCATGGTTTGTATGATTTGTATTCTCTATAGCGGAAAAGAAACCCTTTGATTGATAAATGTGAGATTTCCTCTCTCGTTCAAAACACCATTTAATGAGTTTTGACAACCTATCATTAATCTTTTCGCGAGGAAGCGTGGTGTATAAGAAAAGTCATATGAAGAAATCGTATTGGCTTGGAAATTTTTAGATTTCATTTTGTCAATCACATCCCCTGAATTTTTAATAGACCAAAATAAGTTTTCATCATTCTTGTTCAGAACAGGTCATCGTATCTAAGTAAACAGGAACAAAAGGGAAGCTCAAAGCTTCTTCAATTTCTATGTTCATTAGTAGTACTTGAAAAGCCAAAGTAAAATTTCGGACACAAACCTATTGCAGTAGTTGAATTTTTAGACTTTGTAAAGAGCCCGTGGCTCCATGATAAGTCTAATGTCCAAAAACTGTTCAAGTAGGGAAACAGTATCCTCGATATCTAACAGTCCACCAGCAGAGATACCAAGTGTCTGAATTTTTCATAATTTCTCGATAAGGTATGCAAGTAGTAGAAGTTCTATTGGTGTTATTGCATTATGTTCTGGTTCGGAGGGAGGCTAATATTACACGTCTTCAAATCCATAGCATCATTTAAGAACAGATAAATGTTCAGCATGTACACGACATGCAAGTTTCTGGTTCTTAACCCTCGTCAGTGGTCATATCATCTTCATGTTTTGATGTTAAGTTGTTTCGTTACATCGTCTCACTCCCATATCGGGAGTTCGCTTCTTTTCATATGATGGAGGTTTTTGTTTGTTTGCTTTGGTTCCTGTTTTATCCTGATTTTGAATGCCTTCGGTTTCTGATTTTCTGAATAATCAATTTTGTGCTTTATACAGGGATATGGTCATTATCCATATTTGTCATTGAGTTATAACTGAAAAAGACTATATGTTGTCATTATTTTTAACAATAATACGGAAGTGTTCCAAACATCAAGTCACGGGGAACGATTTTAACTGCTCCACACTGCAACAAGAAATAAGTGTTTATATTAATTAATAATATTAATAATACGGAAGTGTTCCAACTCTATACCTTCTAGAAGAAAATATCAAACCAATTTTCATGCACCAAACACGTGTTTCGAATATTAAATTCTCATCATTGATACTTCAAGCCAAAGTGCTTTTCATACGCCACCCAAATTCATTTCACCAGCGCCCTTTGGTTTTATATTTAGAATTTAAATTTCTGTATTTACTTTACAGAGAGTGCGCGGCTCCAAAGTTCCTTTTGGGTCGATTCAGTAGCATAACCAAATAAAATCTATGTTCAAAATAGCATTGGAGAGATGGTGCTAAGATGTTAGCCTCCTTTAATTTCGATGATATTTTTCGATGAAATGACAAGTTTCCGAAATAGCAAGAAAATATATATGATGTCAAATTGATAAAGGACCAAAACAAAGCTTCTTTCAGGCGGCAGAGCTGGAGAGAAGAAAAACACACTTGTACAGCAAATGCGTAAAGGTCAAATAAAGCATAAATCCAACTAATAACGATGACGCACACGAATCATTGGGAAGAAAAAAAGAACTCAAGAAATCTTATTTGAAATACAACATCATATTATATGCATAAAGTGAATGAAATAGATGACGATAAAGATGACAAATATGAATAAAGACCGTATCCTAATACATAGTTCAAAATCGATAATTCAGAAAATCATAAACCGAAGGCATACAAAATCAGGATAAAACAAGAACCAAAGCAAACAAAGAAAAACCTCCACCACACGAAAAGAAGTGAACTCTCAAAATGGGAGAGAGAAATAGAAAAACAAGAAAAGAAATAGAAAAATAAGAAATAGGAAGCAACGATGATAGAAATTTAATTTCCAGGCAGATAACGTCTATAGGTGAATAAAAGTCAAACACAAACGCCGACACCATATTCCAAAACTACAATCTAAAGGCTTACAAAATAATACAGAACATAACTTTCTCAATAGAAACAAACAGACAGAAACAATGACACTAGCTCCACTATACACGAAGGACAACTTATCTAATGAACTATATTCAGTCCAAGTACGGATGGTATTGTAGAATGCATTGTAGGCGGCGATGTTAAACAGTTATGTACATTCGAAATTTTAGACTAAATGAATTTCTACTGGATTGAATGGATGGTCATTTTTTATACTTAAGTTTAAAAAGTCATAACATATATAATTCATTGTCTGACACGATAGAGAAAGTATATAGCATGCGCGAAAGTCTAATATATAACATAATGGAGAGATACATATCTAAGTGAAAATAACATACAATAGCTGACGTCAGATGGAATAAAGATATCAGAATTATTTCAGATATATTTGAGAATTTTTAAGCGGAGGAGCATAAATCGTTTATTGTTTTTACAAATGTGCATAATTTTCTTAGAAATGACTGCTTCCTAAAAACATAATCTCTATATTCTGCATTTTATCAAAATCATTAAAAAATCTATCCACTTCGAAATCTATTTCGCAAAGACAGTTCCAAAGATGAAAGACTCAAGAATTAATTTATTGATTCCCGAGCAAATTTTAATCTCATCCTATGTAGAGTTTCATTGAGCTATTTTCTTTAAACCTTATGATCAGGGTTCTAAGGAAACTTTATTAACTATGTTCAGGTAAGCAAATTGTGGAAGCATGAGACAGTTGTGGAAAAATCCAAGACCATATACATGTACAAGTATTGAGAACGGTAAGTGATAGGACTTTCAGATTTCACATGTGTATTCCTTGTGACAAACCCTTTCCATTGATACCAAAATGATTTACCTCATGCCTTTGATCTTGACCTTTGACCTACTTTTCAAAACCTTTATCATTGGGCATACCATTTGAATGGTAATTGATAGGGCTTTCATATTTCACATGTTTATCCCTTATCACAAGATTTTTTCCATTGATACCGACATCTTTTAACCCAGTTACAGTGACCTTTAGCTTTCACACACTTAACAGAAAATGGTGTTTCACACACTTAACAGAAAAGTGGGAGGGTTGCGCACACGTAACCCAGGATAACCACATCTTCTGCTATTTCCTAAGTCGCACCTGTTGCCCATTGGTCTCGTTAGTTTATGTGTAGTCCTTTGTGTTTGATCTTTCTGTGTTGTGCGTTGTCGTTCCTTGTCCCTTTTGCGTCCCTTTCTGTGCTTGTCTGCTCTGTGTTCTTGCATTGGGTGTTTTGGGGTTTTGCTGTGGGTGCTGCAACCTTGTGTGTTGTTGGAGATCCCTTCCTTTGTTTTATACTAAAAATGATACCTACGGAGGCATTCGTGTTTCGCAAACACAGGCTTTATAGAATTTAAATTTCTGCATTTACTTTACAGAGAGTGCGCGGCTCCAAATTTCCTGTAGGGTCGATTTAGTAGCATATCCAATATAAACATTCAAAGCATTCAGCATATACTGTGTTTGGGGGTTGTGAAAAGAACGTTTTTCCTGTAGATAATAAACATTCTCAAGTCTAATACCTCACTATCGTATTGATAGATGATAAAAAGGATCACAGATAAAAGAGATCACAGACTAATAAAACCTTACCATTACACAGCCAATGGGGGACCTAAATACTGTCTGAGACTCAATGTACAAAAGCATGTCAACGCGTTCCTATTAGTAATACGGAAGTGTTCCAGCTCTATACCTCCTTTTTTTCCAAACCAATTTTCATGCACCAGACACGTGTTTCGGTATCAAATCCTCATGCATTGGAGGGATGGTGCAAAGATGGCCGTCCAAAGTCGGCACCGGTTGCCCATTGGTCTCGTTGGTTTATGTGTAGTTTATGTGTTTGACGTTTCTGTGTTGTGCGTTGAATTTCCTTGTCCCTCATTCGTCTCTTTCTGTGCTTGTCTGCTTTGTGTTTTTACATTGGGTGTTTTGGGGTTTTTCTGTGGGTGCTGTAACCTTGTGTTGTTGGAGATCCCTTCCTTTGTGTTTAACTTTCACTCATTTATTTCTCGTTCATTTTCATATCATTTCATTTAAAATTTATAAACGTTTACCTTTTATTTCTTTCCTTAAATTACATTTTTGCGTTTTTGTACATGTGTTGATTTACCCCAAGCAGGGAAGGGACAGTGTCATGACTATGTTTTTGCGTAATCGTAAATATGTAGTTGAAAAAGGAGCAGTATTTACAAATTCCTAATGAAAGAAGATTTGACCTGAACATATTTCCCTTCTTGATCAAATAAGTGTGTTGTTTTGTCTTTTCTATATGTTTCATATATTGTGTCTTGTTGAGAAAACCTCGAACCTTAAAAAAATAAACAAACCAATGTCAAAATAATAAAGCCAACTAAAACTCCACACATAAAAGGAAAAAAAGAAAGAAAAAGGAATCCCCTAGGATCGGATTATACGTATCATTGTTTCTATAGCACCCCTACAAGTACAACTATTTGTTATGACAAACATTCTGTCATGGTAACATCATATTTTCTATACGTTTACGTAATACTTGTAACCATAGGTATGATATCATTAATGAAATGCTAATTAATACATTACACCCATTGTGAAGTACAATGAGAGTTCCCACTACCTGTTGCATGTTACACTGATATGATATTCTGCTTCTGTATATAAATTTATCCTGCTTGATATCGATCCAGATGGTGAAAAAAGGTCAGAAAGCCCTCGTTTTTTCCTTCATCCTTAGAGATTTCTTCATTATTATACTGCCCTGATCTTAGATACATTTTTTGTGTGCATTGGGGAATGAACGTTATGTCATAAAACTCTCTGATTTTCTTGAATATTTCATATCCTCGTCTACTATGAACTCTACATCGTGTAGTGAAGTTAGCAACCCCTAGGGGCTTATTGCCTAGAATTAACTAGTAATATTTTATTCTTTATCCAAACAAATACACAGGTTGTCAGAAACAGAACAGTCTTTCCAATGGAATATTTTTCTTATGCGGCTTAAAAGAACAAACGTCTCAGAGGATAATGGACAAATACGGAGTGTCTGAAACAACTCATGGACTTTTGAAGAACATCTGGGAAATACGATCTAAGGTATGCGTAGTTAGGTTTTCTCATAACGTTTTTGAGTAGGAGATTTTAATCATTATACTTCCAGTAAAGAATTCATATGTATGAAATGTCGAAAAAGTAAGAATTTATCTTGAAAAAAAGCATATGATTGTTTGAAAGATATAAAACCCAAACAAGTTTTCGCTTTTGGATAACCAAAGATTCGAAATTAGTACATGTAGCTCTCTTTTGTGAATATGGTTTTGATTAAAACAGTGTATCGGTTGTCTGTATGCTCATAGATGTCATACAAATCCATGAAAGGTATTGTTCACAATATCTATTTACGTAGAGATAAGCTGTTATCAGAAATCAGTGTATATTTTGCAATATGTGAACTATTTAGCAATTTTGTTGTCTGTGCGATTCCTCTCATCTCGTCCTTTTATTCTATGTATTTGTACAGTGGGAATGTGACATGTTTAGGGTAACGTCTAAATAGCTTCCGTTTCCATATAGGTATTTTGTGGCGCTTTATAATAATTGACATGTGTAAGAATTAATGAAGTGCATGTTTTCCTGAATTCGGACGATAGCGTGTATTTACCGTCTTCAGATTATAGGGTTTTTTTTAATTACATTATACGAAAAACAAAATGTATATACCAGTACACAGAGTGATTCAGTTTTTTTGAAAATAGTTTGCAAATATTAAATATTTAAAACAAAATTAATAATAAGATCCATTTTATGATTTTGATTTTATATACCTATCTTTTTAGTTGGTTCTTTGGTATAAATTTTAGGTCATATGAAGAATTTCGTTCTTCATATTTTCAATGTATTGATTCCATCTTTTTTGGCCTCGGTCATCACTGATGAGACATTACTTGTTGAAATGCGCATATGGCGCAGTGAAGTTTTATAAAAGAACAGGTATGTATTTTAATATTGATGATTTCAACCACTATTAGTAGGTTGGTATCTCTACTGTTGTTGGACTGTTAACCCCCGAGCATACCGCAGTGTCTCGACGATATACTTTTAAAAACATGTTTGTTAAATTCTCCGTCACCAAATTTGATTTATTATTCTGAAACTAATTGGATATGATTGAGATCAGGTGCCCGGAGAGAGTAAGAATCCCTTGTTTGCTAGCAACCCTGCCACTAAGGCCGTGTAGAAAAGTTATATCCGGTAAATTTGCTGAATTCGGTGATAAAAATGTTTTTTATTCACAAGAACTGACTCTAAGCAAGACAAACGTTACAAACAAAGAAACACCATTTTTGGATCTAAATATCAAAACTGTTAATGGAGAGTTAATACAAGTGAATATGACAAAGAGATGATTTTGGATTCAACATAGCAAATTTTCCCTGGCTTGACGGTGATGTTTCTAGATTACCGTCACACGGTATCTACATTTCACAGCTCATCCGGTATGCTAGAACATGTACTGTTGTACTTGATTTTCATAGTAGAAATTTTCAAATTACGAAGAAACTTTTAGGTCAAGGTTTTCGTTTTCACAAACTAGTAAAGACTTTCTGGAAATTTTACAAAAATTATCGTCAACTTCTTTTGAAATTCGGACCAATACAAACAACAGAGTATATTACTTTGGGTATTTCATAGCCTGCATGTTATGGAGACATAATTATCAAAATAAGAATAAACAAAAGGTAGACAGAATTACCATCGAAAGTGTGTTAGAATCATCAAAAGCCTTTTATACCGTCGATATGATCCTTTTGACACAAGACGGACACTTGGCTACCAATCTACAGCCTTATACCAACGCATTCTTGATAATTGCACTCTGACTGACTGTGACGACAGGACTCCATGACGGACCCTGTCCAAACCTCTATTGAGCGGACAGAGTCCCGACCACCTGTCCTCTCTGAAACTCAAGTCTCAATATACCGTGCGCTTTGAAAATACGTCACTAATGTTACCAGGGTTAACATAGGGGTTACATTAAATTGTGTATTTCTGAATTTGGATAGTGGTAATATTGTTTATTTCTATTTCAATGTATAGAGGAGGCCATTCTGCAGTGAAAAATTCAATTAGTTGGATTCGAAACTGTACGCTATGAAATCAGGGTTAGCTCTGTGTCAAATGGAGAATCCCCTTATAAGCCTGTAATGATGAGTTGAAAGTAGCATATGCTGTCCATGTGTGGTGATTTTTCTAGAAAATGAATCAAGGGACCTATTGCAAATGAGACCTTTTTGAAAACTGTAAGATTTTGTCTAAAAGATGAAACTTGTCTTTCTGCTGTAAGAATTCATATAACGAAATCTGATGTAGCTGAATATGGGTAGGTTTTCATCATTTTTGGTGATTTTTCATGGTTAGATTGGCACTCGTTATATACAATCCCAACACTACAGGAAGCATGTAGCTAATATGTTAATGTATATTTAAATACTGCTATACGAGTACTAACTTTCAATTAAATCAAAAATTATTTGTGACAATTGGTTGCCATGGCAACATAATTTAAAAATTCAAAACCTGCCTCTCACAGATGAGTTTTCATCCATTTGTTGGTATATTGAGACCTCATTCGGACTCCTCGGGTTATAACATTTTATTATTTATTATAATCATTTATCATCAAAGAAAAACATCTTCCTTGAAATGGTACTTTTCGCATAAATGAACTGAGGTATCGAAATGACAATTAGCTCCGAAAAATAGCAAGATACCTCTGTTTTAACTAAATAATTGGTAGGTGACCATGCTTCGTGTAACTTCTATTTGAACGGAATATACTGTGTAAACTGTTAAGGTAATCCATAAATCAGTATGTTTGTTAAAAAAATTGATTAACAAATCCCTAGGATTTCAATTTTATAGGATTTGAATATGTTAATTGAAATTACGATTCCCAAACGGCCTAGACACTGTCGAAATTTGAATTGTTTCTTAGAAGCATGGCAGAAAAACAAAAGACGAAAGACAGCAAATCACATGCCCAACAACATATTGATTTTTTTTTTCTAAAAAAGAACATTTTCTTCAAAGCGAAAGCGTACCTAAGACTTATTCAGGTTAATTACTTTCTACGTGCAGGTTTTGTACTATATCGCTCACGAAGTTTGTCGTAAACTTTGATCGAAAATCAATTTCTTTTTGTTACAAAAGATTACTTAAATCCTTGTACATAATAATAAGGGCCATTTGGACTTTTTCTTGGGTCTATTGGTCTCTTTGTTTGATGTTCGACATTGTTAAATCCTTTCTTTTCATGTAATTTCATGTCTCGTAAATTTATATTTTTTCCGTAGGGTTTCCACAAGAGTTTAATTCGAGTTATTCCCCTTTCGTTGAAAAGAAATGGAAGTGCTTTGAAAAGAAAACGCACATGACCAATTATGCTATGAAATCGAATCATATCTTTGGTAGCTTTGATGATTATATGAATATACAAGTTTGATTCCTATGATAAAATCAAGGAAATCACACCTACCCACAAAAACATGCCGGAAAATAGGAAAACCTTCAGACTGATGTATTTCATTAAGGTATCCGATGTACAATAGGGCACATTTTTATTCCTAGTTAGTTACTATAAACTATATATTTTCTGAAAGGTAATAATGTACACAGCTCATAAATAATAATTTTGGGGCTAGAAAAACAAAGGGGAACAATCTATGAAGCATTAAATTGACTATTTTCCCTATATTACATGTACAAAATACCTTTGTACAAGAGTTTGCCCCTTTACTTTTCAAGAGTTTGGAGTCTTATATCTGTACTGAGGACATTATAACCTTCCAGAAAATATATAGTTTATAGTACCTTACCAGGCATATAATCTACCATACTTTACTATGGAAATGATTAAAACGCTAAGTAAAATGACTCAATTGTACAACGGATACCTTAAACCAACTAATAAAAATGAAGCCGTATTTGGATTTACTGATTAAGAATTTCTGCATGCAGTGAATTTTAAGAAAATTACATGAAACAGTTTATGAAATTTTAAAGTTAAACTAGGGGGCGCTTCACTAAACCATTTTCTTCAATTATGATAATATATATTTTGACTTAGAGGTGCGTCATTGGTCACGATTTAGGACCATTCTTGTGCATCTCCTGTTCTAGCACTCTTTGAGGTTGAATAACATAGATATTTCAATTTATTATAGCCAATGATTAATTTCTGACTCTATTGAAGACTTTAATTTGTATACATACCTATAAGCGGATAAGTTTTAAATTTTGATCTAAAACGAATGACGTATCCGCAAGAAAATGCTACGCGGTAATCTATACTACTAATATAATAAATGGTGTGTTATGAAGATATAGCATATGATATAATACTGTGAAATTGATGGTTTTTGAGAATCAATTATTTCTAATTAACATGTAATCATTAGTTATGTCTAACCGTTTTCCTAAAACAAATCTTAAAAAATCTAAAGTTCAAAACCGGCGACGGACACTAACCATTAACTTCATATTTTCCACTGATTTATGCTCCCATTCTAATCCCCAACTTCTTAAGTATCATTAAATAAGTAAGACGATTCTTGCAAGACGTTTCTAATGTAAGGCGGAGGCTATATTTCACCCAACTTCCATTTTCTGAAATATACAACGTACGATTTTACAATTTTATTTTGCATATACAACATTCGAGATAAGCCCTTGAAAGGTCACATGGCTGTATAAGCCAATAAAATTTGTAACAAAATCAGGTTACTGAAAATGACGTCAGAGCTACCATGTGTTTACCATGAAATGTAAACAATGGCAAATGTGAATCTGATATCGTTGTAATCTTTGAGGATCGTCAAAGACATTTAAGAAAATAATTAATAATTCATAGATATATGTAAAATAAATATATATGTAAAGGTCGGAAAGATTCTGATAATGTGGAGGGGGTTCATAGCATGTAGTCATGCACTTATGTGCGTACAACAAAGGGTAATGCACATCATGTGTAATGAACAACAAGCCGTGACAAGGTATACTTTTTGTTGCTAATAATTTAAAGAATCAAGATCAGACCTCAATACTTAATATGAAGGAAAGGGTTTCAACAGTGTAGAAACTTGATAATTAATATGTCCACAGGTGCCTGAAAATCACAGGAGCGCGGTGCCCACAATCCTGAATTATATACACCCCTTCCCTACAGTACTTTCACTTTCCTTTAAAGTAAAGAGAAGGAGGATGCAATTGTAGATCCATGACATCGAGCTTCTGTGTGAAAATATGCCCCCCCCCCCTTTTTTTTTTCTTTCTCCGAATCGTGACTGTCTGAAAATAGCCATGAAGTCAAAGAAAAAAGGGAGGGGAAAAAAACGATCAAATTTGCAGGCATGGCACTTGATATGACAATCTTTTCCGCGCTTAACCACAAAAAAGCGCGTTTGTACTCTTTTATATCAACACATTTTACTGTGTGTTTGAAAAAAAAGTTGATATTTAGTATCTCTGATATTTTGATCCAAACTTACACGATTTTCGTCTTTTTTTGTAAAATCAAGAAAATATTAAATGATCTCTGAATTTGGTACCTACTGTGAAACTTTATAAAGTTCAAGTTTTGTACAAAAATCAAACCTATTGTATTGAATGTAAACAAAGATAACCAACATTAGAATCAAATGAGTGCATTTTAGCACTTTTTGTATTTTGGTTACAAATGTGCTATTTTTAGCAACAAATTTCCAGCATTTTTATCCTGTTTTCCAAATAACAAAAGTCTTGATTTTCATCACTGACCTATAAAGTTTTCTTCATAAAACGATTAATTGGTGTGAATTCTATAATTAAACATGGTTTTCATAAAATCGTTTAAATTCCTTAGTTCAGAAACGACATGCCTTACAGTAGCACTGATGAGGATTTATCTGAAACATGTATATCCGGAGCACCCCATTTAGACATCTCTGTCCAGAAGGCTGCTCATTTACATGCTGCAACCGAGTGTTGTTAGAGATCCCCTCCTTTCTTTTATACTATGAAAATCAATTCGAGTTTGTAACGTAATCTCCTCGTGTAGTAGATGAAAATAAAACAAAATAGTCAACACTGATCCATGCTACACTTCTTGCTAAGAAATACAGGTTTTCTGTTCCTATGACTTCGGGAAAATGGTCTAGCATTGGGAAACTAAAATTGACAAATTCTTGCTCCATTCCTTCCAACTTGCTAAGAGCTCATAATTGTTTATTTCATGAGGATTGGATGTCTAAAACACTTTTGTGGACCGATTCAGTAGTCTCAACGCAATGGTGTAGGGGCGTACAAATGTTAAACTTCTTCAAATGCAATAGCATTATTGAAGAACACATCAATTGGCAGTATGGACCAGACATGCACGTTTCGGGTACTTAACCCTCGTCAGTGATCCTCAATCTAAACAATGTAATATGGCCAAAATCTGTGAAAATAATTATGTTCAAAATGTACCGAAAGACGTAGCAGGATGGATGGTATATGATGCTACAGGACCCACGTTTTAGAAATTTCAAGAAATTTGGTAACATAAATTTTCGAATGCGTTGAAGAGACAGACGATCAACCGAAATTGATCGAACTTGGCTACATGTGCCCTCGGGGACCCCTGGTCCACCAGCAGTGACACTTACCAAGTAGTACAAATGTTAAACGTCTTCAAATTCAATAGCATCATTTAAGAACACATAAATTGGCAGCATGGACCAGACATGCACGTTTCGGGTACTTAACCCTCGTCAGTGATCCTCAATCTAAACAATGTAAACTAGGAAATGTAGAGAACAATATAAAGGAATAATAATGTCACCTATATACTGAGCACAACCGAACCCATAACTGTTCAAGTTCAAGTTACAGCACTCGTTTTACCACAAAATCTCATGTTTGTTTCTTTGTCACCTTGGTTAACCAAAGAGGTGATATATAAATCAAATATTGTGGATTGGTTGTACATATGACATATAGATTGTCATTGTTACCTTTTGTTTGTTCATTTACTCATTAGTTTCAATGAATTGTTCATTGTCTTCGTATGTGAGTTCTGGGTCTCTGAGAGGTTTTTTACAATATCACTTTCAGTTCGTGGTCAAACATCTCCTGCTTCCTTGAATGAAATGTTTTAAAGAGCATGTTTGTGTATACATAATCGTGTTTACTATATGTGTTCCTTGGATAAAGTATAAAGAGAATTTTGTGAAGGATCAAAGATAAATTTAATATAATCGATCTTTTTTATGAAATGATCTCCTCAATAAGGAAAACGAGCCTGAGGTACTTACATGTCCAAGCTACAGCTGTGAACCAAAATCATTTTCATCGCTGCTCAATGACATTTTTGAATACAGGACTCAATGACGTTAAAGTAGACTGATCACGACTCGTTAACCTATATTTATAAATACTATTAAAACTTTGGTGTCTGTTGGACTCTTCAGACTTTCAGTTGACGGATCACGACACGTTAATCGATCTTTATAAAAACAGTTCTTTAATGATGCTATTCAATTTGAAGACGTTTAACATTGAACCACTTGGTGAGTGTCACTGCTGGTGGACCAGGAGTCCCCGAGGGCACATGTAGCCAAGTTCGATCAACTTCGGTTGATCGTCTGTCTCTTCGACGCATTCGAAATTTCTGAAACCAAATTTCTGAAAATTTCTAAAATGTGGGTCCTATAGCATATCATATCTCACCCATCTTGCTTCTTCTTTCGATACATTTTTAACATAATAATTTTCCCACTCTTTGGCCATATTACATTGTTTAGACTGAGGATCACTGACGATGATTAAGTACCCGAAACGTGCATGTCTGGTCCATGCTGCAAATATATCTGTTCTTAAATGATGCTATTGAATGTGAAGACGTTTAACATTAAAAACTTAAGTCCACTCTCATATTCGTTTTGTTATTCGAATTACCCTGTGCTTGGTTTCATTTTCAAAATATTTTGGTCATTGGGGAAATTTCTTATGCAATCTGTATATTCACATCAATGACTATCCTATGGTGACTACATGTAGTTTCTTCCGATGTGTTGATATATATAGTTCGTATCAGTATGTCACATTTCCATTCTATAATGATTTATTCGATAGTAGGAGAGGGGGCAGATTTAATTTTTATATAGAATTAGATATATAGATAACATCATGCAGGTCTCGGAATTCTTGTTCTGCAATTAAGCCTGTACCGTAGTGTCTGTCTGGAGAAGTACACGTAATAAATAAAAGAAAGTTCTTTGGTGTATTGGTAAAAGGTGTCGGTTCCATTGTGAAAGGTGAGTGGTGTTTACACTTCCTACTTTATATTATTCAAGTTTCATAGTACTTTGTGTAAACGGCTATTATTGTTCGTGTCGGTAAGATCTGCTACCGTGTATCAAAAACCTATAAATTCAAAGTACACTGGTTAACTTGAATTACCATGGCATTGTTTTGTTAGAGCGTCGTGATATATTTTGTCCTTGGGTGAACATAAAAAAGCTAAATTAACCGATCCAACGTAGAAATTGTTTCAAATTTTATTTAAGCAACAGCTTTGATTTGAGATTAGAATTCGATGATAGAAATCCACAACGTAATTTATCCGTTTCAAAATTTCAAATTTATGTCCGATCATCATCAACTCTCATGAAGGTATCCGATGTACAATAGGGCATTTTAGGTACTGTAAACTATATATCATCTGAAAGGTATAATGCCCACTGCTCAGAAATAATAATTTTGGGACCAGAAAAACAAAGGGGAATAACTGATGAAGCATTTAAATTGTCTATTTTATCTATATAACATATGCAAAATAACAAAGTTTTACAAGCGTTTTTACTCTTTGATTTTTAAGACCTGAGAGTGTTTGGCATCATTACATGTACATAAAAATTAAAGTATATAGTACCTTACCAGACATAAAACTTACCATAGTTTACAATGGAGATGATTAAAATGCTATGTAAAATGACTCCATGGTACAACGGATTAAGAAAGTATAAGGCGTTGGGTCTAACTTCAATCAAAAATGTTTACTTTACCGAGTTATGAAAAATTAGTCGCGCAGTATCAGACGAGTTCGTAGCAGAGGAAATTCGAGCATTTAATGAAAATTATTCTGCGCTATGTTCTTTTGTTGTTAAAAAACCAACAAAGAAAGAAAAAAAAACTATACTGGAACGAAGGGTCCAGCTCAAACCTCTTGGACGGGAATTTCGTAATACAATTTTGTCGTATGATAAATCCTCATCAGTCGTACTTTGAGCGAAATGTTTCTAATTTTCTTGAAAAACGATACAAATGCATCAGTCAATCGGTTACATGTACAAGCATCGTTTGCAGTCACCCCTTTACCAACGTAAAAAGTAAATGTACAGCTGTTGTTCATGTTACATGCAACCTGGTGTTGTTGGAGATCCCCTCCTTTGTTTGATGTATGTGCTGTAAGGGGGTTTAATCCTCTTAGAAATAAGGGAATTAAGGGGAGACTGACTATAGCATATATTTTTGTTTAATGGTTTGGGGGAAAAGTGAAAAAGGGAGAAAAAAATCCGAAAGGGAAGAAAGGGGTAACTGTCCCATACCCGTAATTTTTCCTGATTCTTCATAAATATATATAAAATTTGTCAAGAAAATTTGACTTCAAGAAAACTTTTCTTAGAATAAAACAGCTTTAATTTATCTTAATTTTAATACAAGACTTCTCTGCACTGAATGAAGGGTTGTAATTTTCAGCTTATTTCTAACGGGTTTTCAGACGATAACAAAATTTTACAAATTTCTATATAGACCGTAAAACTATAAGCTTTTTAAAAAAATGCTTGTCCGGCATCAGCAATCATTTTAAAGTGGCAAGGAACCAATCTCTTTCACGGAAGAAGGGTGGGGAAATTACATCTTCAGTTATTTCATTTATAGTTGTAATTGTACCATAGACGTATGAATGGAACATTCCTACATATTAGTTAGCGCGCCAAAGGAAGTTTGCACTAGAGGTAGGACTCAGATACTCGACCGGACTTAATATAAAATGATGAAGAAAACGAACGAATTGTAAGAAAAAAATAAAAGGGAGAAGAAATCTATCCATGAACAAATCTAAAGATCGTACGACTGAAGTGCTGAACCAGATATCGAACTGTTTTGTTCTAAAAGTCGGTCCCGGAACACCCCGACTAAGATATTAACATGACGTTATCTTCGTTTGCAGTCGGCCGTTTCCGTCGACAGCTGAGTATCATGTGCATGCTTGCTGCCATTGGAAACGGGAGAAGACTGTGTGATTGCCCGTATGCTACCTCTTCGGAGCATGTGTGGAAGTAACACCATCCCTAGTGTGTCCGGCTTCAGGAAGCCATGACAATAAACATACATACAATCTTCTTTGTGGATCAGATAAGAAGTTTTGGCGGGAAATAGCAATCTCAAATCTTTTCCTTCTTGTGTGGTGGAATTCCTTGAAATCGGATTTATTTTGTGTCGTAAACGCTGTAAAACAGGAAGAAAATATCGGATAAACGCTTTATCTCTAATCCTAACTTGTAAAGGATAACGCCATTATTTTCAGTCAAATAAATCTATTTGGTACGCTTGCTATTTTGATTTGATATCATACTGGTTATAATTTATGATGAAGAACTCAAGCTTCATAGAAGTAACTGCTTTCAAAGGTTGTATACTTAGTACACATTTCGAACTTCCTAACAGTCATTTTACAATGAAATAAAGAAAGAAGTAAATATGATACAGATATAAAATAGAAATAAAAAGGAAATAACTAACGTAAAGTAAAAAGCAGCAGCTAGTGTTTCATCATAGAGTCAAACAAGTACCGTATCAAAAGTATGAAAAGGGCTGATAATAAACGGAGAAACATCCAAGGCGAACTTTCTAACAGAGTTATCGATCGTTATTAGTATAGCTTTTTTATTTATGTATTGAAAACAAAATTATTTTGGATTTATTTTGTTTTCAGTTTCAGTTCATTTTGCAGTGAATCACAAGGAGCTCAATAAATGAGAAGATTTACATAAATTCTGAAAGTAAACGACTCTTCAAATTTAAATATTAATTTTGAGAATGAGGGGAGGGGGGGGGGGGTTCTTTTTATGATTTTTTTTTTCGTGAATTACAAAACGTTTAATAAAGAAAATGGATATAAATTCTGAAAGTAAATGACTCTACAATTTTAATATCAATTTTATAAGTCCTCCACGTAACATACTTTAATAACTACTGTCCTACTTACTGATTGTGATTATAATTAGTGGGGAAAGGAGGGGGTCGATGCGCTGTCCCGATAGTATTATTTCATATATAATAAAGACTGAATACACGTTATCATATCATCGTTTAAGTAAACTGATACAAATTTGGAATTGTAAATACAATCATTCATACGGGTAAGCATGAAGAAATATTATTAGTTTTGTTAAAGTTCAATTGAATGTTATGGTATGTATTTGATCAATGTCTATCGTAATTTTAAAAACTCAGATTAATATTTCACCGGGTATCAATTAGTACATATCCTTTAACATAGAGACAACTAAGATTTAAATGCATGACTTTGTTTTTACATGCACCAAAGAGATAAATTAAATTAAATGATTTGATGTTGCAGATATGGAGTGTCACATGACTATTGATGCCTATTCCGATTTCTACAAATAATGTCAGCATTTGGAGGTGGCGACAGTTCGGACAAGGGTTAAAAGTAGCCCCTGTGAGAGATAAAATCGGAGTATCTTATTTCATTACCTCAGAGTTTTGGTCCAAGCCAAGTATACTCAGACCTAAGCCTTATTATTACAGATGTATAAGGACATTAGTCAGGATCCCCATTTTTCTGATTGCAATTCTATGACGCTTTGTATGAGTTTGCCTTGCTATCCCCGCGCTACCTGAATGACTAGTGAGATCGATCGGGGGAATTAATTTCATCACTTTACGTGAATATGTCTGAAGTAGTAATGGTAGAGCCAGCCAATGAAACAACCCGCATCGATTCTACTGAACAGCTGCTGCGCGACTTGCCTGTAGCATTCAGTGATCTCGATAAAAGAGGGAAGGATGTCGTCAGCGAAAAGGCTACCGCCAATCGCCATGAACAAAACAATACCACGCAGATGGAAACAAATTCTTTGCAAAATATAGGACAAACTAGTCACAATCATGGAAAACTTGACGGAAAGATTAACAGGGCTTATACTTCCCCTGAAATTGAGCTAAATCACTCGTCGGCTGTGTACGGCTCAGGCGCGGAACATGAGATAGGTAGTTTGGAAAGCCAAGCTGACACTCATAAGGAGGGAGACCAAGTCCCGCAGATGAGTAACGACAGTGGCGGATCCAGTACTCTGCCGCATAATCGGCTTCATCTGAGAGCGTCGTCAGATGATGATGGTGCAAGGGGCTCTCTTCTTGAAAACACAAAGGGACGAGAGGATGGTAGTAAACATATTGATTCAAGGCCACACCCTATGTCAGATATAGGAGTAGATTATATGAGAGTTAATGGAGCGATCGGATCATTCAAACAGCTTCAGAAACCTACTTCCATGCAATCCCTCCCTACCTCCAGTAAAATGAGCTACACCTCAGACGATGCCAACATTGGGTTAGTGGAGAAAGGAGAAGCGGGGGAAAAATATGGCATGGACGACAATGCTAAGAAAAAAGACCAAAAACCCAATGTTGGTTACAGACTCGGAAAACGTAAAACATTGTACGAACGGAGAAAAAAGATTTCAGATTATTGTCTGGTGTTTGGAATGCTGGGAATTATACTTATGATTCTGGAAACAGAGTTAACGATGGCGGACGTATACACTAAGGTAAAGTATCTTACCATTATAGAACTGCTTTTTTATCTGCAATGATATAGATCTACATCTGATGTACAGAAATGACTATGTTCTGATCCCTCCCTGAGTGATTTCAGCTCCACCAGAGTTATAAATGATTCAGACCCAATTTGTATTAGAGGAAAATAGTTTTGACCTTGACATTGGTTAATTAATACTGGGACATACATGTTTCACAAACATATGTTATTTACAATATTCAAATAATAAATTATAAAAGATAATTACTGAAATGAAGCTAATGGTTTCTATTTAATACGAGTAGGTACAAAATGTTGTTGTTTCCATACACACGATATATTTGAGTCTCCTTTTATTCCGATATTGCTAAAGTTTGATATTTCAACACCATTCAACGTCAAACACAACCACAATCAATTTAAAAACGTCATATACATTCAAAATCAATCATTTCAAATCCCCATACGTCAGTTTGACGTCATGTCATTTCAGATTGTCAACTGAATTGAATTCTAACCTTATTTTGTCTCATCTAACACTAAGAAATGGCCAGTACGTCGCATGAAGTTTTGTCCGTCACCCATTCATAATTAGGGAAAATTAGGTAAAATTCAAACAGATTTTCATTTATTTGAGGCAGTACAGATTTATATATTCTAACTAGTAACGACCACCAAAAAAATTTAAATATCCTTCGGTTTTGTTTGTTATTTTCAGCTTATATTTCTCTCAAGTAACTGAAAAATGCAAAGACATATTGAATCTCAGAATTTCTTTGTAATTTTCATTATCACATTTCTCATAACTGGCTGAAAAACGCGAAAAAAAAAAAACATATTGAATATCGTTATATTGATGTACATCGATATTGCTGACAAAAAACTATTACCTTATCAAATCATATTTAAACCCCCTAAAAGCGATCCTCCAAAAGAACGAGGTCTATTGATATAAGTGGTTTATTACTGATTTTATTTCCAATAACAAAGTACTTAATGATCAATACTATTTAGATAAGGCGTATTCATTATGAACCTTTAATAAAGAAATGTTCTATATGGTTTTTATGCTCATTAAGCGTTGACCTCTTTTACGCCTGTATTAACAGGTTACCAGGTGAGCAGTAGGTCTTTCAAAAGGACAACTTTGATCAATCACTTATAAAATTTCCCGATTTCAGTATCATACATTAGCTTGTACACATGTACTTTGTGTAGAGTGAAAAATCAAATTTAAGCCTTCTCAATATTTTCTTTGCCTGAAAGAATCATCAATTATAGCTTCTGTAAGATTCTTTTTCCAAAATTAAGAGGGAATACATCAAAATATGTCTTCAATAATTGAAGATGTTAAAATTATCCGTTAAAGGCTTTTGTTTTCCGTAGACAAGTGTCGACAACGTTTGCAGTGTGTCAAATTTATGGGCCTATGTTATATGACGGTGGTTAGCTGCAGGACAATAAAATATTATGTTAGGCTGGCTGTCTCCAATACAGCAGCAATTTCACTCCCACATCAAACATAAAGCAAATATAATCTAAAACACTTTGGGAAATGTCACAAGTACTTTTTTTTCATATCTGTGTTAAAAATCGCCTAGAATCAATAGAATAAAATCCTTTTAGTCACTATTTACATTGTGAAATCAGACACCTGGATATTTCTGTCAAGAGCCAACATCTTGCAGCATCAAACATACATTGTCATGGTCTAAAGACGGAAATCATCGGAGTCAAAAGATTCGAATTCTGGAAATGGGTCTAAAATTAGAAAAAAATGTGCATAAATAGTTTGCCTACATATTATATCTAACGTGTTTAATCATGCTGTGAAATAGGAAAAATGAGATCGCACGAAGAAGAATTGATCATCGCCTCGTAGTTGAAAATACTTTCTGTCGTTGTACAAAGTGACAGATACAAAGAACTGCACGGAGTCACCTGTTCGCACAGAAGTTTTGCATTATGGTTGCAATATTGTTACGATGAAGAGTTGGTTATTTTTAGAAACATTTGGAAAAGAGCTGCATGTATGCAGTGTTTCACCTATAGTAAGTTCACTTTATACCGAAGCAAGTTACAACAGCATGCATGGTAGAACATAAGGTGGAAAAAAACGTTTTGTGTTCTTGATCACAATCCGAAAATCTAAAATAGTACATACACAAAAAAGCCAAGGCCACTTGCCGACCGGTCTATAGCTTCCATAATGATGGTGATACCAAATTCATGATATTATGATAAATACTGGACCTCATTCTATGTAGTAAATACCAAAGTCCTTCATACCAGTTAAAACATAGAAGTACATAAATTCCCCAATCAAAACAAAAAATTAGAAAAGGACAAAATATGTATCGAGGCATCAATTAATTCAAATACTTTATTTTAGGACTGCATAATTATGTAGGCGATAAGATATGAAAACAGACTACTTGCCGAGTTATTCTCGTGATAGAAAAAGAAAACATCTTCAACAGAACTCAGTGGGAGGGGTAAGAGGGATGGAAATAGATGATGAATACTGAAAAAAGGGGTAATATAAAATTATCAAGTCTCATTAGCTTGTTTCTCTTCTTTTCCAGGATGACGTGTACTCTATAGTGTTAAAGTCGTTGATATCATTGTCCACCCTGGTGCTTCTAGCACTAATAATGGCCTATCACATTGTAGAGATTCAGGTACGTACAGCCTTTGATATATTTGACCAATGTTCAATCATGTTGTCTCCATTGTCTCTTGTTTACATACATTATATATATAGCATAAAATGGAAGATTCTGCGTGTCATCAACTTGTTTAGCGTTCATCGTTGGCAACATTATCTTTTATGGATAATTTGTCGAGGGAAAAGGTTGAAGCGGGGGTAGGCTTTAAGCCTATTGATTTCTCAAGTCTAAAGTCTGTGATGCATTGTCTGAAGGAAGCATCCTCATATACCTGTAATAAAGTTGCTTTCCTATGTGATATACAATACATTGACTTATCTATCAGTCTTTTGTTAAATTAATCTGTTAATAATCAATTGAAACAAGTTTCTATAATGTTTCATTTAGTTACATAATGTGAAATTTCAACTTTGTTTTATACGCTTGTTTGATTTTCTTCCTGGCTGGCTGGTAGCTTTCTAAATTTCAAAAGGACGCCAAACAGAATAAAAACAAGAAATGGCCTTAGTACTTAGTTTACTGTACTTTATATCATTTCAATACTCTTTACTTTACTTTCATGTTCATCATAAGCACTGGAGATGAATTCCAGCTTTAGGGAAATGCCTTCAGGGGTTTTGAACTATTGAGAATTTACTCTATTCCATATCTAAAGGCCCATCAGTTTTTCGGCTTGCGACATAAATGATAAGATATGTCAAAATGAGAATATAGTTCACCAGATAGTTATACATGTAGTTTATATGTTTGTTACTATATTGAATGTAAACACTACGTTAGTACACCATACTTAACCTGTTAATCATAGTGGTGGCTTTTTTTAATGAATAGTGATAAGGTTATTATTTTTGTTTTTTTTTACAAGAAATTTGCGTCATTACTAGGGTGGTTCTTTCAACAGGTTTGGTTTTTCCTTAGTTGTCTTATTCTCTTCATTTGTCTGAGTGGGTTATTACACGTTTTCAATACATCTTTATATTCATTCACTATGTGTGTATGTCCGTGGACGTTGCTTTGAAGTCTTGTTGGATATCATTTCCTGCGTTTGCCTCGTGGCTGTAGTGCACTATGTGCATTATGTACATTATGTGATATTATGTCCGTGGTGTGTAATTTATGTGTTTATCTATTTGTTGCAAATTCTCAGAAAAAAGATTTAATGACAATTTTCTAAAACTAAGGAATATCTCCCTGATGGCATAGCGTTGTCCTTAGCAGGATCTTTGGCAGAATTCTTAGATCAAGTTTAGACTTTTGCTCTTCATAATTTCATATTACTTGAATTTCCTCTATTTCTGCCTCGAGCATCACTGATGAGACATCACTTGTTGAGATGCGCATATAGTGCACTGAACATCATGGAACATTTTAATATTGACACTCTGAATCTGTGAGAAAGTCCTATGTGACTTTTTTTTCGTTTTAGGCATCATTCCCCCTTCTTTGCTTTATTGTAGAAAGATAGTTTGCTTTCTGGAAAACGCAAAAATTAACAATTCATTATGCAGATTCATTCCTTCTTTTTATGTCCTTGTGATCTTTTAAATTTCACCAATATTTCCATAATATTTTGAGCAATGCCGAAGTGTTGTTTTCCTCTGACTTGAACGTTTTTCTCCATCACAAATTCATGTTATGTGCACATGTGCAAAAAGAAGCCATTTTATGCATAGTATATCATCAGCGGAACCACTTAAATATTTAGAAAAAGAGGGAGGAGGCTTATCCTAGAATTCTATCTGCAAAGTATGAAGAAAGGTTTTCATAACCTCCAAACACCAAGCAAGCATTGGTCATCAAAGAGAAAGAAAGAAACTTCTTCCTTGGATCCGCTAATGGACGCTTTGTAAAAATAATCATCGTCTTGAAGCTACCTGATTCTTCTCTCTTTTTTTTTTTTTGGTATGAAGTCTTCGTTTTATTGATGTTTAGTCTAATGTCTTTCTTGTCAATATATGTAGACGTATGCATCGGAGAACCTGCCAGATGTAAGACTTTATATGTCCATATTCGTGTTCGAGTGTGCTAACAAATAACAAAGCATGTAACTACGTCATAATGTAGTGCTATCCAATTTTAATCCACAAAACAAACATCAATTTCAAATAAAATGATAATAACATTCAAATAAAATGATTATAACAATTCAACTGCGGTGATCAATTAATCAATTTCAATTTACAAAGTCAAAAATAGTAGCGAATATTGCGAGCAAAGGCAAGGAGAGGTCAAATACACAGAGCCGTATTCTGTGGAGGTAAAAAAAGGTAGGAGTGTTCGAATAACAAACATGGTTAGGATTCTACTTTATTTTAAATCGTATGAAATGCGTAGTTGTTCAAGCGGCGAAGCAAAATTTCATATCAATAAAAGCAATAAAAATATCTTTACAAGATCCAAAAAGGATAGGTCTCTGTTGGCAGAACCAAAGTGCATGATGCTTTCCCGCGCTAAAATACTTTTGACTAAAGATCAAAGATGTTCTATTGTTGTTAAAATGGAATTCAGGAAAAATTAATTACCATTTCATTCTATTTATTGATAATTTTTGACAGGGATTCGATTGAAACAATTGTTTTGTGGATAGAACAGAGAAATATGATGGTGCGTACGGCATAGCCAGGAATAATCAATCTGTGTCGTGGGTGATATTGCTGGCCTGAGGTCTATTTGCTCTATCACCACACTACTCATCTTCTTTTCGATTTTCCAACGGGAAGCTGCTGGTGATATAAACTGCACTTCCACTCAAAACATCATTTGTGCGTTTAATGTCTTAATTATGTATTTATGGTGCCAGTATAAAGCATTTGAGATTGGTAAATAACTGTCGATCGAGCTGTACAACAAACACTTAGCAAAGTCGATTGCAAAATATCGATATGTAAAACGCCTTTCTACACACATACATGACAGAACTACCTCCGATACGTATGCGAGCCGTGTCATCGACAAACTTTCAGAGCAGATCCGTTACGCTGTTTTACTAGATTAAAGCTAAACAGCATAAATATTAATTGCTTTCCCATAGACCCCCATTGTAAGATAAATAACAATGTAGCACAGCATAATAGCATGTCTGCTGAGTGCCTTTCACATATATTAATTATATCAACATAAAAATGGCAACTTGAAAGCAATCTGGTGCTCAGATAAAGACGATACACAAAGAAACATAATGGTGGTCTATGTGAAAGCACTTGATAAAGTCAAGATAATGTGGCTGCTATAATTTGCTATATAATTTTATAGGTCAATTATCCAACATTTCTATATAATTGAAGGTAACTCTGATTTATTCTTAATTTGAATAAATTTCAGCTATTTGCCATCGATAATTGTGTGGAGGACTGGCGTATCGCCATCTCCTGGCGGCGATGTTTACAGCTGGGTCTGGAACTTATCGTGTGTGCCATCCACCCGATACCCGGAGCATTTTATTTTTCGTGGACGACGACAAACGCTATTTCATGTGATGTTTCTTTAGGTTGTGAATTATTAACTCAGAAAGTACCAGTTGATATTCTGTTATCTATCCCCATGTTTCTCCGACTTTACCTCATAGCCCGTGTCATGTTATTACATAGCAGACTCTTTACGGATGCCTCTTCACGGAGTATCGGAGCTCTCAATAGAATCAACTTTGACACTCATTTTGTACTTAAAACACTAATGCATATCTGCCCGGGGACAGTCATGATGGTGTTTATGTTTTCCATGTGGATTATAACCAGTTGGCTCTTACGAGCCTGTGAATCGTAAGTACCTTATTTATTTTAAAAATTGGAAACAATATTAATAATAGGATATAGATGTCGCCATTGTCTTTGTGTAAAGCGTACATGGATTCTTGTGTGCTGTACTGTTTTTAATGTTCATGGAGAAAGGTTATACATTCTTTCTTTCAGGGTTACTGATTACTGATTTTAATAATGCCCTGATCATCTATCAACATTTCAAGACGTGCCATGATTTGTTCGATTTCTACTGACCAGCGACTTTGACTGACAAAGCTCCTTGCTAACTAATGGTCTTTTGTTCCCGAAAATCCCAGTCTGCACCAGTATGAAAACAACATTTCAAACCAATGCACTAGGCACGTGTTTCGGTCAGTAAATCCTCATCAGTTGTACTTCAAGTCAAAGGGATATTCAGACACATCCAAATTTGTTTTAGTAGCGTCCTCTAGTTTGATTTTTTTTTCAAAATTTAGAGTGCGCGTTTCCAAATTCCCTGTAGGATCGAATAAGTAGGATGGTTAAATTAAATCTATGACAAATAGAGCATTGGAAGGATGGTACTATGACGTTAACCTCCTTTAATTTCGATGATATTTGTGTCGCCTGCGAAGCATAGCAACACTTAGGGATCACTTTGTCCGTTGTCCGTCTGTCCGTCCGTCACACTTTGATGTCACACCCTATATAAAAGTAAATCCTAAGTGTCGCTATGTTTCGCAGGCGACACCTGCATTCCTTGGAATGATCTTATTTGGGATAAAATGACGAGTTTCCAAAATTGCAAAGTAATATATGATGCGAAATTGATAAAGGGCCAAAACATAATCAGAATTCGGGACAAGACATCTAACAGCATTCCAGGCATTTCTGTATCTGTGCAAGTTTGACTGACCAGCGGGAATGATTGACCGGCAAGGCTCCTTTCTTAAGATTAGGGTTGCGACTACAGGGAGATAACTCTATTTTCATATCACATAATATTTAAAACCGACATAAACGATACATGGTATAAGCTCAGATTGTATATTATTTTAGAAAGAAATTAAACTCCTTGAAATTTTCATCGCTGAGTGGGTATCTTTGGGAAAAATGCATATTTTTCAATGAAAAATCGCCGAAAATAGGAAAAAAATTGTCATTTTTGCACGAGTTCTGCTACCAAAGATCCAAACATCAGAATATTTACTATCCATGATACTCTTTAAAAGTGAGATAATTAGAAATTCGAACTTCGACTTAAACTCTATGTTTTGGGGGTCAAAATGTTGATTTTTTGCATAAATTATTGTGCTATTTATAGAAACAGTAATTTGGCTTAAAAACTAATTCGGGTACATATTGATTTGAGTGCTTTAGGATAAAGCAATACCATAGATATATACGTAGAAATAAAATTGTGTTGCTGGCGACCTTCTAGCTATTAATAAAAATAACGAGTTGTTGCCATTGCAACCAGCAACATAGTATTTATTAGAAAATACTCTCCGTAGAACTGATTATTTTATCAGAATTTCTCAAAATAGCCTTTAATTCATGCACAAGCTATAAGAACCTCGAAAAATAAGGATATGTATGAATTGTTGAAATTTCACGCATTGCATATGTATGTAAAGTTACGATGTGGTATTCTTTAAAAGGACAAAAATGTTAAAATAGGCCAAAAACGGACGTTTAAAGCCAAAAAAACGAGACGGGCAAATTTTGATTTTTTTGGTCTGAAAAGTTCAAGGAGGTGTTCCTCTACATATGGACCTATCCATCTTTCTACCTCATTTCTATTAAAAGTCGCCATCCTGACCTTAATTTAGGGCCTTTAATCACCGAAAAATACATATCTATTTTAACGTCTTCAAATTCAATAGCATCACTTAACAACAGATAAATTTGCAGCTTGGACCAGACATGCACGTTTCGGGTACTAAACCCTCGTCAGTGATCCTCAATCTAAACAATTTAATATGGCCAAAGAGTGTAAAAATTATTATGTCCAAAATGTACCATAAAACGTAGCAGGATGGGTGGGATATGATGCTACAGGACCCACGTTTTAGAAACTTCAAGATTTTTTGATAACAGAAATTTTCGAATGTGTTGAAGAGACAGACGATCAACCGAAGTTGATCGAATCTTGGCTACATGTGCCCTCGGGGACTCCTGGTCTACCAGTAGTGACACTCACCTAGTGCTTCAAATTTTAGACGTTTTCAAATTCAATAGCATCATTTAACAACAGATAAATTTGCAGCTTGGACCAGACAGTCAAGCACGTTTCAGGTACTAAACCCTCGTCAGTGATCCTCAATCTAAACAATGTACAAATGTAATATATCAGTGATCCTCAATCTAAACAATGTAATATATCACTACTAGTATTAAATCGAAATGGCAAGTCAACGTAAACAATCTTGTGTATATCACACGAGAAATAAAATTAGAAAAGCTTTCATGTGATATATGGAAATAAATACCACGACTCGTTTTAACAGCACCACCTATAATAGATTCTACAATAGCCTTCCGCACTTGCACTGGAGATGGTTCATAGATAAGTTGTCCTTCGTGTTTCTGTGAGGCTTGTGTAGTTATCTCCGTCTGTTTGTCCTATTTTATTTTCGCGTTGGGAAGTTCTGTATTTTTCTCCCAAAATTCGTAAACCTTTCAATCGTGGTTACTGGAATATGATTTCGGCTTTTTTTGTGTTTGACTTTGATTCACTTTTTTCTACTGTACATAGAAATTGCATGATTTATTTGTTAAACTATTAGATAATAGTCCACAAAGTCGACAAAAAGGAGGCGTTTCGTTCAATGCTTACAATAGGTTAACCAAGAAAATGCACTTTTTGGAAAGGAATAGCTTTTCAGCAAATTGAGATATATGTTTGATGTTTTTCTTACTAGAATAGAAAGCGTTTCTTTGTTTTTAGAACACTCCTCAAGTGGTAATTTTCTTTTCAATTCATTCAACACAAACTACGACGAACGAGAAACATAAGTCTTGATGGCACCTGTCACGTGAGACACCAAAGAAGCCTTTAAAAGTGCATTGAGTCAGTGTAATTAGAGAATTGATTGTCAGTTTAAATGAGATCTACACTTCAAGTAACGTCGCCATAGCAGCGTATTGAGGTTCTTGCCACTTTGTAAGAAAAGATATTACATGAGCGTTCTGAAAATGTTTGCGACTCAACTGCTCTTGCACGGCGACCCTTTTGCCTTCTTTTGGATTACAACAGACTTGAAATTTATTTGTAATTTCTATGTAACGAAATTGAGAAGTTAAGGCATATCTCCCTGAAGGTATATCTCTGTACTTAAACTAAAGGTATATCTCCCTGAAGGCATAACTCTGTCCTTAGATTAAGGAATATCTCCCCGAAGGCATAGCTCTGTCGTTAAACTAGAGGCATATCTGCCTGAAGGCATATCTCTGTCTTTAAACTAAAGGAATACCTGCCTGAAGGCATAGCTCTGTCCTTAAACTAAACTAAGATATACCTCCTATGTGGCATTTCTATGTCCTTAAACTAAAGGAATGTCTCCTTGAAGGCATAGCTCTGTACTTAAACTAAAGGCAAACTAAACTAAGATATACCTCCCAATCGGCATAGCTCTGTCCTTAAACTAAAGGAATATCTCCCTGAAGGCATAGCTCTGTCCTTAAACTTAAGGCATATCTCCCTGAAGGCATAGCTCTGTCCTTAAACTTAAGGCATATCTCCCTGAAGGCATAGCTCTGTCCTTAAACTATTATCACGCTCCGTACTTATTATTTCAGCCAATAACGTTGCAGTATTACGGTCACGTGTTATCCTAACTTGACGCCGAGATATAGGTCACTAAAATTTTCAAACGTCAAAAATTACATAGAAAACGTTACAATATGGTTCTCGGCATGATAAATTCGTTATAGGGTTTATTCCTGTCATTCTTCCTACTCAAAGTAGGTGTGTAAATTTACACACCTACTTTGAGTAGAAGTATGACAGGAACAAACCCTATAACTAATAAAGGCATATCTCCCTGAAGGCATAGCTCTGTCCTTAGCTGGTTCTTTTAAAAACATTTATTTTAGGTAATGTTTAGAATTTGCTCTTCATAGTCATGGGTGATATCGTTCGTCTTGTATCACAGTGTTTCCGCATACACTGGATATATATTTGAAAATTCTCTGTCAGCATATTTTAAAAATAAATCATTTTAAAGCTAAGAGCATAGCTATGTACATAGCTTGTTCTTTGGCATTGATTTAAGTTAATGACTAGAGTTTGTTCTTCATATATTCAATCTTTTCTTCTATAGATGCCTTATTTTTCGATCGCAATCAACACTGATGGGACATGGCTTAATGAAATGCACAAATGTTGCACTGAAATTCCTTCAATAGAGCATATATTTCAATAATGAAAATTGTAATTTCACTACGTTTGCTCCGCTTTAGGGACCTAAGAATCAATTTTTTAAATTTTAAGATTTTTTTTATACCTAAAAAATAGGTATAAAGCTATTTTGAGTGACACTCATCGACATAAATATTTTGGACATGTTGCTTACCTTTGGAAAGTGATATCTCTAGAACCATTAAAACCTATTATTATAGTAACCAAACATTTAGATAGGAACAATTCTTTCTCTAAGAAATACATTTAACATTATCATCTGTCTTTTTCAAGTGTTTTGCTAAGTGATACAGGTCCGTTTTCGTCCCATTGTTTTTCAGAAGTAATCGATAGCTAGTGTGCATGTAGATTTCGTACACGTTGATAAGAGAATTCCATGCTTGACATTTAGCTCGTGTTGTATTTTACGGTTTGAGTCTATTTGTTCTATCGATATGATATGGCGTATGTCCAAAAACACGGTCTAATTTCAGCAAGAGTGAGAAAAACATACGAAAAAAAAAAAGTATGTAGATCAAGGACATAAAATATGTTGAGAAATACTTAGTGTTTAAAGATACTTCCATAAGATTGGTGTTTTCTTGTAATCCTTCAGCATCAACATATATCATGAAACATGCAAATAAGAACAAGAAGTGCAAAAACCCCCAGTTCAATTGAAAACAAGGCAAAATATAATCTAAATTATAGAACACTACAGTAATGAAGAGATACATGAATGACAAAGAGACGCACATTTATGAAAACCCCATTGGAATTATTATTGGACTTCGACGGTATTAGTCTTTTATTCCAATGTACATTGAAATGACGAAGTAATGACGCACAATGAATGGTGATAATGTGCTAATAAGGGTAGATAAGATGAACAAAACATTTCTAGAATCTAGATAATTAGTGTTCCAAAAATCAATTTTGCTATTTCCTTTTACAGGTATTTTGATGTCAGGCACGCTAACATACTCAATTCCATGTGGATGATCAGCATCACATTCTTGTCCGTGGGATATGGTGATATAGTCCCTAATACATATTGTGGACGTGGCATTTCCATAGCAACAGGTGTAATGGTAAGAATACAGAAGTGATTATTGGGAATTGCTATTCCCGGAATGCATTACGTATAAGGTAGAAGTCTGTCTATATAGCTTCTCAGATTACAAACTGTATAACCGTTTTAGACGGTTTTCTGACATCCGTGGTGCTGATGATGTTATCACAATTACCTTATAAAAAAACCTTCAGTTTCTCGTACAGAGGGCGTGGCTTTCTCCTCAACTTTCGACTCGAATATCGTTTCTGAAAAGAATTATCATACATAAAGTATCATCACAGAAATCCCAAGAACGTTGAATCTTAACCATCTTTTATTGGTATTCATAAGATTCATACTTTTGAATGATATATAAAGGATGGATTATTTGTTGACTAAAACATGTCTTTTCTCGTAAACAGTTGCAAAAATAATTCGAGATGAACAGTATTCTCTTTTATGTAAAACATAAAAAATGTGCAGTTTTTTGCATGCAAATTCTAAAGAGGTGCATGCTAACATACGGCTACGACGGGATTCCATGAGGGGTCCTTCCTCAACTTGTCCTTTTTGGTGGTACTCCTCGTACACTTAAGGCACAGAACAATCTGTTTTTTCTGTCCTTACTTTTGATATCCATAAGCATGTTAATTCTTCAGTTTGCTTAAAGTGTTTGATTGTCTTCTTTGTATAGAAATGTTACATAGATAAGGATATCGTAAACAATGTAGTTGCCTTCTTATGACCTCTATGTTAATATCTAAGTAGGAGAGTTTAATGCATATACTTCTGATACTCACAGTATTTGATACTATTTTACCATCGACAACCCAAAGTCCGTACCAAGGCTTGATCGGCTACCTTCAGGTCTTGTCAATTTATGTATAGACATTGTTGTTTTTATGCAATTTGGGTTTTGTGTCTGGTATTGATTTTTCCTTTTAATCCTTGGTTTTGTTTGGTAAATTCATTTGGATGGGTGTTGCAATGACGTCGTGTTGGACCATCTCCCATTTATAAGAACATTTAGCAAAATTAAATGATATAAATAAATAACATTCATGAAAATTCACCTTTGACGTACAAGAGGTTTATTTTGATAGACAAACAATCTTGGCCCATACAATATTTTCATCATATTTATCGTGCGCCAGTGTCATCAAATGGAGAAAAAACTTTGATGGAAAACAATAAATAAAACATGCATCAAAGCAAACACAAATAGACTCAGGATCCAATAATTAAAAAAATGAAAGGAAGAAATCGGTCGTTCAACAGTTGAATGCACAGTATTTGCCAGTGTTAACTTATATAAATCAAGGAGTGATTAGTGTAGTGCAATCAAATTAACTTATTTTACTGAATCAAATCATTACCACGAACACCCAATGTTTACTTTAGGTATCCGATTAAATTTACGACACTGTTGTGTAAGTGATCAATACCAGAAAGCACTTCGTGACTGTGATTATTTTAAGATACTTTATATTCATCCTTTTCCGCTTTCCTCTTTAACACCATTAGCAGTAAATGCATTATGAAAAATAAATGGATTCCAGCCTATTCTCATAATGATATTCAAATAAGTGTAAAAGGATATACGGTATCATCCCGATGGGTAAAGTCATGAATGATGATTAAATGATAGCAAAAAACAAATCGATTGAAAAGAAATCTATTGATGGCAATAGATACGAAAGTGTATAGCCCCAATTTTAGACATGTCTTTACTTTTCCTTTCAAACACCTTGGAGACAAACATTGAATAAAAACTCATTTGGATCAAGACCCATAGCTCAACACACAGCTACTATCAGTTATTCAGTCTCAAAATCGAGAAGGCGAGGCAAAATCATTAGAATTTCCATAGGATCGGTTGCGAACCTCGGATGAATAACATTCCGAAGTAAGACCAGGTGCCCGGGGAGAGTCAGCGTCTCCTGATTGCATGCACAACCCGTCGCAACAACTCCATGGAAACTGTCAAATTCGGTTATTGTCTCGATGTACATATTGATGTACACATCAGGTAAGTATTTCTTGTTTGGTGATGATGACAGTCATTCAATCAGAATCTAGAATGTCACTGATCATTCTGGAAAGGGGGATCACATAAAATCCCTAGTAAATGACACCTTTTAGGACACTAGCTAATTTGCCAGTAATCCAATAGAAAGCTTGTCATAAAAGACAGGAGAGGATCTCCAACAGGACTCGGTGGCAGCACCCACAGTAAAACACCCAAACACATATAGTAAGGAGGAACAACAAGAGACACAAAGGGGACAAGGGATACCGAACACTAAAGACGACATCATAACACTGAACACCGATAACAAGAGACACAAAGGGGACAAGAGATACCGAACACTAAAGACGACATCATTACACTGAACACCGATAACAAGAGACACAAAGGAGACAAGGGATACCGAACACTAAAGACGACATCATAACACTGAACACCGATAACAAGAGACACAAAGGAGACAAGGGATACCGAACACTAAAGACGACATCATAACACTGAACACCGATAACGAGAGACACAAAGGGGACAAGAGATACCGAACACTAAAGACGACATCATAACACTGAACACCGATAACAAGAGACACAAAGGGGACAAGGGATACCGAACACTAAAGACGACATCATAACACTGAACACCAATAACAAGAGACACAAAGGGGACAAGGGATACCGAACACTAAAGACGACATCATTACACTGAACACCGATAACGAGAGACACAAAGGGGACAAGAGATACCGAACACTAAAGACGACATCATAACACTGAACACCGATAACAAGAGACACAAAGGGGACAAGGGATACCGAACACTAAAGACGACATCATAACACTGAACACCGATAACAAGAGACACAAAGGGGACAAGGGATACCGAACACTAAAGACGACATCATAACACTGAACACCGATAACAAGAGACACAAAGGGGACAAGGGATACCGAACACTAAAGACGACATCATAACACTGAACACCGATAACAAGAGACACAAAGGGGACAAGGGATACCGAACATTAAAGACGACATCATTACACTGAACACTGATAACAAGAGACACAAAGGGGACAAGAGATACCGAACACTAAAGACGACATCATAACACTGAACACCGATAACAAGAGACACAAAGGGGACAAGGGATACCGAACACTAAAGACGACATCATTACACTGAACACCGATAACGAGAGACACAAAGGGGACAAGAGATACCGAACACTAAAGACGACATCATAACACTGAACACCGATAACAAGAGACACAAAGGGGACAAGGGATACCGAACACTTAAGACGACATCATAACACTGAACACCGATAACAAGAGACACAAAGGGGACAAGGGATACCGAACACTAAAGACGACATCATAACACTGAACACCGCTAACAAGAGACACAAAGGGGACAAGGGATACCGAACACTAAAGACGACATCATAACACTGAACACTGATAACAAGAGACACAAAGGGGACAAGGGATACCGAACACTAAAGACGACATCATAACACTGAACACCGATAACAAGAGACACAAAGGGGACAAGGGATACCGAACACTAAAGACGACATCATTACACTGAACACCGATAACAAGAGACACAAAGGGGACAAGGGATACCGAACACTAAAGACGACATCATTACACTGAACACCGATAACGAGAGACACAAAGGGGACAAGAGATACCGAACACTAAAGACGACATCATAACACTGAACACCGATAACAAGAGACACAAAGGGGACAAGGGATACCGAACACTAAAGACGACATCATTACACTGAACACCGATAACGAGAGACACAAAGGGGACAAGAGATACCGAACACTAAAGACGACATCATAACACTGAACACCGATAACAAGAGACACAAAGGGGACAAGGGATACCGAACACTAAAGACGACATCATAACACTGAACACTGATAACAAGAGACACAAAGGGGACAAGGGATACCGAACACTAAAGACGACATCATAACACTGAACACCGATAACGAGAGACACAAAGGGGACAAGGGATACCGAACATTAAAGACGACATCATAACACTGAACACCGATAACGAGAGACACAAAGGGGACAAGGGATACCGAACATTAAAGACGACATCATAACACTGAACACTGATAACAAGAGACACAAAGGGGACAAGGGATACCGAACACTAAAGACGACATCATAACACTGAACACCGATAACAAGAGACACAAAGGGGACAAGGGATACCGAACACTAAAGACGACATCATAACACTGAACACCGATAACAAGAGACACAAAGGAGACAAGGGATACCGAACACTAAAGACGACATCATAACACTGAACACCGATAACAAGAGACACAAAGGGGACAAGGGATACCGAACATTAAAGACGACATCATAACACTGAACACCGATAACGAGAGACACAAAGGGGACAAGGGATACCGAACACTAAAGACGACATCATAACACTGAACACCGATAACGAGAGACACAAAGGGGACAAGGGATACCGAACATTAAAGACGACATCATAACACTGAACACTGATAACAAGAGACACAAAGGGGACAAGGGATACCGAACACTAAAGACGACATCATAACACTGAACACCGATAACGAGAGACACAAAGGGGACAAGGGATACCGAACATTAAAGACGACATCATTACACTGAACACCGATAACGAGAGACACAAAGGGGACAAGAGATACCGAACACTAAAGACGACATCATAACACTGAACACCGATAACAAGAGACACAAAGGGGACAAGGGATACCGAACACTAAAGACGACATCATAACACTGAACACCGATAACAAGAGACACAAAGGGGACAAGGGATACCGAACACTAAAGACGATATCATAACACTGAACACCGATAACGATTACACATAAACCAACGAGAACAACGGGATATCGGCAATAAACGATAATCCACCTTGGACATCAAGTGTGACATCATTATTAAAATAGAATGCCAAATGTTCACTCAGAGGAATAAGATTCACGACAAGCAAAGATCACAGCCACACATGAAGTTGCTAGACCTCAATCTCTAAACAAGTTGTAGAGATAATTTCACAAATCATGTTTTGTGTGACGTGACTAGTGATTCCTTGTCATAAGAGTTGCTAAAAGCTATGTTTTAATACATCATTTGGTGTAGGCTTATAATCAAAATAGTACAAAGACAAAAAGACAAAATGATGGCACATTTATGAACACAATTTATTGAATCTTGTCTCCTCAGAACGCTGGACCATTAAAGTCCTACATAGAAAAAAATGATATCAGATATTAGATCCTAAATGTAAGTTTTCCATTGTTTTTGTATAGGGTGCAGGTGTGACAGCTTTAATTGTTGCAGTTTTAGCGAAGAAGCTAGATCTTAATAGGGCCGAAAAACATGTCCATAATTTTATGATGGACACTCAACTACAGAAAAGGGTAAGTGTGAAATATTTGATTTTGTCGGATTTAATGTAATACACGATAAAGTCACAATAGATATTTTTATCATATTGCTGTTACGATGAAATTAAATGATCTGTACAATAGAAACTTTTATAATTATCTACAGATATCTATAATAGCTAAGAACATTCTATAATAGCTATAAAGTATAAATACTTAATTCAAAACAAAACAGCATGCTCGAACTGTTTGAGTATTTTCAAAATTCTATTTCAATATATAATTATATAATCAGTCATATTTTTACATGAGATCCTTACTTCTTTACAGCTTAAAAATGCAGCAGCTAATGTTTTACGGGAAACATGGTTAATTTATAAGTACACAAAGCTAATGAAAAGGATAGATGTAGCTAAAGTTAGGGTGCATCAGAGGAAATTCCTGCAAGCGATTCACAGGTATTCAAACTCGTTGTCTTAAAAAATCTTACATTATCGAGATAAATTTGTTTATTTAAATATTTAGAAAACAAGGAACAGTTTTGTGCCTTGTATCGCAGAAGTTCTTACGAAAATATTCAAATATTTAAATAAAAAGGTTCAAAAGATTTTTCATTGAGGTAACATTCCTACACACTTGATACAGAGTCAGAAACAAAACGTCGATATTGTTAGCTGTTACGGAAATTCCTGAAATACTTCGTATGAACTTTTGTGAAACTGACTGTAGGAGCATTAGATACTTAGTATGTTAAGAATTACGTAGATCCCCAACATGACGACGTTACAATTATATCAGCGAGACACACACACATGGAAAGAAAAGAAGGAAACAGACAGACAGACAGCGTGAACAATGACTTTTATTAAAACATGTTGGACAACACTAAAGCTATGATTAATCTTCACAAAGACATTTGTATGATCGATTTTTTTTCACATAATTATTGCGGAGCTGCATCACTTTATAATTATTCAAATGAATAAAAAAATATTGTCGTAATTGTTCACCTTATCACATCTTGGAAAATAGAACTTCCTAAATATATTACGACTGCAGAGTCGGAGTGCAAATCTCCATAAATTACTTCGAAACATAAATCTATACCGATCAGTGAATGAATTCAACATCGAAGAAGCACCCTTTAGGTATTCAGTCTCAAAGTGGAGAAGGTAAGACAAAATCATTAGGCATTGCACTGGAACAAACACAGAACTCAAAATCAGAATACATATATCATAATGACATACAAATATTGAAAAGGTAATGTCCAATGTAAGACTGAATACATTCTAGTTGAGGATACTTAATCCACGCACTGTATGAAAAAAAAGGGCTTCGAACCTTGACAATTCATGATGTTATTTATTTTTCACGATTGTCAATGGACAACAAACTTTGAAACCTTTTGACATAAAAAATTCCACTGCAGTTGTCAAAAATTCTTTCGAACTTTGGCAAATGTTGGATAATTCACGCAAAATAAAGCTAAATGTTTCAGGATTATAAAAAACCCTCCAAAATACCAATAAAGAATGAAAGAAGGTTTAAACAAGAGGCCCAAGGGGGCCACATCGCTCACCTGAGGAGACTGTATGTATGTTTTCAATCAAAGTCAAGACCTGAAGGAAATCGCTTTTAGTGAAGCTTTGAGAAGGACAAGGTGTATAAGTTACTTCCTGTAAAGTTCAGTGACATTCTGTGCAGTAGTTTAAGAGGATAAGTCAAAAATGTGTCATTCAAATAGAGCCTATAGAGGACATCTTGGATTTCCAATGGGCTCGAAAAACACAAACTAAATAGAGGGCAATTAGTACTTGCGTCCTGTGAAGTTTCAAGAAATTCTGTGAAGCAGTTTTAGAGGAGAAGTTGAAAATGTGTCAGCCAATCAGAGCCTGTGGCGGCCATCTTGAATTTCCGATAGGCTCCAAAAACGCAAACTTGATAGAGGGTATGAGTACTTGCATCCTGTGAAGTTTCATGAAATTCTGCGCAGCGGTTTCAGAGGAGAAGTCGAAAATTTGTCAGCCAATCAGAGCCTGTGGCGGCCATCTTGGATTTCTGATCAGCTCGAAAAACAAAAACTTGGTAGAGAGCAATCAGTACTTGCTTCCTGTGAAGGTTTGTGAAATTCTATGCAGCCGTTTGAGAGGAGAAGTCGAAAATGTGTCAGTCAATCAGAGTCTGTGGCAGCCATCTTGGATTTCCGATTGGCTCGAAAAACACAAACTTAGTAGAGGGCATTGAGTACTTGCTTCCTGTGAAGTTTCATGATATTCTGTGCAGTGGTTATAGAAGAGAAGTTAAAAATGTGTCAGCCAATCAGAGCCTGTGGCAGCCATCTTGGATTTCCGATTGGCTTGAAAAACACAATTTGGTAGAGGGCATTGAGTAGTTGCTTCCCGTGAAGTTTCATGATATTCTGTGCAGCGGTTTCAGAGGAGAAGTCGAGAATGTGTCAGCCAATTAGAGCCTGTGGCGGCAATCTTGGATTTCCAATCGGCTCCAAAAACACAAACTTGGTAGAAGGCATTGAGTACTTGCTTCCTGTGAAGTTTCATGAAATTCTGTGAAGCAGTTTTAGAGGAGAAGTTGAAAATGTGTCAGCCAATCAGAGCCTGTGGCGGCCATCTTGAATTTCCGATAGGCTCCAAAAACGCAAACTTGATAGAGGGTATGAGTACTTGCATCCTGTGAAGTTTCATGAAATTCTGTGCAGCGGTTTCAGAGGAGAAGTCGAGAATGTGTCAGCCAATTAGAGCCTGTGGCGGCAATCTTGGATTTCCAATCGGCTCCAAAAACACAAACTTGGTAGAAGGCATTGAGTACTTGCTTCCTGTGAAGTTTCATGAAATTCTGTGCAGCAATTTCGGAGGAGAAGTCAAAAATGTGTCAGCAAATCAGAGCCTGTGGCGGCTATCTTGGATTTCCGATCGGCTCAAAAAACACAAACTTGGTAGAGGGCATTGAGTACTTGCTTCCTGTGAAGTTTCATGAAATTCTGTGACGCAGTTTCAGAAGAGAAGTCAAAAATGTGTCAGCCAATCAGAGCCTGTGGCGGCCATCTTGGATTTCCGATCGGCTTGAAAAACACAAATTTGATAGAGGGCATTGAGTACTTGCTTCCTGTGAAATTTCGTGAAATTCTGTGCAGCGGTTGCCGAAAAGATATCGAAAATGTTGAAAGTTTACGTCAGACGCTCAGGTGAGCTAAAAACAACAATACTTGTAGGGGACCATGATTTCTTCTTTCCTACCAAGTTTAACGAAAATCTGTTCAGTGGTTCTGGAGAAGAAGTTGAATATGTATGAAAATCATCCCCCCTTCTTCTTGAGTAATCTAAGTAACCCGAGAGAGATAGTTATACAGAAGCTAAAGCAAAATAACAGACCCCCTCCCCATCCTTTCACTGTGTTATTGATAACATTGATCTGTTCTTACATTAATATTTTGAGCTGCTCTCAATATTGTAATTTCATAGTTGTATATCTAAGTCTTCACAAGATAAATTTGAAAATACTTATTCATCTTTTTAAAATAATTTAGTTTCCTTTTCCATACCTATTTAATAATTCAAAATATATAACATTCAAATGAATCGATAATCCAAAAATTTAAACCTCAAAAACATAAATCTATATTAAAGAAAGACAACTCTTGCATACATGAACATGTACCAACTTATACGAAACTAAAGTTACCAGGGTACCAGAACTTGAACTTACAAGCCTTGGGTCCATGTTCACAGTAAACATATCTATTCATGATTGAAAAAATACTCATAAAAATCTGTTCAGCAGTTCTGGAGAAGAAGCAGAAAATGTATGAAAATCACCCCCCCCCCTTCCTTTTTACATAAGAAAAAAATTCATAAAAAATCAAAAAAATAAAATTTAAGCATAAAATACATATCAAAGCATTAAGTAAGTTAAATATGATAAATATGTAGTAAATGAGTGTGTAAAATCATACACTTATTGAGTTATTTAAAGAAATAGTGCAAAAATGTGCATTTCTGACTAAGTCCGAAAAGACGTCAAAAACGCGTCAAAAATTTGACTTCGAAGTGGAACCAAAAATAACAACACTTCTTAAGACATCTCTCTAGATCATCCTGATGCTTTCGGTTTGTCGATACATGCTTCGGTTCTGAAGAAGAAGTTTGTCAAAGGAGGGTACCCCCCGTGACCTACTTTTGGCTGTGGTGGCGCCACCTGTTGACAAATCCTGACGAAAAACAACAACACTTGTAGGGGACCATGAGTACTTCATACCTACCAAGTTTCATCAAAATCCCTTCAGCCGTTCTGGAGAAGAAGTCGAAAATGTGAAAAGTTTACGACGGACGCCGGACGGACGGACGGACGGACGCCGGACGGTGCGCTATGACAATAGCTCACTTGAGCTTCGCTCAGGTGAGCTAAAAAACATTAGGATCAATTACCGGATAGTGATGATTTGTTGAGAAATTTGATAAAACTTAACATCAGTAAATGTCAAACATAAAAGCCGAATCCAGATTCCAAAAACCACAATCAAAAGGCTTACGAATTTTGGTAAAAATACAAAAGAGAACTTTCTCACACGAAAAGAAAATAGGACAAACAGACGAAGACAACAATACACACGAAGGATGTAACGGATCTAATTAACCATCTCCAGTACGCGTGCGGAAGGCATTGTAGAATGCATTGTAGGTGGCGCTGTAAAACAGAAGGAACTATTTATTTTCACATATCACATGAACCATGTTACATATCTTATGCGTGTATAGTATCCAAGTAGGTGGGACCGAAAAGGAAGCCCAAAGCCCATCCCATTGTACATTGCCTTTCAATACAAAGCTATGGCAAATAAACGTTATGAGCTTGAACAGTCCTTTATAAAGCAATACTTTTGAAAGAAACTTATCAATATGACATTTATTATTTACGAGAATCGTCCTTCTGAAGAATGAATCCATGCAACAAAAAAGGTATATTTCTCCTATAACCGTAAAACCTTACAAGTACTCAGTTGGAACAGGTGCTTCTGCACTCTCAGACTCCTATATTTAGTATAGATTTATCGGTTATGTTTATCTCGGTATAGAAGATGTCAAATAAAATATTAATAATAAACTTCATTCAAATTCAGGATCTTTAATTCGGAAATAAAAGTGATACGAAAAGTGCCTTTTCTGGTCAGAAATAGACCAAGGTTAGGCACGTGTTCGAAAAAACGTATAGAAATTACATAAAAATCGGTATTTTATCGATTATCAGCGAGACAAAGAACAATACTATGATGTTTGACATCTCGCTAAGTTATCGACTTTTCACTTCAAATGATTCAAGGTAAATTAATTTTTTTCTGAAGGGGAATTACTAATATTCTATTCAGGCCATTTCTCGTTTTAATTCTGTTTTGCGTCCTTTTGAAATTGAGAAACCAGCCAGCCAGGGAGAAAAACAAACAAGCATATAAAACAAAGTTGCAATTTCATATTATGTGACTATGTGAAATCTGATAGAAACTTGTTTCATTTTATTACTACTAGATTTTAGTCAACAAAAGAATGGTAGATAAGGCAGATAATGTCTTAAATTTTTGCAGTACTCTTGAATTTTTACATAAAATGTAAAAAAATTAACAATTTTATTTTGATTTTTGAAGAAAACACATTTAATTTTCAAAAGAATTTATTCTAATTTTGTTTTGTTTTATGACTTTGGGCTCAAAACTTACCAGCACGAGTACGCAAAACAGAAAATATGAAAGAAATGGCCTAAAGCAACATTCCAAAATTCAATATCGAAATTGTGAATAGTGAAGGAGGAAATGGATGAGTGGAGGAAATATACTCGGTTAGATTGAAAGATAAAATGGAGGTATCCAACAAGACTACGGCGCATTTCACAAAGGAACACAAACGAATGACATGACAGGGGGGAGGGGCATATTATCTACCGATATCAACTAGACGAAGAAAATGAGATATGTCATGTCTAAACAACGAACAAAATGCAAAATATCATGGAAATTGAAGGGCAATACACGAGCCTGCTGAGCTGTATCAAGAAACATGATTTTGTCAGAAATTATACCGCTGACTTTTTCAACCCACTAAAAGGATTCGTTGAGAATACTGACATAAATAGAATTTGGTCTTTTTGGATAAATGACAGTATAAGAAAATGAATACATATAAAGCTCCTTATTTATAAAAATAAAATTGTCCTGAATAAATTGATAAAATTCTTTCACAGCTTGCGGAGTGTTAAAATGGGACAACGAAAGTTAGCAGAGAATCAAAATACAATAGTAGATATGGCCAAGGTAAGCATAGATTTTTTTCTATTTCTCTGTTCGCAATATCTTACAAAAGCACAGTGCAAAGGTTCTTCTTGGATAATCAGTCCACGCGATATATTGTTCACAAAAGTAGATAGAAATCTTAATGAAAAAGATCAGCCGAAACCTTTATTTAGAGCAAAAATAAAATCTTGAAAAACTGCAGCATTTAAGGATAAAAATACATAGGTAATTGGCGAATGATGTAATGATGATATAGTCAAAATTAATCCAGGTTAAAAAAAAAACGTATAAAGTTAAATTTTATTATTGCTTTCATATTTATAACGATCTTTTCTATGTCTTAAACAAAGCACGCGAGAGCATTATTTTAGTTGGATTAAACAGTATTTATTCAATTTACATAATATAATTGTTGCAATTAAGAAAGAATTTGAGGATTGAGTAACAAGGAGAATCCTTATGAATACAACTCTCTCCTCAAGTTCAATAAATTACAAGAATACAAAATTTTTATGAAGTGGACATTTTTCAATACTATATAAACCTGATAAATAATATTGTCTCTCGAAAAGTTTGTCACAATGGATGACACGTTAGTTTCGTATTCAAAACTTTTTATAAAGGTCATCACTCTCTGCACATACATTTTTGAGTACATTTCTCCTTTTAATATCTTATTTACCCATTGAATGCTTCATCTCATTTCAGTGGATTAAACGAACGTTTTGTGGTGGAAAAACATTGTTTAATTATCTAATCAACTTATAATTTTCTAATGAGTTTAATTTTGTATCGGGAATTTGTTTTTTGTAATGACATAACATGCCAAGTAATTCAATACTAAATATTCACGCTTTTTTCCAATTTTCCAGTAATGATGATGTTTCTTCACATGTGTGAAAACGATATTAATTTTCAAAACTGAAAATTCGTTCGGGAAAAAGTTGTTGCTACTTTTAAAATGTAACAGTGTCAAGGACCATTTTAAACAGAACCAAAGAATTCTGTTATTTGTTAAAACAATGATAATATGCGCTTTAACTTTATGATGCACTTAAATTTATTCAATAGAACATATATTTTAATATTTATAATTTCAACCACTGGGTAGGTATGTCTGCTGGTAGACCATAAATCCCCGAGAATAACATTCGCCTTGTTTTGCGGTGTTTCGACTTTTGATACGAAATATGATTGATAATTAATGGTCACCATAACTCATATCTAATAAATTATTCTAAAATTAAGGGGCATCTTTTTTTTAATCTCTCCGAAATCACATTTGATTAGTTCTTAGGTCATGTTTAGAATAAGTCCCTCCTTTGCTTCATACATTCATCCATTAGACCTCGATCATCATTGATGATATTAATTGTTGAATTATGCATATGGTGAACTTAAATTTGTACAATATCTAACATATTATTGTTGATTAATATCAGTATTGATAATTTATGCTGTGCGCGCGTAAAGTGATGTTTTGGAGAGCCATATTGGATATATATATTGGAAGTTCCCTCCTTTCTTTTGTAATAGAATATTTAAGGTCCCTTTTCTTCAGTAACTTTAATTTGGATGTGAATAAAGTAACATCCTACGTAAACCATGCCTATATCATGAGTTAAAAAATACATCATTTCAATCGAAGCATTAAGTATCGATGATAATACAAATGTATATAAAATCAACAAACTTTTCTATTTAAAAAATATTTTATCATTTTTTTTTTGGAAAAGGTACATGACAAAAAAACTATATACTCAATGGGACCTACATGATAATAAAATAAAATGCAACTCAAAATAAAGTTTAATGAATCAATCATTCAGACATTATATGTTAAAAAGGGGGCAAATGACGATCTAATTTTTTTTTTCATAGAATATTGATTCCAATGATTTTCAAGCCAAAGCTGCACTTTCTTATAACTATTTGTTCCACACACATTATAATCTTATACAGTTGAATAATTATTCATTTACACTTTTAGATTTATAGCACCTTTTTCTCACGATTGAATAAAATATATAATTATTGTTGACAATGTGTGATTCCTTAGTTGTTAAATGTTGTTGTGAAGTTTTTCTTGTGAATTGTTTAGAGTTTGGAGTGAATTCCTACTCGAAACGTCTTTAAAAGTTTGAAGATCGAATTTGACTACCAGAAATCACGACCAGAAAGGAAACGAAAAGGATTGATTCTCTGCTATAGAACATGTATCAATCTCATTATTATCTTGAAATGAGAAAGAGTGATTATGTGTTTGCATCGAAAGCCCAGCATATTTATTGGTATTGGGTCAGTAAACGCTCCGTTTCATTATGGTTTGCCGTACTAAAATGATATTAACGTAACTTCACAAAACGATGGCATAACACCCAATTATTATTTTCACACTTTAATTTAGGAAACTCATATACGATTGATTTTTTTCTTAAAATATCTCTTCCTACACCAAGATCAATTGACCTTTCGTGCTAGACCCTCTCAAACGTGTATTTTAGGATTATTGAAGCACTCTACAAATACATTTTTCATAAGCATCATTCGAACTAGGTGTAATGGTTCTTCAAGTTTACCTAGTTACGGGACGGATTGACAGCGTCAAGCACAATTCACAATATACTCTCTTGATAGTGTACCGATGAAAAATTATGATTGTTCACGAGCTACTCAAATAAACCCTAGCCTGGTTCAATTAATAAAACACTCAAGTCCTAAATGTTTGAAAGATATTCTTTGGAAGACTAATACACCTTTTCACAATTCCTTGGATGTGGAATGGTTATGTCCAGTATCCTGCATGAGATAATTACCTCTAACAAAACACTCTTCAAGTTTACATGTGAAATTTCCGAATGTCGGAAGTTAGAGCAAGTGGTAGTTGTCTCAATATCTTTAGGTTTCGGATTGATTAAGAAAATGATAGAACTTGAATGATAGTATATAAGCTGTTTTCTGCAATTGCTGTATAATTTTTATTTCTGACCCATAAGTTATGGTAAATTGACAAGTAATATGAGTAACATAAATCTGAAGTTAAAGAATATGTTTATATTTGCGAATCAAATTTATTTTTGGATCTTAATGATATAATGACCGAAAAGGGACTTAATTGAAAGTCAAAACTTGCTTTACTTCACGATTTGATCTTACCTGACAAAGTGGAATAAACCAAACACCTGCACTTTTACAGTCTATCTGAGCAAAATTTGTCTTGGTTTTGAACATCCTCTACCCTTAAAGAAAAATATGGTTCCAACAAAACATAAAGACAAAAAGAGAACTATTAATAGTTGTTTTGGATCTATTTATAGCATGCCATACCCTTCTACCACTTGATTTGACGTGGAATATTATTTCCTTTCTCTTGTAGACTGTAGGAATGACAGGTTTGGAGGCCACTTCCGGTGTTTATATATCTGTTCCTTACGTTCAGTATCAACAGGTTTGAATTAGTGCACCCATGTTAAAAGTAATATAGTCTGTACCCTTAAATAACGAATGTGATGTATCTATCATCTATATCTATATCTTATTTTAATCATTTATCAGATGCGGTCAACTATTTAGCTTTTTTTAGTATTCAAGACAAAACTCAATCTGCTATTTATTTTTGTTTACTTCTTACTAAATTATATATTCAATCATTTCGAATATCAATTAAACACCAAAGTTGTTGTTGGCTAATTTTCTTTTACGAAATAGAAGTCTTATTTTGATAGTTGCAAAAGTAAAAGGGCATTTTATATTCGAAAATTGAATATATATAACCTCCAACGTACTCTTAACTTCATATAAACTATTTTCTTTGTATTTTATTTGACAAATTATCATTAATTTTAGAACATACTCTAGTAAGAGAGACTTATTTTATCTAAAAGACATAAAAGTAAGGTCAGGGGTTTTAACCTTCATTATCTTCTATTTTTGAAGTAAATAAAACTTAAGGATAAACCACAAATGGTATTAATGTAGTAAATGTAAGATAGTGTATATTTTTAGAGATAATGGTATCTTAATAGTCCGTAAAACAAGTCAACCAGACAAGGGAATCTTCATTAAATGAGGTTAGGTCCTAAAGATAGTCATTGCCATACCTGATAAAAGTAAGGGAATATTATGGATATTTAAAAGATGTTTATAGCCTCTTCATTTCTAACCAATCATCCTTAGAAGACGTACAATATTTTCGTGACGAATGAGTAAGATCATCACATAAGACGTTTAGCAAAATTTGAAAGTCGTTTTATGCAGATTGCTTTCTCATAGACACGACATACTAAAATAAATTGATCACCTTACTCTTGTTTTGGAGCATGTGCCTTTATGTGACAACCTCCTCATCTCTCAAAGAACTTTCAAACCTTTCACCAAGTGCTCAGAGCAAAATGATAATTGGAGATTAAACTAAGAGAAGGGTAGTTGAGATAGAAAAAGAAATATGAACTCGATGAAACGTGTACTATAAGGGCATGGGGTACAATAAAATAATGAAAGATCCGGCATAGCTTGTTTACATGTACATTAATCGTTTCATCATCACAAAGTATCAGAGTTATAGTTGTCCACTCCTCTAACTCTCAACACAAAACCTCGAGAACATTGGTCCAAACATTACGTAAAAGGATAGATACATCACATTCGCATGGGAATGTATGCTCCAACTGGATGTTGCATGATATTTAATTATCACCAAAGGAACGAACTGCTTCTACTCGTTATGGGAATTGCGCTGTATTTTCAGAAGTTGTCCAGGATTTTGTGTTCCCCTTTGCTTATTTGCCAGGAAATAAATTGGCGTGCACCGAATGCAGAGTTCACTAATTATGTATAAAACTTTCCGTTTTACGTTTAACACTTAGACAGAATGGTTGGTTTCTAGTAGTGAAATTAGATTGTCTTAAAAGAAGAATGAAGTTGTAATTGAATTGTCGCCGGTGGTTGCACAATTTACATCAAGTGCTACCTTCCTGTTTTAGTTCATGTATTATTTCTAGATACTTTGATCAAATAAACAGGATCATAGGAAAGGTTTATAAGATGGCGTTATTTGTGGTCACTGAGTTACAACATCACATTACATGGTTATGTCACACTTGTGCACACACACATCACATTGTGCCATTAATGAATTCACTTGTTTTGTCCTTTATGAAATTCTACAGCACATGAGGGAGACGTATATTTTTGAAGAACGAACAGTTTGAGAAAAATTTGTTAAAGAACATATTCATTATGTAGAAAATACTCAACTCTGGCAGATTGGAATATTAAATCCCAAATATATGAAATATATAACCTCCAAATAAACAAAAACATTCATCAATATTGATTAACAAACTTAACGTGTGATATAAAAAAGTAAAGAAGGGTTTTTTTGTTATGAATAATGCTTTTATCATGAATTGGAAGGGACCTCACACATGTCTTACAATAGTTCCAGCTACATGTATAAGATAATAATCAATAGAAGAATCCATGATGAAATATGAGGGTTGTATTAGAAATGTAACAACACAATTTAAGTGAAGGTGTGATCTTGATAAAATTACCCTATGATAATCTTGTTATTATAAGAATATAAATAGCTGTGCATAATTTGTTTTGATGTTGGGTTTCTTATCTTGCGCTTATGAAACTAAACATAAACGATATTGTTTTCAGAATCATGAATGAACCTAATTTTGCAAATTCCTCTGATGCTTTCGGATGAAAAGAAATTAGGTCATTCATACAAGTATACAACATATAGTGGGAAGTAATTGAAATTGTTTGGCATGGCAACGGCTACAACAGGTTGAAACAAATTTTATGGCATTATCTATCATTATATATATTCTTATATTTTGCAGTCACTAGAGGAGGTATGCATAGAAATTTGAATTAATAACTCAGGAGTGCTCTTTAATTATAATTTGATTATGACAAGACCTAAGAATAATCTGTACTGTATAAAAAAGTCAATAGATAATTGTTTGTTTTAACATACGTTAATAATGTGGTTTATAAATAATGAAGTTGATTGGAAAATATCTAACGAGTTTGAAGTGTTAACAATAATTGTTGAAATATTGATATACTGGTGCTTCCAGGTAATGTCTAGTTTCGTGCACCAAGAAAAGCTTTACAAACAAATTTTGTCAGTCTTTGGATTAATCTCATTATAACTTATCTAATGATCAGAAATGTGTAAGAAACTTACTAGATTTTCGTTTTCATACCAGAAACCGACAAATAGATGATTATGTTACCATGAGAGTCGAAGCATACGACAAATAGATGGTCTTTGAAATACAAGTTATTTTGATATAAAGGGTTGCTGCTGAGCAGTTTCAGAGTGTTCTTAATAGTAGGCATGCACAATGAAAGCTACATGTGCAGCTAATTTCAAAGAACTCTTTGTAAATCAAAGTTATGATTCGATTCTACAACATTCCGAAACTTCATTTATTTTGTTGTTTATTCTTTTCCTACCTCAGTAAGAACAATATCATCTAGCTACACATTGCTAACAAAGAAGTCATTTTCTATGATGCATTTACGTCACATGGTTTATGTATTTTGAAGGATAGTTGTTACTCATTTATGGATCATCTTGATTTATAATCATTTAAAATTTTATATTTTTGCGTTGAACTTTCTGTCTCATGTGTCGCTGCAGATTGTTTTGTTTCAGATCCTTAATTTTCAACACCCATACATGACGTAGGCTTTTTAGCTCACCTGAGCCATAGGCTCAAGTGAGCTATTGTCATAGTGTTGCGTCCGGCGTCCGGCGTCCGTCGTCGTCGTCGTCGTCGTCGTCGTCGTCGTCCGTCGTCGTCCGTCGTCGTCCGTCGTCGTAAACTTTTCACATTTTAAACTTCTTCTCCAGAACGGCTGAAGGGATTTTGATGAAACTTGGTAGGTATGAAGTACTCATGGTCCCCTACAAGTGTTGTTGTTTTTCGTCCGGATCTGTCAACAGGTGGCGCCACCACAGCCAAAAGTAGGTCACGGGGGGTACCCTCCTTTGACAAACTTCTTCTTCAGAACCGAAGCATGTATCGACAAACCGAAAGCATCAGGATGATCTAGAGAGATGTCTTAAGAAGTGTTGTTATTTTTGGTTCCACTTCGAAGTCAAATTTTTGACGCGTTTTTGACGTCTTTTCGGACTTTGTCAGAAATGCACATTTTTGCACTATTTCTTTAAATAACTCAATAAGTGTATGATTTTACACACTCATTTACTACATATTTATCATATTTAACTTACTTAATGCTTTGATATGTATTTTATGCTTAAATTTTATTTTTTTGATTTTTTATGAATTTTTTTCTTATGTAAAAAGGAAGGGGGGGGGGGTTGATTTTCATACATTTTCTGCTTCTTTTCTATAACCACTCTTCAGATTGTCATGACAATTTGTAGGTATGAGGTACTCATGCATGGTACCCTACAAGTGAAAGAATTTTGTCAAGATATCCACTTTTGGATTTTTAAGGAATATTTTTTAAGATTGTACATAGGTATAATGTATGTTTTCCATGCCAAATGGACCCATGGGGAGTAGCTTCAAACCCCGGCGGGACCCCAACAATTTTTTTTTTTCCTTTTTCAGTTTTTTTTCTCTTTTTATTTTTATATTTATCGCTAGAAATGGAACTGTGAAAGAATTTTGTCAAAATATCAACTTTTAGATTTTTAATGATTTTTTAAATAAGACAAGCTATAGCTAGTTTGGCTTTGTGTACTTATTTTCATACTTCGAATTAACTTGGCCACATACGCTATCAAATATACTCTGAATTTATTTTTAAGATGTTGACTTTTTGTGTCGCCTGCGAAGCACAGCGACACTTAGGGATCACTTTGTCCGTTGTTCGTCTGTCCGTCCATCCGTCCCTCCGTCTGTCCGTCTGTCTGTCACACTTGGGTGTCACACCCCATAACTTTTGATTGGTAAGTGATAGGGCTTTGATATTTCACATGTGTATTCCTTGTGACAAGACCTTTATACACATATCATAATTTTTGACCTTGTGACCTTGACCTAGATATTTGACCTACTTTTCTAAAAATCTAATATTGGCTATATCTCTTGATTGATTAGTGATAGGACTTTGATATTTCACATGTGTATTCCTTGTGATTAGACCTTTCTACACATATAATGTTTGACCTTGTGACCTTGATCTAGATATTTGACCTACTTTTCTAAAAATCTAATATTGGCCAATCTCTTGATTGATTAGTGATAGGACTTTGATATTTCACATGTGTATTCCTTGTGATTAGACCTTTCTACACATATAATGTTTGACCTTGTGACCTTGATCTAGATATTTGACCTACTTTTTAAAAAAAAACCAAGATTGGCTATATCTATTGATTGGCAAGTGATAGGGCTTTGATATTTCTCTTGTGTATTCCTTTTGACAATACCTTTCTACACATACCATAATTTTGACCTCATGACCTTGACCTAGATATTTGACCTACTTTTCAAAAAAATTAAGATTTGCTATATCTTTTGATTGGTAAGTGATAGAGCTTTGATATTTCATATGTGTATTCCTTCTTGTGACAAGGCCTTTCTACACATATCATAACTTTTGACCTCATGACCAAGACCTAGATATTTGACCTACTTTTCAAAAAATCTTAGATTGGCTATTTCTTTTGATTGCTGAGTGATAGGCTTTGATATTTCACATGTGCATTCCATGTGACAAGACCTTTCTTCACATACCATCATTTTTAGCTCACCTCGACGAAGTTGAGTGAGCTTATGCTATAACCCCACGCGTCCGCGTCCGTGTCCGCGTCCGCGTCAAGTTAAAAAGTTTGGGGTAGCTCAGTATCTGACAAAGTACTGATGCTACAGTAACCAAACTTGCACAAGTGATTCATTTTTGGATGCTGAGGTAAACCCATGCATCGGATGCAGCATCTGACCTACATTTTCTGCTTGAGTGACTTGGTTAAGAAGTTTGGGGTAGCTCAGTATCTGACAAAGTACTGATGCTACAGTAACCAAACTTGCACAAGTGATTCATCTTTGGATGCTGAGGTGAACCCATGCATCGGATACAGCATCTGACCTACATTTTCCGCTTGAGTGATTTGGATAAGAAGTTTGGGGTAGCTCAGTATCTGACAAAGTACTGATGCTACAGTAACCAAACTTGCACAAGTGATTCATCTTTGGATGCCGAGATGGACCCATGCATCGGATGCAGCATCTGACCTACTTTTTCCGCTTGAGTGATTTCGCTTTTAAAAGCCAATATTGAGCAGAGTATAAGTGCTACATGTACCAAACTTGCATATTGGATGTATCTTTGATCAAACTTTCATAAAATGACCTTGACTACTTTTTCCGGTTGAGTGATTTTGCCTTTAAAAGCCAATATTGAGCAAAGTATAAGTGCTAGATGTTCCAAACTTGCATATTAGATGTATCTTTGATCAAACTTTCATAAAATGACCTTGACCTACTTTTTCCACTTTAGTGATTTTGCCTTTAAAAGCCAATATTGAGCAAAGTATAAGTGATACATGTACCAAACTTGCATATTGGATGTATCTTTGATCAATCTTTCATAAAATGACCTTGGCCTACTTTTTCCGCTTGAGTGATTTTGCTCTATAAAGCCAATATTGAGCAAAGTATAACTGCTACATGAACCAAACTTGCATATTGGATGTATCTTTGATCAAACTTTCATAAAATGACCTTGACCTACTTTTTCTGCTTGAGTGGATTTGCCTTTAAAAGCATGTACTAAGAAATATGTTTGAATTGAATTTTGCTGTCACGAGGTGAGCTTCGTAATCTGTGATTACCTATGTTTTACCTCGTGCACTTGCCCTATATATTTGACCTACTTTTCAACAAATCTATGATTTGCTATTTCTTTTGAGTGGTAAGTGATAGGGCTTTGATATTTCACATTTGTATTCCTTATGAAAAGACCTTTCTAAACATTCCATAATTTTTAACCTAGTGACCTTGCCCTTGATATTTGACCTAATTTCAATAAAAAAAAAATCCTCTACGCAGGCGACACAAGCATTCCTTGGATTGCTTTTTTTTCATACATGCATATTTCAGAACAATTCCCCTATTTAATGATTATTTTATCTGTCTTATTTCTGTATCTATGGTAAACATAGTCGCCATATATCTTGTGTTACAGATTTGATTGGTTCAATACCTCCTTGCCCCTTTAGTAGGGGTAACTACAGGAAATAAAAAGGTGCACACTAAAAATTTTGCCTGAAATGAAATGCCCGGAAGTCTGTAAAATTGGTCTTTTTTGATTGCGAATCTTTGGCACGCATAAAAATGTAAAGAAAAAGGGGGGGGGGGGGTCATGCATGTCCTTTTTTCGCAAATTTCACTTTTTTTACAGGAACTCTGCGTCCTCATCGAAAATGTTCCGAATTTTGCATATTTTCAAACCTATCTGTAGATTGCATAAAAGACAAGATCAAGTTCGAAGTTAAATTTATCACGACTATTGATTCAATATGCTAAAAATACATTTCCAAGCGCCGCATTTCAGCATATTTACCGAAAATAATTTGTCCAAGTGGCTTCACTGGGTCATGAGGTTTGATACACCGTACACTGCTGTTTGGAAATAAAATTGGCTCAATTTCTGCACAACTCACTTGAATTAATATTGTCCGCTAACAACTTGTCTGTGTTAATTGGATTAACACGATTTTGACTGTACGTTACATGTATTAAGATGAAATCAATACTATTCAAAAGCTTTCATTCATAGATTTCTGTATAATTTAATATGAATAAAGGCAAAACCGAAAAGTCTTTGTTTTTTATGCTTCCGGAATCAAAGATACGGGGGCATATAGTTTTTGGCCTGTCCGTCTGTCTGTTTGTCCGAAAAACTTTACATTGGGCATAACTTTTGAATGGAAGGTGATAGAGCTTTCATATTTCACATGTGTATTCCTTGTGACAATACCTTTCCATTGATACCAAAATTTTTGACCTCGTGACCTTGACCTTTGACCTACTTTTCAAAAACTTTAACATTGGGCATAACTTTTGAATGGTTAGTGATAGGGCTTTCATATTGTACATGTGTATTCTTTGTGACAAGATCTTTCCATTGATACCAACATTACTCTGACCCTGACCTCTCACATACTTAACAGAAAATGATGTTTATACCAACAAAGATGCCACCGTGGGGCATTCATGTTTCACAAACAGGCTTTATTATTTTCTGGCATACTAGCTATTAATAATGAAAGGTTTGGTGTTCAATTTTAAATAAACTTAACTTATGAAATCATTTCATTGTTTTATTCTGTTTCTGTTGCACATTAATGTGGAATTTTACAAAATGATTTTATTTTTGATGTTGCATAATCAAACTATACAAGCTGGGCATATGACTTTGGATCGCATAATCCATCTTTTCAAATCAGTAAAAAAGTTGTTGTTTTGAAATGTGACTATTTTCTCTTGTTTGTACTTTTAAAGGTTGTCTGAAAAAAAAACTTGTCTGCATCCGGCAAAAATCTTGTTAGGAAGGTTGTGGGCTAAAATCCTGGTACTGGCACTATCAGTATTCAATGTCAGTATGTCAATTAGAGCGTGCATGGGTATCAGGTGAGCGTTGTGCCCCCTGGGGCTCTTGTTGGTTTCATTGGGTGTTTTGGGGTTTTTTGTGGGTGCTGAGGCCTGGTGTTGTTGGAGATCCCCTCCTTTGCTTCATATAAGTGACTTTATTCCTTTATTGTATATGAGAGGGGAGATCCTTCCAGATTCTGATTTGAATACCATTGTTCAAAATCTCAAAATATATAATGCGAAACGTATTATAATCACATGTATAATACTAGTAATTACATAAAATATTTTCAGTTTCCATGTTCTAGATTGTCGATGATCTTTAACTTCTTTTTTAAAATTAAAATATTTTGCTGCTTATACATAATTCATTCCCGTTTTGTAAACCGTAGGTAGTGTAGTTTATTTATATATTACTCAACAAAAGTTCAATCTGATTACTGATACATTTTTTGTTGTATTTCTGTTGTTGCTTATTTTGTTGCTATTGGTTTTTTTTAATTTCATATTTCAGATTTACTTGTTTCTTTCATATTGTCACTTCGTTAACCTATTTCAATGTGCATTTAATCGGAGACGAGATAATACCCTTGTATGAGAAACGAGTTTTGTTGGTTCACCATTTGTTCTTACCCTATCTAATAGTAATAGTTGCACTTAACGATTCCATTACTGTATTGACGGATCAATTTGATAATCAAGGTTCACTACTAAGTTCATCAGGGGGTCACTCCTACCCCAATTAACAAAATTAAAAATCAGTTTAACAGATAAGCAATATTTTGTTATCGGTAATGGTAATATTTTCGAGTACATGGGAGCAATGTTATCGGTTACATATATGAGTTTTTATCGGAATGTTAACCTTGTGCGAGGGTCGACATTAATACTCTTGATACACCTGTCCGTCCCTAATCCCCCTGATTACCCTGTTATGGAATACAATTCTATATTAAGGACTAGTTGCCCTAAAGTTATATACCTTAATCACGATAATGACCATCTTGATAAGATAGGTAACTTGTTCCATGTTTTGTTTAGTTGCGGTATTGTTGCTTCTTGTATAAGCCATTTTTTAACCGTTTAGATTCCATAGGAAAGCTCAAGGATTTCATTTCACAAAATAAAGGTCAAATCATAAATACAGTAAACACGGATGTTTAGAATATGAAAAAAACAAAGGTCCAAGAAAACGACAATCACAAAACGTACAATGCAAAATGAGTTTCAGACTGAAATATGTAAATGAAAAAGAAGGACAAGGATACGTGACGTTTCCTAAATGCAGGGTGGTCATGCTGGAGATCCTTCCTTTTTCTAAATATATAATGAACGTGACATTAATATAAGAACACAAAGAACTATGGTGAGAAGATTAATTTTACGACAGACGTAATATGATGATAGAAATAATGTAAGGATCATAATAAATCGTATTTAATTAATTCAAATTTTTAGAAGTAACAATATAAGAAAATAAGATGGTTACGACATTAACTAAAATTATTTCATAGATGTGAAACTGTATCATAAAAGGAAATCAACAGTAGAACAAGTAATATCGTGAGGAAAAATACGAAGGAATAAAAGACGAATAATGTCTGGGAATGTACTGAATCGCATTAGAGAGTGCGACGGTATGACTTATCAGATGGACGGGCAATCAATTGTGAAAAAAACATAATCTTGATACAAAACTAATACTATATACAGGGTGTTCCATAATGTATGATACCATTTCAGAGTGATGTTACCACACAAATTTTGGCATAACCATATAATATAACCATGCATTGAACGGAAGATGAATAAATGAAGTTTTATAAAAAAAAAAACCCCAAAATTTTGAAAAACGTTGACAATTTGATTGTATTATGACGTCGCGAAAAGCAAAGTCAAATAAATAAATTTGAAGTCTTTTATGAATTTGAAGAGATAGAGAAGCTTAAATTCAAATTGTAGAGTTCAAGGATATCATTTTATCATCGAATGAAGGTCGTTAGCCTGTTGTATTTGGAAGTCATTTTGAGAGATGTTGAGATTATCGTCAGGATCTTCTTTAACTCACGAGATCCTCGAATGATACTGAATATGCACATTCAGTGATAATTGTGACCTTATCGAAATTGACCATAATAAGCTCAACACATGGCAATAAACCACGCAATATTATTGAACTATTTTATATCTAGAGATAATTGAAAAAAGAAATGAATTAAATAATGCATGTTTTAGAGAGGGATAAGACCTTTATATCTATCCAATAGTGAAAATATTCTAGATCTATATTATGACATGAAGAGCGTCATTTTGGTGCATGATGCTGAAAATTCTCATTTTAATCTTTTGGTCAAATTTTGCTAAATTGTGTATAAAATTCCTAATACTTTCTTAAATAAAACTTACAAATTTCTAATGAAAAGAGTGCGTGACAAATCTGTCTGTCTTCACGTATTACATAATTATTGAGTTAGGGAAGAGTATCATATATAATGGAATGGTCTGTACCAATATCATGGAAAGTGAAAATTGTAAAAATGTTAGATGGGTTTGATTATTTCAGAGACGTACAAGAACATTCATGACCTAGAAATATGGAGCAGAATATATAGAAAACATCCCTCTAAATGCCACGAGACATTCTTCATATTACATATAAGCTACCGTATTTTTCTATAAAAGTTGTCTTCAAAGTTTTGTTTTCATTACAGACGCAAATGAGCATTCGTGATATGGTATCCGAGATGAAGGATAATACTGCAGCTGTTGAGAAAAGAGTAGATGAAATAGAAAAGAAATTGGCGATGCTTCAAGTAAGATTGAGTTTAATCTCTGATAATATATAGATAATTCGACTAAGGCTGTCTTCAGCTCAAATGATAAAGAACAGAAATCTAAACATAGTTTTTCACTTAATCTGCCAAAACTATGGAATCAGGTATGCATTATTTATTGATGCATCCTTTCTTTGTTTTGAATCAGAGTTGAGCAGTATTTGTTTTCTGATCTTGACATGTTGGTCAGACACACTGTTTAAGGGAGAGTTGATTTTCTTTTCAGGGACAGCTGGATATGCTTCCCGCGCTTATAGCAGATCGCGTCATCAGCAGACGTCGTGACGATACAAGTGTAGTCTCGCGAGAGTCCAGGGAAATAAAGGACGTAGAGGGAAGAAAACCCGATTTTAATCAGCTTAGACGTAGTTCCCCACCAAGGAGAAGAAAATATGCCTTTCAACCTATATCTAGCCCTACCAATCCACAGAATGCTTCAGAGCCTGATGTGCCCGTCGCTAATGACGATTCTTCCTCTGTACAGGGAGATATTAGTCAGATATGATTCTCTGTCAGGTTTAAGGCATTACTTTCCCGACATTGACCTCACCATTACATCCGATTTTCTATGTGATATGAAATATTCTATAAGAAAGTCTTTCTGAATGTTGAAAACATGTTAGAAAATGAAACCCATGACGATTATAACATTCCTTATGTTTTCATACGTCACTTCCTATTTTTGTATTATTCCGCTACTTCCTGTGATCGTTATGACCGATAACTCCATGTCAGAACGATATTCATGTGTACAGTATATTTATGTGTATAGTCATCAATCATGTTTCCTTTGTTTTAATAACAGGACAGCATGATGTTAAAGATGCTTCTTTGAAGCACCTACGTAGCATCCTTATTCGTACCATCTATTGTATTTCATCATAAATTGACAAATATTTATGTTACATACGAGTGAATGACAAGAGTAACTGATGAGCGGTTTGAGTTGGTAATTCTGAATGTACGCAAGGACTTGTTATCAATTTTAAAGTTATATGTGAGATTATGTTATCAATTATAAATTATTATGGAGTTGATTATGAATATATACTATACGCTTATTTTAGTATATTGTTTTCCTTATTTTTGGCAAAATTATGGTGCAATTGATCAAACATTTACATTTGGGTCATAATGTCCAATTTATTTTTTAATTTGAAAATTTATTTGCTTATTAACAGTTTCGGTGATAAAAAAGAGTTACATGTTCCCCTTGTGAAATTATCTTCTAGTATCTTGTTTTTGAAATTACGGAAAAGAAAAAACTGATTTAAGTATTTTCCGCATGATATCAGAAACTCATTTCTTTTTTCTTTTTTTTTTTTTTTGTTATTTTATTTTTCTTTTTCCTTTTTTTGGTTCAAACTACGCTAGTGGAATGGTTGTTGTGTTTTATCAAGTTATCAAGTGCCCCTCCCCACAAGTCAGAGAATTTTAAACTGTCCTCTAAGAGCAGTGTTATATAGAAAATAATAATGCAAATGATTTAAATGGCTTTATTAGTCCCCTACCGGCAACACCGAAGGGGACTCTTAGTTTCCTCTCGGTCTGTCTGTCCGTCCGTCCGTCCGTCAGTCTGTCCGTCTGTCCCTCCGTCTGTCCGTCTGTCCGAATATCAGTTTTCCGGACTTTTTTCTGCAACGGATGGAGATATTGAGATGAAATTTGATACACAGCTTGGTCTTGAATAGTTACAGAGCAAGTTTGACTTTCGTCACGGTTAACCTATTTTTCGTGGAGTTATGCCCCTTGATGACTTTGAAAATTCAGTTTTTGTCAGTTTTCCGGACTTTTTTCTGCAACGGATGGAGATATTCAGATGAAATTTGATACGCAGCTTGGTCTTGGATAGTTACAGAGCAAGTGTGACTTTCGTCACGCTTGACCTATTCTTCGAGGAGTTATGCCCCTTGATGTCTTGGAAAATTCTGTTTTGGTTAGTTTTCCGGACTTTTTTCTGCAAAAGATGGAGATATTCAGATGAAATTTAATACACAGCTTAGTCTAGGATAGTTACAGAGCAAGTTTGACAGTCGTCACCCTTAACCTTTTTTCGAGGAGTTATGTCCCTTGATGACTTGGAAAATTCAGTTTTTGTCAGTTTTCCGGACTTTTGTCTGCGACATATAGAAATATTCAGGTGAAAATTTGATACATAGCTTGTATTTGGATAGTTACAGAGCAAGTTTAACTTTCGTCACGCTTGACCTATTTTTCGAGGAGTTATGTCCCTTGATGACTTGGAAAATTCCATTTTTGTCAGTTTTCCGGACTTTTTCCTGCAACAAAGAGAGATATTCAGGTGAAATTTGATACTCAGCTTAGTCTTGGGTAGTTACAGGGCAAGTTCGACTTTTGTCACGCTTGACCTATTTTTCGAGGAGTTTGCCCCTTGATGACTTGCACAATTCAGTTTTGTCAGTTTTCCAGACTTTTTTCTGCAACAAATAGTGATATTCAGGTAAAATTTGATACTCAGCTTAGTCTTGGATAGTTACAGAGCAAGTTCAACTTTCGTCACGTTTGACCTCTTTTTCGAATCGATAAAGCAGATAAAACCTCAGAACTGAGCTGCACAGACAGTAAATTTAATTAAAACTCATGTTTAATTGAAGAGTAATTCATAGGCAGAGTTGCAGGACATAAATGTATGCCGCCGGTAGGGGACTTATATCGCTCAGCGATCATAACATTTTTGAAGTATTCTTAGAAGGATGCAATTTCCTCAGAATTCCCCCACCGGTTTTATTGATTGATTTGACTTACTTGTCGCATTTTCCATTAATGAGACATGGTGAGAAAAGTAAAATTTATCACGTTTATTTCATAATTTAATTTTGTCCAGTTGAGTATTTTCCTTTGAACTGATCTAAACCATGCTATTTATTTTTACAAACGACAATCGTTAGAAATCATTCAAAGAATTGAAAATTCTGAAGAATATGAACTTTAGCATTCCTAGATATCAAGATCTGTTGAGTTTAATCAGTGGTCTTTCATCATCACCCATGATGGTACTACACACATACACCCATATTTATTTCATTATGCTGTCCTGTGGTTTTTGTTAAGATTCATAAAGTTTATTTTCAATCATATTCTACTGTATAACTCTTAACTTGTTAACCTTGCCTTTCGATTAATTCAATGTTGATGACTACCATTTTCAGAGAAGTTATGAGGTTTGATTATGTGAAATAATTTCTAATAAAATGTTAATGATTGTTATGTGTTTGTTCTGTTTTGATTTTAATCCAGCCAACGAAGTTAAGGGTATACATTACTTTTTCCTTGTCTGTTTGTCCGCCCGTCCGTCCGTCTGTTCAAGGACACACATTTCAATATCGCACAATTGATGATGAAGGTCTTTAGCTAGAGTGATGGGACGTAGCTTATATACTATCCAAGAAGAATTGGGTAATTGTAGACCATATTTACTGAACTGAATAACTTGTACTACATTTTGTGCTAAGTATTCTGATGTCGTCTTTGGTCTTCCTTCTCCATTCGGCGTCTCTTGTTGTGGTTATCCAATCTAGACATGTGATTTTGTATTTTTGTCTTTCGCTGTTTTTCTGTGAGTTATCCAATCTAGACCTGTGATTTTGTATTTTTGTCTTTCGCTGTTTTTCTGTGGGTTATACAATCTAGACCTGTGATTTTGTACTTTCGTCTTTCGGTGTTTTCTGTGGGTTATCCAATCTAGACCTGTGATTTTGTAGTTTTGTCTTTAGCTGTTTTTCTGTGGGTTATACAATCTAGACCTGTAGGAGATCCCCTAAGACATATACAGAAAATAAAAATTAGCTTAATGTGCAAAATATAAGAAGTTGTACCGATTTGGAGAGGCACCTATGTTCATAACACACATTACCATTTTTAAAATGACTGGAAAGAGTTATTGTGTCGTGTATGTGGTCATACTTAGTCGACATATGAGTTTAGATGGCAAAACTTATACGATGCAAAAATGGCAAGTAATAATCAATGTGAAACATACATTCCTGTTTGAAAAAGTTCGTGTGAACCAGTAATTATTAGTGTGAAAAAGCTGGTCATGTTCCGATAAAGAAGTGTGAATCAGTGGTGTTAACCGGTAGATTTATGCAAAACCGATAACTGCCCATTGAAAGGGAAATATTTAGAGATGTATGTTCATGGTTGTCCGATTCGATTCCAGTTTCCAATTGAATGAGGAGGTAAGAACCACAGTTAATCCAACAACTACACCAAGAACTTGGCATTGATAAGATAACCTTTTTATTTCACACGGTTTGCCCAGCACAGTTTTCCTTTCAAAATAGCTTATTGGCTTTTTTAAAAAGTCTTATTACTATCGCAATGGAGAAACATTGGAAAGTTATCACTTCTTCAATCGCAATAATATGTAGAACAGAAACACAGAAGACATATATTTCTTATTTTAATAATTCCGTATAAAATTCATATAAGTAGTACATGCACTCTTATTTACAAGTTTTCATAAAATGTTTTTAAACTGCGCTCATTTTCCTAGCGAAGTTGCTGTGAGCGGTTTTTCAGCTATCAATCATTGTCTGACACCGCGGTCTTGCCTAGGCTAGAGATGGGTATCGGCTATAGATATCCTCCTCATCTCAAATTTGTTAATTGTATTGGACAAGTCTGACATTTTATCAGAATCTAAACTAATTACGTCATTTTCTGGAAAATATGGTTTGTCCTTCAATGCGTATAGCAGGTCATTAAAGTCTTCATCGCCGTCGTTCCATTTAGATGACTGCACTAAAATTGAGGGCGAGACATAGATATTTCCAGACGCAGGAAGCGCCCTTTTTACGTTTATGGTAGGGTACTTTGATGAAAATGTAGAGTCTCCATCCCACTGCAGAATTATAAAGTAGATTTTAACATGAAACCATACTACCATAAAACGTTATGAAAATGGAAATTCCGACTTCTTAAGTGCATAAAACGTCTTACAAAGTGGCTTATACAGTGTTTGCACAAAACTGCAAATTCTGATTTAGCACAGCAAAGTTTCATAAATGGGTAGAGTTACGCGTATTTCATCATAATAAATGTTTTATTATCATGGATATTTTTATTATTGTAATCGTTATAAGTACAATCTTCTTTGGGACATACATTTGATGATAAATTTTGCTGTCTGAAATTTTGGGTATTTAAGAATTTCTACTTTTGATTCTAGGGGTAACACCATGTCATAACCGATTTACTTACTTTTTGTGAGACAGATATTCTGGAATTATTCTGACTGTGAATGTCCTCTATGCTTGGCTGGGGGGACTGACCATTCTCAAACAAACCTATATTTGACATATAGTATGCATCACGCTGCTTGCCGAAGCACTGCTGTAAACACGGATTTCTTAATAGTGTGTACAGTACAACTGCTAAAATACCCTGCAAAAATGAAAAAGTAGGAAATTATTATGCATCAAAAGCATTGTTAGGGTTTGTCATAAGAGTACTGAAGTTTGAATGGACTTTTACCATTCATTAAAGTGGCTTTTAAAAAAAGTCTTGTTGGATCCATATTGTCATTTTAGTTTACTTCTGATTAATATTGCAATAACTGTTCTGTTTTAATGATATCAGTACAACACATGTAATGAATGAAACATCAGTGATGTAAAAGACCAACATAATGGGAATTTATGTAAAACCAAAGTCTAAAAATGACATAAAACATATGCCAAAGCTAGGGACAAGTATTGGCACTGAAGAAGATACATTTTTATTCATTTCCAAATTTACTTACAAAAAGCTAAATACTTTTCAAGTCGGTGTAGCAACACATTTAAATTGGGAAAAATGTATCTTAGGGGACTAACAGTTCAGCAGTAGCGATACCATCATATTTGTTGAATTGAATATTGATATATACCATTAGTCTATAGAAACAATTTCAGTGCACCATATGGGCTTTTCAACAAATGATGTATCACCAGTGATTCTAGGGGTCAATGATAAGGCAATTTGCCTGCAGGAAATGTTTAAACCAAAACCATAGGAATGGATTCGGTATAATTGATTGTCATGAATGAAAGCAATTCAAATGAACATAATAAATATATTGTTGTATCTTAAGGCATTTTTTATTTTTATCCGATGAACTATTCTGAGGTCATTTATTGTCAAAAATTATTTTACATTCGATTATCTATAAATAAAACACCCCAGGTTATTCAATTTCGGAAAAACATACCTGAAGAATATTGAAAATGCTAAATATGATAAGCATCCATGTTTGGGCGTACGCCATATGAAGACCTCCCCATAGCCATGTAAATATCATTACGGCCCAAAACGATAATAACGTCCGAATCTCTGAAATAATCGTATACCAATTCATCTCCTATATGCTAGAAATGTTACATTTAAATAACTAAGTCCATCGGGAAACTCCCAATGCATTGGGTTTGTATTATATCAAGAATCCATTCAGAATTTCTATTGATATTTATTTTCATTACACAAATTGTATAATTTTGCATCGCTTGGCACTGAGCAGATTCAATTTACTCATTCTTTTATCCCTTAGCATTTACAATTGAAATATTTTTATAAAAGTTAAGAATTAGATACATTGTTTTATTTGGTTAATTAGTAATTACTATATTAAATCTATCAGACATTAATTAACAAACGAACATACCATTGATATTATATCGTCCTCTATAGATGTCATCATAGGCTTGCCACTGAGGAGTAATCTGGAAAGCCTTGACAAATATAACACCTATCACCAGTAATACCATCAGCACGGGGACAATTACACCTCCTAAGGCCGAGTACGGATTGGTAATGAAACACCTTTAATTCGAGGAAAAGGGTCGTATAATTCTTTTTCATATAATCGTTCACGTTTTTTTACTCTGAACTTGCCAAAAACCCACTCTGATTTTAAAAGAAATTGGATATGAGGAAAAGATGTCACCAGTTTGTAATCTTTACAGAATTTTAGATTTGCTGTTATACATTTTGCTGTTACTTACATTTCCCCTCTGCTGTTTATATCCCCATATATAAAGTCAGCAGGCATGTTGTATACATGTTCATACATGTTATACGTCACCACATAGAATATAGCCAAAACCACAATGGGTGATGCTGTAATAGTAAAAGTATAGTATAGCCGTTGTTCATAGTTTTTGTATTCTTGAAAAATGACCATTTCAAATTGTTCGTTCTCTTTATTCGCCAAAGTTGGATTTGTTGATCTAGATAAATGTTAAACGTCTTCAAATTCGATAGCATCATTTTCAGCATGGACCAGACGTGCACGTTTCGGGTACTTAACCCTTGTCAGTGTTCCTCAATCTAAACAATGTACTATTGCCAAAGAGTATGAAGGTATTTATGTCCAAAAATGAACCGAAAGATGTAGCAGGAAAGGTGGGATATGATGCTGCAGGACCAACGTTATAGAAATTTGAAGAAATTTTCATAACAGAAATTTTCGAATGTTTTGAAGAAACGATCAACCGAAGTTGATCGATCTTGGCTACATGTGTCCTCGGGGACTCCTGGTCCACCAGCAGTGGCACTCACCAAGTAGTTCAAATGTTAAACGTCTTCAAATTCAATAGCATCATTTAAGAACAGATGAATTTTCAGCATGGACCAGACATGAACGTTTCGGGTACGTAACCTTCGTCAGTAATATCATTTGATCTAAGTGCTGACCAATGTGATAAAGATTTTACTGAATGATCAAAGTGTGTATATAACCAGTGTTCAAAAGTAATCAAAATTTAAAGCACTTAATGCCTCTCTCCTGAAATCAGCCCCTTTCGCTTCTCAAAATAATTTTCTGATAGAAACGGTATTTTAATGATTATATCGGCTTATCGATGTATATACTAAACTGAGACATTTTGTCTTTTAAACTGCATGCACTTCAAATCAGAGGAAGAACGGATATCTACCTACTTTTTATGAAAAAAAAATTGACAAAAAAATTCAATGTAGTGGCACTGTGCCTCTTTCATGATTAGTTAACAAGATAACTTACCCCATCCAAGGCAAAAATAGAAGATGTACAGCCTCTCTGTATGTTCATCATTCATCACCAATATCTTCCATAGATTTATACCCTATATCATTATAAAATGTCTCAATTATTGACATGTATTGACTGATCCAGTTTCTATCATTTAAATAGTACTGTTTCCGTTCGAATCAAATCAATTTTTTTGCAGTTGAAAGATTAACATGAGAAGCTTTCTGCAATATGCTATTTGTAAATAGTAAAATGAACCAATGAAAAATAAGTTATTATCAAAATTGCAACTGAACCTTAATTTGCATTAAGAAGATCTTTTGCAGTTGGAACGAAGAGAAACATGCTTACCTCAGCCAGAATCCATGTAAACTGGCAGAGAAGAAGTAGTGCATGAAGAGACCCATAATGATACAGCGATAATTGTCCTCGTCAGTATTTAACACCAGGATTTCAGAAGGACTGGAATACGCTGCCACCAAGTAACATAGCTACAGAGAAAAACACTCACATACTACACTACTTATGACGGGAATAAAATTTTCGTTCAGTGTATATATCATTACATTGGGAGTATCGCCGAAAAATCATCATGTTTGCAATCATAAATGAAATTTTCTTTTCATGCATTTACATTGCAATTCGAATCTAGTGGAATGTTTAAATGTTTTTTTTTTTTCACTTGGTTTTCAAGTAGTTTTATATCCTCTGATGCATATGATTTTTGGATCTGGGAAATTTGGTTATATAACTGTTGTAATGGCTGTTTATATAGTTTTTTGTGCATGGTTCTCATGTTTTTGTAGGTTTATATACAATAAAGTTTATGGATTTCAAAATTTGGGTTTATGTTAAAACTTTGCTGTATGGTTTACATTTTGTAATAAGTGAATTGTCAATATTGAAATATATATTCTATTTTATTGAATGTCGAACACAGAACCCGAAAATATGATTCAAAACTCACAACAAAATAGGACAAACAGACGGAGACAGTGACACAGCTTCATATATATACATTAAAACATATTAAGATATAACATGAATCATGTTAGATATATGATGCAAGTTATAGTATCTAAGTGAGTAGGACCAAAAAGGAATTTAATTCTCTCTTTGTATTATTTATTATCTAAAACAAAGGAGGAGTTTCGATTGACCGGGTATGGATTATAATAACTATGAACAAGTGATTGTAAGCAGTGCAACCCTGAATACTTTCGATGAGGAAACTAGATAAACACTATAATTAAAAAGTCAATTCCATTTATCCCAAAACCTGCAAAACATAATAATTTCTTCTGGAATCTGCTGTTACAAAATTAATGTTATTAGAAATTATTCCAAAACAAATAATAGAGTTGGATCCATATCAGTTAACATAAGTGCGGCGTGCAGTACACTTTACCTGGGTAGCACAGCAAGCAAAACAGTAATGCATGAGTAGGTTGGCAGTGAATGTCGCACTGACAGCAGCAGCAAAATGGTGGGCCACAACGGTAATAGCCATCCCTAACTGGAAACGTAAATACAAGAAATTTCTTATCTTAAAATATACTCAATAGGATTTATTTCGTTTGTTCAATTACAACCTAATCTCATAATTAAATCACTTTGTTAGTTCTTTTACTCATCGTTTATTTTCAGAAAAAGTAAAAAAAGATCTTGAAAATGTAGATTATGCATTGCTAATTAAAAAGAGAGCCGCCATATTCATACGAATTTCTCGTCTTAAAAACATACATGGAAGATTAAAATGTACAAACCATACAAATAAAACAGGCGACGTAGAATAAAGCGTTGTATGTAGAGGGTTGTTTGGTGTCAAGAGCAGCTTTTACAGCGTAATTAGTCAAATGATTACATGAGCATTCAACGAAATTATCTACACCGAGGTTAGTGTCACTGACAACCTGACAGGTCCCCTGTGGATTTATCCATGTACTTGACACAAAATCATAATACACACATCTGAAAAAATAATTAACACACTAATTGAACTGAGATAACATTTCTGATTTTGAAGATCTCATTACAGGATTTTTTTTATATCTTGATGCGAACGAAAGTACACATTAAATAAACAAAGCCAAGGCAAATAGAAAACCACACATTTATGTATTCTTCTCCTGAAAATTTTAATCTAGCATTCTTCGATTTACTGAGTGCATCGGAGATCTGATTTTTATACTATTTCATAATCATAGCTCATAAATTCATTTCATATAAATCTCTTTTTTATAGATATATGTAATGATGTAATGATATGAAATATTACATATCCTTGTTCGCATTGGGATCACACTTTAGGTAATTCATCATTCGATCAGACACAAGTTCTTCAAAAAATATAAAATGCTTACTGAGCTTTTGCAGAAGGCCTTTGTCCGTAAGGGGTATGGATCTTGAATTTTGCTGGTGATGTCGTATATCCAGATTGACCTCCCTTGACCTCAAACGCCAAAATCTGTTGATGAAATATTGACGTATCAATTTTGATGAAAATACATACCCTTTAAGTGAGTTTGATAAATATAAACATAAACATTTAGATTTACCATAGCTTCCTTGTTATCTATTTTGTTCATTTCTTTAGTTAATCTCTGTTTCATTTTATATTATTCTTATAAAGGCCAGTTACGTTATAACATTCTGAAAGAGAATGATATCATGAACACGTCCAGATGAATTTGTTCTCACCGTGGCGTATCACGTGATGTGCATATAATCTCTTACAAGGGAATCCCCTTCGATTAAACAAGGTAAATACTGTCTAAATCTACTTTATATGAAACTAGTTTACGCCTATCATATGAGCATCATTATTATAAATATGATAGTAATCTTTTCTTGTCAAGAATAGAGGAATATTTAGAGAACACTTAAACAGAAATTTTTCTATTTTGTTTACATGTTATGATATGGTGCACGTAAATAAACAAAACTTTCTGTTCAAGTGTTCTCTGGGCATACCTCTATTCTTGACCAGAATAGATAACCATCATATTATTTATAACGATGATCGTATGATAGGCCTAAAATAAATTCATATAATGTAGATTTAGACAGCATTTACCTTGTTAACCGAAGGAGGATTCCCATGCAAGAGATTATTTTCATATCACGTGATACGCTACGGTGGTTCTGTACGTTCAAATATCTGCTCAATAAAATGGCAAGAAAGAGACTACTGGTCTTCAATCATAACGATATCAATTTGTGTACTTAATTGACTTCATATTTGCGTTTGTCCGGATTCAATCGTAGAAAATGTTCTTTAGTGAATGGAAATCATTATGATGTCAATGCTCTCGTATATAATTCTAACCCCCCCCTTTCATAAGAGGTTTTATCACATGCTACACCCGTTATGCAGTTTCATAAAGCCATTTCATAAATAAATGTTATGACAACACGTTATATATCGCTCTGCTTGAATGCGATTGGTCATGTTTGGAGACTCATCACCTACACTGTGACAAGTGTGACCTTTCAATTATCGGTCAAATGTTAAATTCAGACGCAAATTCTATATAAATGATTAAAATTGTTGTTGTTGAAATAATTATCGCATTAAAGTACTAAACAAAATTGAAATATTTTTCTCTTTATGTATAGAAAACCTAAACGATAAGGAACTACTTCTCATGTCATATAGAAGACAACTTCTCGGTCACGGCGTAGTTCGCCTCTAGTTATCAGATACGTTGATTTCACGTTGGAAATACACATTATTTTGGCAGAATCATGTGATAAAAAGAATCTCAAATGAATTTCATTCCATACGATGTATTATGAAACTCGCTGTGCTTTTTATATCCCCTCGCCAGGGCTAGGGGATATAAAACACACAAGTCGTTTCATAATACATCCTATGAAATGAAAATTCATTTGAGATCCTATATTTATGATATAAATAAAAATAATCGTGCGATACATTGGATACATGTTGGTATCTTTGTATGTTGTGCTGTCCTTTAGTTAGTCTTTGATGTGAGTGTGTTCATGTATCTAAGGCTGTTATTGAAGGGTACCAATTATTTGTGTTCTATATGTGTTCCGCTGTGGTCTCTATTGCATTGTCTTGTTAGAGATCTCCACCATATTATTATGCTTTATCTTTCTAATATCATGTAAAATGCATTACCTTATTGCTCAACAGTGTGGGTTCTTTAGTAAACCACTGTTCACTTGTATACTCAATGACAAAGAAATCCTGACACTGAAACATATAACAATACATGACTGAACATATATTTATAATCAAGCAATACGTATAAGATCACATCTACAGCATATCAAAGACATTAAGAAAACAAGTGTTCAACGTTTGCTGCACGACAGCGGCCTTCCTGACAACCCCCGCCCCCTCCCCTCAAAATCGGTGCACCAGACAGACATGCAAGCTAAAATGATTCAGAGAAGAAATCCTTTTAATACGTAATTCGTGTCGGAGAAAAATAACCTATCACCAGATGTGATTAGGGACAAAGAAATCCACCCTCGTGTCCAGGATTTGCTTGTACCACGACCAGGCTTGTCGTTTCGAGAACAAAAGCAAATCCTGGACACGTGGGTTGGATTTTCGTGTCCCTGATTACAAAGGGGTTTGATTATTTTTCTTTTATTTTTTCCAACTGTCTAAACGCCCTCAAAATGATATTTTATGTATTCTTTTTCATACTTTGTTACCGAAAGGGGTAAGACAAGGATATCTTTTCCCAGCGTTTTCATGGATGTCCCAGTCCACACTGGGAGCTATTCCTTTTCATTCTTCCGCTCTCAAGCATAATGTAAGTCAAAGGTAAAGATAACAAAATAATCAAATTCATTCATGTTGTGATAAGTGTGAACTGCAAATATATATTTACTGATAGCTCATGAAAAAGGAAAAGTATCACCGAAAGTGTTTCCTTCAGATGTTTCGTTATTGTGTTTAATGAATGTGAGGACAAAGCAGTAAGGAAATGAACTTAAAAAATTGTAATTTCATTTCTTCCATTAGTTATTGGAGTAGAAAGAACCGGGAATGAGCTGATGATTAGTGTCTTTACATAACCAAAAGTGAAGTCTTCGATTTCTCTAAACCGAGAGGATAATTGATGGTTAGCTTGAAACTGACACGTTTACGTAATTGCAAATTGAGGAATAATACTCACGTCAGTATTTCCTGGAACTTTAATCTGTAATTTACTTGGAACAGTAAATGAATCTGCCCGCCTTAATGAAAGGACACATTGTTAATTAAAAGGGAATCATATCAATGTACTCTTGATATCGCATTTCATGCAGATATTTTCTTGAAATGCATTAAACAATTGAATGTTCAAACTCTTAAGCTTCCAGCTCTTTTGAACTGTCAAGTAAAATATTTCGTTTAATTATGAACGATGAAAAGAAAATGGGACAAAAGAATAAAGAAATGAGCTCTCTCGTTAGAAATGCATCAATATTCAATTATTTATAAAGCAATAGATTTTTCAACTTACTGTGCCTGATATTGAAAGCTCTGAATGCGTTGAAGTGGCCATCTACCCACATTGACTTTTGCGTACGTACACTGCATTTGATGTCTGGTTGAAACAGAAACTGAGCATTAGTGGTGATGAAATTTTTCAATCAGCTTAAAGGCGGTAGGAGGTAATCGAGAGCGTATATCTAATCTATGTATAAAGGGCTCAGTGTCTTCTTGTTCTTTACAATTTTTTAACAATTTCCAGAAAAAAGAGCTTTGCATTTCTTATAGATGTTTTCCAGAAAAAAGAGCTTTGTAATTCTTAAAGATCTTTTCCAGAATAATTTCCAGAAAAAAAAGAGCTTTGCAATTTTTACAGTTCTTCTCCAGGAAAAAGAGCTTTGTAATTCTTACAGATCTGTCCCCTCAGGTGACGGACATGGTGTGTCTGTTAACCTGGCATAAGCTAACTTTTCCATTAACGTCACTAGGTCTGATCTTCCCCGTGATGCGTCGTTCTTCATAGGATTCAAAAGGTTACATAAGATGTTTATTAACTGATTCAACACTTCATCTGATAACCTGTAAAGAAAAATAATTCAAGCTCATCGATTTGTCAGAAAAATAGACATTGTCGTACTCTGTTATGATCTAATCGTTACTCTGACAAATCTGTATGATAAGAGAGAAACAAGATATCCCCCATGCGTCATTGAGCACTTATAGGATATGTTGACACATCTTAGTATCTTTAGAAATGACAAATCAAAGAAATAAGATCTATGTAAGGTATAAAGCCTGGCAGATAGTTAAAATCGTGTTCTGATCTAATGATCTAATTGTACTTTTTTTGCTGTTGAGGATGGAAAACACCTACATATCATAGATAAACTTCTTTCACCTTGACACACTGTTGTAATTTTGTAAGTAATTACGTAAGGTCAAACTCAATTCTTGAAAATAAATATGAATAACGTACAGCAGAGAATATGGAATTCGATGTCATTTTCAAATATGAATCATGTCTATTCACGTACTCAATTCCAGTGTCCTACTTTGCAATGTTATACTTTTATTGGTCTTCAGTAAAGCCGAGTGAGGAATAATCAGTATCAAACAAAAATCATCTTAAACATTTAAATCTATGACTATGTATTCGTATGTATCTAGGCGGATCCTAATATTCATATCATTTGCTATAAATGCAAATGTGTACACATTAGTCTCTCTTCTTTAATTTTCAATGGTACATTTGTTTTGGTTATTTACATGGCTGTATACGGAATGTGCAATACTTACGGTCTATTCAGTCCTTCATTAAGGATGGCGTCCAGTATATTTTGAATAAGCTCAATTTTTGTTTCATCCAAAATGTCATTTGCAAGACCATCAAACACAGCTAAAATTCTGTGGAAGAAAATTATCATGATATTTCATTACTTATCTATATTCAAACATTGAAAAAAGGAACTCTTCGTAGGTAAAGAAATATATCGCACCTGTGATGAAATTATTTTCGCGGTTACATGATCATATTGCACAGTTTTCATCCTTGATTCATTTACTCCCTTTGCGATGTAAAATGTGTATATCAAGGCATTCATATTTCTTTGTCTAATGTCTGGCAGATGGCCTCGGGTCAGAATTGCTGGTAATTTTTTACCTTGGTACCCTATTTTGTCTCTTTAGAATATAATTCAAAATATCAAACTAATATGGTTTCGGGAAAAGAAACTTTATAGTTACATTTTTGTTACTTTTCACACAAGGTCCAATGTTAAAGTTCATACTGCTTAAGTTCATGAAACAATGAATTATATTTTGTATGTATATCAGGTTTAACATAAGCTTTGAATATATGGAAATTGTAAAAGTTGTTATTTAGGAAATATGAGCATCTAAGACCTGAGGGATGCTCTACCTTACATATGAAAGAGATCATGCATTCAAAAGATATGGCCTCAACACGATATCATGTTTAATTTAATTACAGTACTAAATGACCCCGACCATGGTCACATGACTTGGGTCAGTTGATGTGAAACCTATGGATAAAGACACACGGTACAATTTTTGGATAAAGACATACAGTACAATTCTATTGTGATCTAGACCCTAGTCATACGACCTTGGATCAAAGCGATGTGAAACCTTTTGGTCATGAGCAACAATATGCTGAAGTATGAAAGTGAAAGTGAAAGTGTGAATGGTACAAGGGATAAAGCACAGAGAAGAAAGTATGAACAGTTTCTTTAAAAATGTACTGAGTAATATTGACCTCAGTCACATGACCTTTGATCAAGGCGATGCCATATTAAGGTATTCAATGGGTAATGAAGGAAATTATGTCAAAAACATTGAAATTAATTTATTCATCATTGAATATCTTTCTGTTTCATATAATATTTTTACAATTTTTGCGCTACCCTAGTAGATATTGAAATAAGAAATATTTTGAAAAGGGACATTTAAGAAATTATCTCCCCTTGTTAAAAAATATAGAAAAATTTAACTGTTTTCATTCCTGCCGTCAATAAATCTTCATTTATTTTGAAGAAGTTCGTTTGTCTTTCCTTGTGTAATAATACGGAAGTGTTCCAACTCTATACCTTCATGAAGAAAATTTCAACCAATTTTTCATTTTTCCAGACACGTGTTTCGAATATTAAATTCTCATCAGTGATGCTTCTACCGGAGCCGCCATAATTCATTTGAGTAGCGGCCTCTTCTTTCATTTTTTTAATTTAAATTTGGTAATTTGCTCAACAGAGAGTGTGCGGTTCCGAATTTCCTTTAGTAACATATGCAAATAAATCTATGTTCAAAATAACATTGGAGGGATGGTGCTAAGATGTTAACGTCCTTTAAGGTCAGGGTGGCGACTTTTAATAGAAATGAGGTAGAAGAATGATGGATAGGTTCATATGTAGAGGAACATCTCCTCGAACTATTCAGACCAAAAAATCAAAATTTGCCCGTCTCGTTTTTTGGCTATAAACGTCCATTTTTGGCCTATTTTAACATATTTGTCATTTAGAGAATACCACATCATAACTTCACATACCTCTGAAATGCATGAAAGGGGTAGGGCCATGAGACCCCTAAATCTGCCCTCGATTTTTCTCTAGAAATAAATTTCATGGGGAATACTTGATATCTCTCATGAAAATACACGAATGTTCACCGCCTTTTATGAAAAGAAAAATATCACCAAACATGGTACCATTTAACTGTAATGACGTCATGAAGTGACGTCATTATGATGGTAATGACAAAATATGGTGAAAATTGCTTGGAATTTTGTCTTTTGTGGAAGAATTCAATGTGGCCGCATGCGTTAACTGAGACAAAACATTTATGATAAAAGGATATAATGATAATCTTTCACATATGATTTTTTCTTCCTAGTTAATGCATGCGGCCATTGCTAACTTTATAGAAATATGTAGTTTTTGCATCAATTTCGCGGAATGTGACCAATTTCGGTGTTTTCAAAGGGCTTAAAGCTATTGATAAACGCAATGTTGACGAAAGATAGATTCGTGATTCAGTAGAGAAAGTTTCAAAATGTCAAATCACAGTTAAAAATTCTATGAAGTACAATGTTCAAAATTAGGGCCAATATCAGGCTTCGTGGCCCTACCCCTTTCAAAAATTCATACATATCCATATTTTTCAAGATTCTTATAGCTTGTGGATGAATTAAAGGCTATTTTGAGAAATTATGATAAAATGATCAATTCTAGGGAGAGTATTTTCTTATAAAAACTATGTTGCTGGTTGCCATGGCAACAACTCATTATCTTCATTAATAGCTAGAAGGTCGCCAGCTACATAATTTTTTTTCTACATATATATCTAAGGTATTGCTTTATCCTAAAGCAGTCAAATCAATATGTACCCGAATTAATTTTTGAGCAAAATGACTGTTTCTATAAATAGCACAATAATTCATGCAAAAAATCAACATTTTGACCCAAAAACATAGAGTTTAACATGAAGTTCGAATTTATGATTATCTCTATTTGAAAGAGTATGATGGATTGTACATATTCTGATGTTTGAATCTTTGGTAGCAATATTCATGCAAAAATGACAATTTTTTTCCCATTTTCGGCGATTTTTCATTGAAAAATATGCATTTTTCCCAAAAATATCCATTCAGAAAAGAAAGTTTCAAAGAGTATTATTTTTTCAAAAATCATGTAACAATCTGAGCTTATGCCATGTATCGTTTATGTCGGTTTCAAATATTATGTGATATGAAAATAGAGTTATCTCCCTGTAGTCGCAACCCTAACCTTAATTCCGATGATAATTTTAAATGGAATGACAAGTTTCCGAAATAGACAAATAACATATATGATGTCAAATCGAAAAAGGGCCAAAACGAAGCTTCTTTCTGGCGACAGAACTGAAAAAAAGTAATAAATACACTTCTAAACATCAAGTCACGGGAACGATTTTAACTGCTCCACACTGCAACAAGAAATAAGTGTTTATGATAATAAAACGGAAGTGTTCCAACTCTATACCTTCTTGAATTCTTGAAGAAATTTCAAACCAATTTTTCTGCATCAGACACGTGTTTCGAATATTAAATGCTTCCAGCGGAGCCGCCATAGTTCATTTTTACAGGGTCTTCTTCTTTCATTTTTTTTTGAATTTAAATTTGTACATTTGCTTTACAGAGAGTGCGCGGCTCCGAATATCCTGTAGCGTCTATTCAGTAGCATATCTAAGTAAAATTTATGTTCAAAATAGCATTGGAGGGATGGTGCTAACATGTTAACGACCTTTAATGAATGACACGTTTCCGAAATAGCTAGACACGTGTTTTTGGTAGTACATTGTAAATCTTCATCATTGGTACATGTACTTAATTAAATACCGAAGTGATTTTCAGTCACAACAAAAATTTTTATTTTTTTTTACTTTACTAAAATTTCCTGTATGGTCGATTCACTAGCATAGTTACGTAAAACTATGACCAAAATAGCATATGAGGGATGGTGGATGTTTATCTCTTCTAATTTCGATGATATGTTTGGATGAAATGACAAGTTTCCGAAAGAACAAAATAATATAGTGTGTACAGATTCAAAATGTACTATGTGACCTTGACTTTAGTCACATGGCCATGGCTCAAGGTTATTTGAAATCTTTAGATCATGAGCAACAACATACGAAAATATGAACGTGAACGGATGAACGGTTTAAAATATATAGCCCGGACACGATGTGTGACAAACGGATAGACGAGCAGATGGACGAACGGATGGACGCGAAGGCAAAAATAACAAATCTCCTCCCTTTCTTTCTGTTTGGGCACCCGGCAACCCTCTATTGGGTCAGTTGGCTGTATTGATGTTACATGTATTGCGGGGAACTCATTCGCCAACTGCCTGTTACAGAGTACTCTAGCCAGGCCGTTCCCCTTTGGGGTGCCTCATAGCCTCTTCTTTTATTTTAAGGGGCGGAGTGCAACCCCATTTCATGCTCACCCTCTATTCGTGTATGTGGTGTATGTATGTATTAAGAAGGGTTGTATAGTTATGTACTGCTTGGATTATCCGTATTACGAATGGCTTTTATAAGGTGCCATCACACCTGGATACCTTTGTCGCAGCATGAACGTGGGTACCTAACCGGGCCCTTTACAGTCCCCCCGGTCAGGAGACTCGGTAGAGACGAACGAATGGATATGACTTTCAAAACTCATATGACCGCACCGGGATTCGAATCCCGGTCGTCTGCATGAGAGTCGAATGCCTTATCCATTCGGCCATCTCTATCTTTCTACCGTTTGGGGAAAAGATACAGAATCAAACGCACCTGAGTATATTGTAATCAGAGCTGAATGATGCATCATCTACGTTCTTTATGGCATTCCAGAGTTCCTTGTTTCGGTCGTATACAATACGTATCACAGCTCGATGGAAACTGACGTCCGAGTGAAGCCTTGATTAAAATAAAACATTTGAAATAAGAAACATCACGTACATTATTAATTGTAATGACAAAATTGTACATTTTTCATACTTATTTCTGTGTGGTAGAAGTAATTGAATAACTGATATCATGACAAATATGGACAATGACCATATCCCAATGTTATACGTCTTCAAATTCATTAGCATTATTTAAAAACAGATAAATTAACAGAAACATGAAAAATCGATAATTCAGAAAATCATCAACCGATTGCAAAATCAGGATAACGTCTTTTGGTACATTTTTGGACATTATAATTTTCACACTTTTCGGTCATATTACATTGTTTAGACTGAGGATCACTGACGAGGGTTTGGTACCCGAAACGTGCATGTCTGGTCCATGCTGTAAATTTATCAGGTCTTAAATGATGATATTGAATTTAAAGACGTTTAACATTTGAACTACTTGGTGAGTGTCACTGCTGGTGGACCAAGAGTCCCCGAGGTCACATGTAGCCAAGTTCGATCAACTTTGGTTGATCGTCTGTCTTTTCAACGCATTTGAAATTTTCTGTCACAAAATTTCTTGAAATTTCTGAAACGTGGGTCCTGTAGCATCATATCCCACCCATTCTGCTACGTCTTTTGGTACATTTTCGGACATAATAATTTTCATACTTTTCGGTCATATTACATTGTTTAGACTGAGAATCACTGACGAGGGTATGGTACCCGAAACGTGCATATCTGGTCCATGCTGTAAATTTATCAGGTTTTAAATGATGCTATTGAATTTAAAGACATTTAGCATTTGAACTACTTGGTGAGTGTCACTGCTGGTGGACCAAGAGTCCCCGAGGGCCCATGTAGCCAAGTTCGATCAACTTTGGTTGATGGTTTGTCTTTTCAACGCATTTGAAATTTTCTGTCACAAAAGGGGTAGGTTCACTTTCTACCAAAATCGGCCCTAAATTTTTGCGAAAAATAATTTTATTGAAAATTATGATTCAGCATCTCTTATATTTATCTCAAATACCTGCCGAAATAGAAAGTAAATATTTTTCATTGTCAAAATGTCGCGTGCGTTAGTTATGACGTCACATTGTGACGTCATTTTCTCTGCATGACTGAAAATGAAGGAAAATCGCCATATTTTCGGCTTAAATCTTTAAAATTAGTATAGGCGCCAACCCTGACCCAACATAGATTTTATGTAGATCGAAAGATAAATTGCAAATTTAACTTTTTATGTGAAAATTATTTTGGGTGAGGGCTGGCGCCCTACTTATTTTCATGAATTTTAACCAGAATTATGCCCATTTCTTACGATTTTTCAGCATTTAACGACTTAAAGCCGATTTTGAAGTCATATCATTCGGTGTATGGCACGTAAATCAAAATATATATTTGGTATTTCAAACAACCATACATTTACCTTCCTTGATACGAAATACAATCGAAATCTAAAACATTTTAAAATTAGGGCCGATTTTCCATGTCACCGAACCTGCTCCTTTCTTGAAATTTCTGAAACGTGGGTCCTGTAGCATCATATCCCACCCATTCTGCTACGTCTTTTGGTACATTTTTGGACATAATAATTTTCATACTTTTCGGTCATATTACATTGTTTAGACTGAGGATCACTGACGAGGGTTTGGTACCCGAAACGTGCATGTCTGGTCCATGCTGTAAATTTATCAGGTTTTAAATGATGCTATTGAATTTAAAGACGTTTAACATTTGAACTACTTGGTGAGTGTCACTGCTGGTGGACCAAGAGTCCCCGAGGGCACATGTAGCCAAGTTCGATCAACTTTGGTTGATCGTCTGTCTTTTCAACGCATTTGAAATTTTCTGTCACAAAATTTCTTGAAATTTCTGAAACGTGGGTCCTGTAGCATCATATCCCAACCATTCTGCTACGTCTTTTGGTACATTTTTGGACATAATAATTTTCATACTTTTCGGTCATATTACATTGTTTAGACTGAGGATCACTGACGAGGGTTTGGTACCCGAAACGTGCATGTCTGGTCCATGCTGTAAATTTATCAGGTTTTAAATGATGCTATTGAATTTAAAGACGTTTAACATAAAACAGGAACGAAAGCAAACAAGGAAAAGTAGTCAAAATTTAAATTGAAAGACTTCTTATTAGTCAGATGAGCCAGTAGCCCTGTATCTATATGGATATCGATGTTCGTGAATATTCTTTCTCAGGTTGTATAAAAGAATGATTTTTCTTATAAAATCGATTTTGTAATAATATTGGATATATATCCCTGACCCTAATTTCGTCCATCTGAACCTGTATGTGTTTTTGTGAGCAATTTATCCTCGGTTTCACGTATTGTCGAGTTCGTTGCAAATAACCTTTGTTAGAATTTGTTTCAACATAAGGTCATAATCCATATTTGTCATTTAAAATTAACAGTACTCTCTTATATGGGAATCTATAGAAAACTTGCGGTACTTGGGATAGTTGTTTTGTGTACGTTGTTAAAATCTTGTGTGTGAAAGAAGGGAGGAGATCTCCAACAAGACCCCGTTGCAGCATCAACAGCAAAGCACCAAAACATCCGCATGCAAAAACACAAAATACGAGTACAGCACGAGACGGAAAAGATACACACGACAATTAAACATATTAAGTGTACCACTAGACACTGAAATGTTGTACGTCTTCAAATTGAATAGCATCATTTAAAAACAGATAAATTGGCAGCATGGACCAGACATCCACCTTTCGGGTACTTATCCTCAAATCTAAACAATGTAATATGCCAAAAAAAAAATGTGAAAGTTACTGAAATGTTTTCTTATTGGAGAATTTCCTATTTTTTAAAATTGAAATCGTCTAACGTCTCCTTAACAAATTCATTTTCCGGTCAGAAGATTTGTACAGAGCCATTACATTTAAGGCATATGTTTCACATCTGAACGATTTTTCAACTTTAATATGAATTAGTATGGCGCTGATCTTAACTCAGATCCGTTGGTTGGATTCTTGAGTGTCACGAAGAACTGCTTTGGTATTGGATTATTGGACGCCGACCTTGGAGTCAGTCTTACATCTATAAATTTCATCCCCTGTAGATAATAAAAAAAAGATAAATAAATTAATTTTGATACAAAACTGTATAAGAAATTAATATGACAAATATGGATAATGACCATATCCCTGTCTACAGTACAAAATCGATAATTCAGAAAATCAGAAACCGAAGGCATACAAAATCAGGACAAAACAGGAACCAAAGCAAACAAAAACAAAAACCTCCACCATATGAAAAGAAGCGAACTCCCGATATGAGAGTGAGACCAGGTGCCCAGGAAGAGTAAGCATATTGATATAAAATATAATCTTTTGTCATTCAAAACATAGCAATCCAAGGAATGCTTGTGTCGTTTGGAAAGCGCCTTATTTTTAAAAAGGGGATAAATATGTAAGTCAAGGTCACTCGTTTCAAAACTATTGGGAAGAGTAGAAAAGTCTTCTGAAATGAAATTCATATGTGAAATACTTACCGATTAAAAGTTATGGTCAATCTCAAATTTCAGAAAAAGGGATCAATCGTCTATGTCAAGGTCACTGCGTAAAATGGGTAACAAGGCAAATATCTCATCATAAAACAAAGGATTGGATCTCCAACAACACCAGGTTGCAGCATCCACAGCAAAATCCCAAAACATCCAATGCAAAAACACAAAGCAGACAAGCACAGAAAGAGACGCATAAGGGACAAGGAACGTCAAACACAAGGACTTCAGATAAACCAACGTGACCAATGGGCAACCGGTGCCGCCTTAGCCGACTTAGGACGGCCATCTGCCACGGAAATAGCAGAAGGCGTGGTTATCCTGGATTACGTGCGCACAACCCTCCCACTTTTCCGATTACCCAGAGGTCTCGAAGAACGTACAATTGTGGTGTAAAACAACCTCCTCACTGTCAGATAACCACACACAAACAAGACTGCAAAATGCAGGGCCCAAGCAACACTGATGGATATGTAAATGGATATCAAAAGAGGGCGTACGTAATACAGTTCGTGCTCTGCCGGCTGTAGCGAGCTCATGTATGTAATAACCCGAGGAGTCCAGCTGACATTCAGAGAGGACAGGTGGTCGGGGCCCTGTCTTCTCTAAAGAGGTTTGGACAGGGCCTGTCATGGAGTCCCGTCGTCACAGTCAGTCAGAGTGCAAGTTTTAAAAATGCGCTGCTACAAGACTGTAGATTGGTCAAGAACCAAGCCTAGTGTCCGTCTGGTGACATTAGGATCATATCCACGGTATAAAAGGCGTTTGATGAGTCTGACGCATTTTCGATAGTGATGTTGTCTATCTTTGATCCTTCTTATCTTGCCAATTATGTCACCATAAAATGCAGGTTGTGAAATACCCAAAGTAATATACTCTGTTGCCTGTATTGGTCCGAATTTCAGAAGAAATTGACATTAATTTTTGTAAAATATCCAGAAAGTCTTTACTAGTTTGTGAAGTTTGTGAATGCGAAAACCTTGTCCCAAAAGTTTCTTAATAATTTGTAAATTTCTACTATGAAAATCCAAAACATCAGTACATGCTCTAGCATACCGGATGAACTGTGAAATATAGATACCATAGGACGGTAATCTAGGAACATCACCGTCAAGCCAAGGGAAATTTACTACGTTAAATCCAAAATTATCTCTTTTATCATACACACTTGTATGGATCTCTCCATTAACAATTTTGATATTTAGGTCCAAAAATGGTGTTTCTGTGTTTGAAACGTTTGCCTTGTTTAGAATCATTCTTGATGATAAATAACATTTTGATACTTTTCAAAAGAAATACATGTGTAAATTATTAAAGCCGTATTACTTATCACTCAAAGCTAGTCTTAATTTCTTTGAAAATATCTAGGTCTAGGTCACTTAGTCAAAAATCATTGTATGGTTAAAAGGTCTTGTTACAAGGAATAAACATGTAAAATATCAAAACGCCCTATCACTTACCAATCAAAAGATATATTCAATCTTAACTTTTATGGTAAGTAGGTCAAATACATAGGTCAAGGTAACTAGGTCAAAAGTTATGGTATGCGTAGAAAGGTCTAATCACAAGGAATACCCGTGTGAAAATTCAAAGCCATATCACTAACACATCAAAAGATATAGCCAATCTTAACTTTATTGATAAGTCGGTCAAAGATCTAGGTCAATGTCAAAAGGTTAAGACATTTTGGTATATTTAGAAAGGTCTGACCACAAGGCATACATGCGTGAAATTTATAAAATATATCACTAACAAATTAAAAGATATAGCTTATCTTAACTTTTTTATGAGATGGTCAAATATCTAGGTCACGGTCACTAGGTCAAACAACATGGTATCTGAGAAAGGCCTTGTCACAAGGAATACACATGTGAAATATCAAAGCTCTATTACTTACCAATCAAAAGTTATGGGCTGTGACAACCAAAGTGTTACAGACAGACTGACAAGAGACAAAGTGAACTTTCTTTGATGTTTATCCTTAACAAATTAACAAATTAAGAAAGATCAAAGGTAGACAGCATATGTATCGAAAATGCGTCAGAGTCATCAAACGCCTTTTATACCGTGGATATGATCCTAATGTCACCAGACGGACACTAGGCTTGGTACTTGACCAATCTACAGTCTTGTACAAGCGCATCCTTGAGACTTGCACTCTGACTGACTGTGACGACGGGACTCCATGACGGGCCCTGTCCAAACCTCTTTAGAGAAGACAGGGCCCCGACCACCTGTCCTCTCTGAATGTCAGTCGGACTCCTCGGGTGATTACATACATGAGCTCGCTACAGCCGGCAGAGCACGGACTGTATTCAGCATGCCCTCTTTTTATATCCATTTACATATTCATCTGTGTCTCTGGGGCCTCTGCGTTTCGCGGTCTTGTTTGTGTGATGTCATCTTACAGTGAGGAGGTTGTTTTACACCACAATTGTACGTTCTTCGAGACCTCTGGGTAATTGGAGAAGTGAGAGGGTTGTGCGCACGTAATCCAGGATAACCACACCGTCTGCTATTTACGTGGCAGATGGCCGTCCTAAGTCGGCACCGGTTGCCCATTGGTCTCGTTGGTTTATGTGTAGTCTTTTATGTTTCATGTTTCTATGTTGTGAGTTGGTGTTCCTTGTCCCTTTTGCGTCTCTTTCTGTGGGTATCTGTTCTGTGTTTTTTGCATGGGTGTTTTGGGATTTTGCTGTGGGTGCTGCAACCTAGTGTTGTTGGAGATCCCCTCCTTTCTTTTATATCTACACTTATTTCGTGTTGCAGTGTGGAGTTGGTAATACAATTCCCCGTGACACGATGTTTGAAGTGTTTTAATTCCATTTCGTTCTCTAACTTGACTTTGTTGTAGTGTCTTCCATGCAGGATCTCTACTCACCCTTCTTTGATCATCTCACTATGGCATTTTTAAGGTCGCCTCGTATTAAACTTACTCCTTTGAGATTACCCTCTATCACTACAGTAACTTTCCCATCATCGACTTTTAACAGTAATAAACTTTTTTCCTCACCCAGAGTACTTCTTTCACCTCTTAAATTTAAATCCCGTAGACGTATTACACCTACTTCTCCATCTGCAGGCTCTACATTTAACAACAAACATAGAGGGTTCTCAGCAGTTTCTACGTGCAAAGGGAAAATATGCGGTATGTGTTCGCTCATCAATTGCAATTCCACAATTAAATCAAGTGTTAACGGGCAGACTTTTAAAATTGAGATTGAAAACGACATCGATTGATCGTACCAAGATGTCATTTATGTTATAACATGAAACGCTAGGGGATGTGGCGTCCAATATGTTGGAGAAACAGGTCAGGCCTTAAAATCTCGTTTTAGAAGTCATTCGTATCAGATAAGAAACTCACATCACAAAAAACAAAGAAATTTCCTTTATAATCACTTCGTTAAATACAATCATTCCATTTCGGATATAACTATTACACCGGTTCAGTCTTTTTCCAAACTTAAAAATCTTAGTAAAACGGAAATTAAAAAACGCCGACTACAAGCTGAACTTGCCTGGATCACAAAACTCCAAACTGCGTACCCACTTGGTCTAAACGATCACATTTATGGAAAAGGAAACATTTCCTCGACGTCAACTAATATTAATGTATTTTCAATCCGCCCAAACACTAAACGGAAGCATAGGTCTCACGGAAGACGACGAAACCGAAAACTCAGAATAAGATCTAGATTACACCGTACCCTCAACGATCTTGCATGCAAGCAGGAGATGCTTACTCTTCCTGGGCACCTGATCTCACTCCCATATCGGGGGTTCGCTTCTTTTCATGTGGTGGAGGTTTTTGTTTGTTTGCTTTGGTTCCTTTTTTGTCCTGATTTTGTATGCCTTCGGTTTCTGATTTTCTGAATTATCGATTTTGTGCTGTGTACAGGGATATGGTCATTATCCATATTTGTCATTCTGACCATTGCTCGCAACGGCGGCAGACATGAACTGCTTCATGCTCTCTCATCAGTTCCAGCAGTTCAATTGAAATCTATCTTGGATGAAGCACTGGTTGCATTCTTAAGAAACACTGATTGATTCAGACTTAATATCATTGTTGCATTCGCACAGAATAAACTTTATCCAGTTGTTAAAAACATCCCACCTAAAAAACAATTCTTAAAAATTTCATTTATTGACAAAGGATTCGATCTTCTTAACATCTCTAATATTTTTCGGGATCATCGTGTACAAAGTGCTATTCCTCAATATTTTGAAAATTTAGAACCTCCTCTTATTTGTTACAAATATAAGAGACCTATTCGAAATTTCGTTTTTAACTACAACAAAGTTACATCAGATCCTAAAATACTTGAATCATGTCCTGCTTCTTGAGAATGTGCAACATCTGAATATCTATATAAACCAGCTGGTCATATTATTACAGGTGACTTTTCAATTATCCAAGACAGGCAGCTCCGTGGTCTTCTCAAAAAAGGACCTAAGTATAGAATCCCATCCAAGATAGATTTTATTAAATGTCGCGAAGTATTAAAGGAAGCCTTAGATAACTATACCAAACGATGGTGTAAATCGGAAGGAGTCGAATCGCATTCTCTGAATGACTGGAAAAACCTCATTTTGGACATTACTGACATTCGAATAGACAACTTCCACAAAAATCCTCATCTTCTTGAAAATCCAAGTTCTAGATCTGAAAGATATTTTAAATCCAAATTACGTAATTTACATGAAAAATTTGTCTTCGCTCCTGCAGATAAAGCAGCCAACAACACCATCATCATATGAAAACTTTACTATATATCAACTTTAGTTTCGGAACTTTCGTCTACAAATACTTATATCAAAACCAATGAAAGTGTCCCTAACATTTTGAGCAAACATAGCAGTGAAATTTCTTCATTCAACATCCCTATTTCTAAATTGGATCTTCCTACAATATACTGCATACCAAAACTGCACAAATCTCCTTACAAATTTAGATACATTGCTAATTCTAGCAACTGCTCAACTACAAGTTTGTCTAGACATCTGACGTCAGCCCTCACGGCGGTAAAGGAACACGTTGCAAAATATTGTGAAACTGTTCTTAACAGGAATGATGTAAATTTATTTTGGTCTATAAAAAATTCCGGGGATGTGATTGACAAGATAAAATCTAGAAATTTTCAAGCCAATACGATTGCTTCATACGATTTTTCAAATATGTACACCACGCTTCCTCACGACAAGATCAATGATCAATTGTCCAAACTCATTAAATGGTGCTATAATCGAGAGGGGAAAATTTATATTTGTACATCTGAATCAAAGGGTTTCTTTTCCGCTACAGAATACAAATCATACAAATCATGGACATGTAGCGACCTGTGTAGTGCCTTGTCCTTCCTCTTGGACAACATTTATGTAAGATTTGGTGAGAATCTCTACAAGCAGATTGTAGGGATTCCTATGGGTACAAATTGTGCGCCTCTTGTTGCAGATTTATTTTTATACACATATGAAAAGGAATTTATTCAAAATCTTCAAAAGCAAAGAAAACATGATGATGTGAAATGCTTCATTGGTACTTCTAGGTACCTGGATGATATTCTTACTATCGATAATCCTGTTTTTGAAAAGTATAAAGATGTTATTTATCCACAAGAATTGACTCTAAACAAGGCAAACTTTACAGACACTGAAACACCATTTTTGGACCTAAATATCAAAATTGTCAATGGAGAAATTCATACAAGTGTATATGACAAACGAGATGATTTTGGATTCAACATAGTAAATTTCCCCTGGCTTGACGGTGATGTCCCCAGATTACCGTCATACGGTATCTACATTTCACAGCTCATCCGGTATGCTAGAGCATGTACTGATGTTTTGGATTTTCATAATAGAAATCTACAAATTACAAAGAAACTTTTAGGTCAAGGTTTTCGCTTTCACAAACTAGTAAAGACTTTCTGGAAATTTTACAAAAATTATGATCAACTTCTTTTGAAATTCGGACCCATACAAGCAACGGAGTATATTACTTTAGGTATTTCACAACCTGCATTTTATGGTGACATAATTAACAAAATAAGAAGGATCAAAGGTAGACAGCATATGTATCGAAAATGCGTCAGAGTCATCAAACGCCTTTTATACCGTGGATATGATCCTAATGTCACCAGACGGACACTAGGCTTGGTACTTGACCAATCTACAGTCTTGTACAAGCGCATCCTTGAGACTTGCACTCTGACTGACTGTGACGACGGGACTCCATGACGGGCCCTGTCCAAACCTCTTTAGAGAAGACAGGGCCCCGACCACCTGTCCTCTCTGAATGTCAGTCGGACTCCTCGGGTGATTACATACATGAGCTCGCTACAGCCGGCAGAGCACGGACTGTATTCAGCATGCCCTCTTTTTATATCCATTTACATATTCATCTGTGTCTCTGGGGCCTCTGCGTTTCGCGGTCTTGTTTGTGTGATGTCATCTTACAGTGAGGAGATTGTTTTACACCACAATTGTACGTTCTTCGAGACCTTTGGGTAATTGGAGAAGTGAGAGGGTTGTGCGCACGTAATCCAGGATAACCACACCGTCTGCTATTTACGTGGCAGATGGCCGTCCTAAGTCGGCACCGGTTGCCCATTGGTCTCGTTGGTTTATGTGTAGTCTTTTATGTTTCATGTTTCTATGTTGTGAGTTGGTGTTCCTTGTCCCTTTTGCGTCTCTTTCTGTGGGTATCTGTTCTGTGTTTTTTGCATGGGTGTTTTGGGATTTTGCTGTGGGTGCTGCAACCTAGTGTTGTTGGAGATCCCCTCCTTTCTCCTAAAAAGAAGGGAGGAGATATCCAACAAGACCCCGTTGCAGAATCAACAGTAAAACACCAAAACACCCGATGCAAAAACACAAAAGACGAGTACAGCACGAGACGGAAAAGAGACACACTACATGTAAACATCAAACACATAAGTGTCGCTATGCTTAGCAACCGACACAAGAAAAGTATTTATCGGAAATTCCAATTCATTCTTACCGCTTCATTTTCCTCAAAGACCAGAGTATCCCCGGATCGCCGGAAGTCCTCCCCATCAAGTGCTGGACTGATGCTAACTCCATAAAACTGGACCTGACTTGTCATCTGCAATGTTTCATAACTGACTCCAACACGATAATGTTGACCTTTTTCTCTTCGTACAGCAAGCCGTACAGAGGTTTCTGAATCACCAACAATCACAATCCTACAAAATATTGCAAGAAGATAAAATTGTTAACCTTGGATTTAGGTATTTACTTTTTTTGCTTATAGTTTGAGCATTTCGATTCGACCAATGAACTCATACAAAACAATATATTTCAGAGGTTCACGAACCTTGAGTCTTCTACAAACTGGAACATTCCCCTGACATGATCACTTTGTTCGACCGTTACTACTGCTGTCCGACCTGTTTCTATCAATTGTGAGTCTGGATTTGCGTTTACTAGAGTTATTATAAAACTGTCTCGTTCCTCGGGTATCTGAAATGAGCAGGCGTTGTCAATACATTTCCATCATTCTTATATCAAGTAAGATTTCTATATTGTGGGTTTCTAATACATGTATATGCTAGTTCTTCTGTATTTTTTTTTTTCGAGGGGGGGGGGGGTAGATTTGCTTCCTTAAAGAATGCTTTGTTTTTTGTGTAATTTTTATTGTTTATATGCGCTTTATGAATTTAATTTGTTACATTTGTTGTTGTCTTTCAATCACTCATAGATGCTGCACTCAAAAGGGCAATCTGTAATTCAAAATATCTTTGCTTTCACGCAAAACTGAAACTGAGAATTATAAAATCTTCGAAGTCATTTATACAGACTGCGTCTAATCTTGTGGTGAGGTTTTTTTTTTTGCGAACAATACTAATTTGCGTCCCTCACTGACTGAACCAATTTCTCGTTTGTTTCTGACTGGTTTGCGTACGAATTGTGTTGTATAATCAGCGAGCAACTTAGACCAATATCTAAGACTCAGTGTCACTGCGTAATGAAAGGATGTGATTTGATTTGAAATTGCAGATTGAAGAAGAAGCGTTCTACAGATTTAAACATTATTAGGAGAGTTAGACGTATGCTTACATTTCCGAAGTAATTGTCATTGTATTATTCTTTGAACACTCCCTTGATTTTCTTCATCCAAGGGATTAAGATTGCTCACGTGAACTTGAGAGAAGATATCAAAGTAAGATATTTTCACGATACGTGCTTTTAACTCGGATAGTATTTTACCACCATTGAACAATAACATTTCATCCAGCATCTCAAATAAATTGGTGTTTTGTATATAGAGTAAGTAGTACGAAGATGTCATCAGAGTGTTGTGTCAATCGAAAAATACCTTAGCTAGTAAGTCATGCCGCATGCTCATTGACATTGGGAAAGATAAAGGTCAAATACTGATACACTTACCGCGACTGCAATGACGACATGATTGCAAACTGATCATGGGATGTGATGAACATGTAGTTAGTTTCAAGTGTTCAGATACTTACTTGGTCATTGATCAGGGATATGTTGAAAGAACTAGATTTCTGAAGTGGAGGAATAATGGCGGTACCGGCAGTTCTGACAAGCTGTGCTATCAGTGATGCATCCTCCTCCATGGAGCTGTTTTCTCTTAATTTAGCAATCCAAGACACCTGAACAGTACAAACACCAGACACAAAATTGATAAAATGCATGTTATTAAAACAAACGCTTCCTTCTTTTCAAAAATATAAATGAATATGGATAATGAAATCATTGATATATATTTGCAAAAGTGTTAACTTTTTTCACGTACCTTTACCTCGCCGAAGTCGGCATTTGTTCGTACCAAAGTCAGAGAAAATTCTGGCGAGTAGTCTTCATTTACTGTCACAAATTTTGATGCATCAGAGAATCCGACCAAACCATTAGAAATGTCATTTTGAAGAATGGTAATAACAGAAAACCCCTAGAATAAAAAGTAATTACCATTAAGAAGATAAAACGCCCAACTCTGCTGCAAAAGGGTAACCTGAACAAGACTGTGACATCAATTCTTAATTTTTGTATGAAACAATCCATTTTAAGAGATTAAACCTTCTTGTACCTTTTTACCGGCATCTTTTGATCCCTCCGCTATTCTCGCGCCACCAGTTGGTCGTGTCAGATAGAGTATAACAGTCTCATCAGGCTCAGCTATGTCATCAGACAGAATTGTTACCATAACAGATTTCCTTACTTCTCCTTGCTAAGGGGTGTGCAGGAAATGAGAAGTCTAATTCAAATGATTGCTGTACATTGTTTTAATTAAAAGCATATAATTTTAACTATGTCCATCTATCCAAGGAATCAATATACAACTATAATGACAGTATGTAACCACTTTGTCTCTGATTTACTTAGAACTGTGTTCTTAGAATAATTTAATCATAAAAATAAGCCTAGTTTTGTGCACTTGATTCCCATGTTTCTATTTGTGCAATGACTTAGCTCTTTTCTAGGAAATCTAATTAATCGAGTGAACAGAAATATCTCATGAAGATACATACATTGAAAACAATCCTGGTGTCCATCACCTCGTAGTCCAGCCCTCCCGTGCCTTGACTATTGACATCTCTATTACTGAGTACATCAGTGATTGTGTCGTTCTTATCTGTTCCCCCAAGTGAAGCTATCTGAGAAGTCCATTCCTCACCCCCACCAACAGTTCTTATCTGGACACTAATTGTTCCATACGTTCCACCTTAAAACATTCATTCAATAAAATGATGCTGCTGTATATGTCTTATATGTTTAACGTCTTCAAATTCATTAGCATCATGTGCCCTCGGGGACTCTTGGTCTACCATCAGTGACACTCACCAAGTGGTACAAATGTTTAACGTCTTCAAATTCATTAGCATCATTTTAGAGCAGATAAATTTACAGCATGGACCAGACATGCACGTTTCGGGTATTTAACCCTCGTCAGTGGTCCTCAATATCTAAACAATGTAACATGGCCAAAATATATGAAAATCTTGTCCTAAATATACCGAAAGACGTAGCAAGATGGCTGGGATATGATGCTACAGGACCCAGATTTTAGAAATTTGAGACAATTTAGTAAACAGAATTTTTTTAATCCGTTTGAAGAAACGACCAACCGAAATTGATCGAACTTGGCTACATGTGCCCTCGGGAACTCTTGGTCTACCAGCAGTGACACTCACCAAGTGGTACAAATGTTTAACGTCTTCAAATTCATTAGCATCATTTTAGAGCAGATAAATTTACAGCATGGACCAGACATGCACGTTTCGGGTATTTAACCCTCAGTGCTTATTGTGTGAGGTATATACCTATTTAAAGTGATGCATAAAATGACCAAATTTATATGAGTCTACTAGTTAAGTCAAATGAAAATACAAATGATTGACTAGTTTTCTCAATTCCTACAAAAATAGATAAAAAAGTAATATTTGTTGAGTATCCTACCAAATCTCGCGATGGTGAGATTGATTTGCTGGTACTGCTCCTGGACGACCATTTCTGATGGTTCTAAATAAAGTACACCGTAAGGATCGTTGCTTTCTGCTATTTGTATCACAGATCCAGATCTAATACTGCTGAGTCTCGGTGAGATACCTATTGAGGAAATACAATTTGTACCTTGTATGCTATATTGTACTTATAGATATGGTTTGACACAAAAATAAACCGCTTTGAAAAATCAAAACAACTTTTATCTTTTCAGATTATCATCTACAAACATCTATTGTCAGAATATTTCGGAAACGTTGTCCCACTGAATCTCTTACCAGGTGAGAGTTCGGTAGGAAACTTTTCCACGTGAGTGAGATTCACATTGAATACTTCTTGTTCCTCTGGTAAGAAGTCCTGCAAAACCTGAGGGAAAAGACAATAACATTCATATCAAAATATATCATGTTATTTAAGGAGGGTTTGAACACCAAGATGGCGGCGACATTTTTTGTTTTCTCACTTCTTAGGAAAAGTGCAGTTTTAACTTCCTAAAACATTTGATACGCTGATTAATAAGAGAAGGGAGGAGATCTCCAACAAGACCCCGTTGCAGCATCAACAGCAAAACACCAAAACACCCGATGCGAAAACACAAAAGACGAGTACAGCTGATTAATATACACATTTGAGTTTCCTTGTGAAGTTTGAATATTTTCCGGCGTCATTTGAAGAAATGGCAATTTTCAAAATTGTGGACTTTGGGAGTTTTATCCACGAGCAAACCACGACGTCATTTTGACGTTTTCGGGGAAAATGGCGTCACAAACCTTCGCATTCAAAATGCAATAAAAACATTCATACCAAACGTATCGCATTGAAACTTTTCATGTATAAAATAGAAAATTCAATCCTTATTACAGTGAATTCGTTGACAAATTGCAGGAAAGCGGATGCCACTTTGAAAATAGACGATTTTCGAAAGAAAAATTACAAAATATAAAGCTTTGTGATATTTTTATCCTAAATTCATTTTTTCTCATTTAATCATGAACTTATCTCTGGACATTGTTTATAATTTTGTTTAAATAGATTTTGACAAAGATTCATCCACAGGATTCCTAATAATTCAGTATCAACTACAGTCTTTTTAAAAATCCAAGTTCTAGATCTGAAAGATATTTTAAATCCAAATTACGTAATTTACATGAAAAATTTGTCTTTGCTCCTGCAGATAAAGCAGCCAACAACATCATAATCATATGAAAACTTTACTATACATCAACTTTAGTTTCGGAACTTTCGTCTACAAATACTTATATTAAAAGCAATGAAAGTGTCCCTAACATTTTGAGCAAACATAACAGTGAAATTTCTTCATTCAACATCCCTATTTCTAAATTGGATCTTCCTACAATATACTGCATACCAAAATTGCACAAATCTCCTTACAAATTTAGATACATTGCTAATTCTAGCAACTGCTCAACTACAAGTTTGTCTAGACATCTGACGTCAGCTCTCACGGCGGTAAAGGAACACGTTGCAAAATATTGTGAAACTGTTCTTAACAGGAATGATGTAAATTTATTTTGGTCTATAAAAAATTCCGGGGATGTGATTGACAAAATGAAATCTAGAAATTTTCAAGCCAATACGATTTCTTTATACGATTTTTCAAATATGTACACCACGCTTCCTCACGACAAGATCAATGATCAATTGTCCAAACTCATTAAATGGTGCTATAATCGAGAGGGGAAAACTTATATTTGTACATCTGAATCAAAGGGTTTCTTTTCCGCTACAGAATAAAAATCATACAAATCATGGACATGTAGCGACCTGTGTAGTGCCTTGTCCTTCCTCTTGGACAACATTTATGTAAGATTTGGTGAGAATCTCTACAAGCAGGCTGTAGGGATTCCTATGGGTACAAATTGTGCGCCTCTTGTTGCAGATTTATTTTTATACACATATGAAAAAGAATTTATTCAAAATCTTCAAAAGCAAAGAAAACATGATGATGTGAAATGCTTCATTGGTACTTCTAGGTACCTGGATGATATTCTTACTATCTATAATCCTGTTTTTGAAAAGTATATAGATGTTATTTATCCACAAGAATTGACTCTAAACAAGGCAAACTTTACAGACACAGAAACACCATTTTTGGACCTAAATATCAAAATTGTCAATGGAGAAATTCATACAAGTATATATGACAAACGAGATAATTTTGGATTCAACATAGTAAATTTCCCCTGGCTTGACGGTGATGTCCCTAGATTACCGTCATACGGTATCTACATTTCACAGCTCATCCGGTATGCTAGAGCATGTACTGATGTTTTGGATTTTCATTATAGAAATCTACAAATTACAAAGAAACTTTTAGGTCAAGGTTTTCGCTTTCACAAACTAGTAAAGACTTTCTGGAAATTTTACAAAAATTATGATCAACTTCTTTTGAAATTCGGACCCATACAAGCAACGGAGTATATTACTTTAGGAATTTCACAACCTGCATTTTATGGTGACATAATTAACAAAATAAGAAGGATCAAAGGTAGACAGCATATGTATCGAAAATGCGTCAGAGTCATCAAACGCCTTTTATACCGTGGATATGATCCAAATGTCACCAGACGGACACTAAGCTTGGTACTTGACCAATATACAGTCTTGTACGAGTGCATTCTTAAGACTTGCACTCTGACTGACTGTGACGACGGGACTCCATGACGGGCCCTGTCCAAACCTCCTTAGAGAAGACAGGGCCCCGACCACCTGTCCTCTCTGAATGTCAGTCGGACTCCTCGGGTGATAACATATATGAGCTCGCTACAGCCGGCAGAGCACGGACTGTATTACGCACGTCCTCTTTTTATATCCATTTACATATTCATCTGTGTTGCTTGGACCCCTGTGTTTTACGGTCTTGTTTGTGTGTGGTCATCTAACAGTGAGGAGGTTGTTTTACACCATAATTGTGCGTTCTTAGAGACCTCTGGGAAATCGGAATAGTGGGAGGGTTGTGCGCACGTAATCCAGGATAACCACACCGTCTGCTATTTACGTGGCAGATGGCCGTCCTAAGTCGGCACCGGTTGCCCATTGGTCTCGTTGGTTTATGTGTAGTCTTTTATGTTTCATGTTTCTATGTTGTGAGTTGGTGTTCCTTGTCCCTTTTGCGTCTCTTTCTGTGGGTATCTGTTCTGTGTTTTTTGCATGGGTGTTTTTGGATTTTGCTGTGGGTGCTGCAACCTAGTGTTGTTGGAGATCCCCTCCTTTCTTGGCTAGAAATAGCAATTTTTTTAGCGACAGTGTCAACTTTTATTCCAATATCCTGCCTTTGTTAAAAACACAATTAATCTTATCTATTCAATATGTAAGTTTTATACATTAATGAAGATTTTGGAAGTTAAATCAAAATTAATTTCCGATAGCTTTACCAGAACGGGGATGACACTTTCAATATTATGACAAACATTTGGTACTTTAGCACCATGAACAAAAAACGTATCATTTTCGACATCTTTTCAAAGATCGGAATCCTCTATGCTATTGACAATAATGTCAATGCACGTATTCAGCTTTTAAATAGTGTTTAAACATCTTTTTTAAAATGGCAAGAGGATATCTGACACAATTGATACATACATCCAATAATTGTACATACATTATTTTAAAAGTATATTTTCATTGAGGATAAGGAAAATTATGATAATGAAGAGGGTATACCTCAATACTAAGTATTCCCGACGATTGACCAGACTCCATTACAATAGTATTTGTTTTGGTGGCAACATAATCAATGTCTTCGACAGCGCTCTTTTCATGAACTTGATATGTAATTTCAATCTTTCCCTCAGAACCATACATCCTTTGTACATTTAGATAAATCTGAAAAAAATGTAAGTTATCATAAGCACATGGATAAGATCATCTTGACATTACTGAAAATATTTTAAGTACGGTTCCGTATTTTTGTATTTTATCAAGCCTCGTACTAATTTTATCCAATGAGGTCACGGGTTGTTCTTCTTTGACGTCGAAGTAGGTCACTTTAAAATTTATAAACGTAAAAAAAATTCAAAGAATATGTTACAAAATGGTACTCGGCATGGTAAATTCGTTTAAGGGTTTGTTCCTGTCATACTTCATATTTACTCCCCACAAATGCATAAACCAACTTTGAGTAGATACAAATATTTTTAACACTTAAATCGTTTTGAATTATATCTTTGAAGCTAATTGTTTTACGGTAAAGCAGAGGGCCGTCATAATTTGCAACGGGTAAATATTGTTCTCCCTTATGTCACGTTAAACGTCTTCATATTCATTAGCATTTTAGAGCAGATAAATTTGCAGCATGGACCAGGCATGCACGATTCCGGTACTTAACCCTCGTCACTGATCCTCAATCTAAACAATGTAATATGACCAAATAGTATGTGAATAATTATGTCCATAAATCTTAAATGTACCGAAAGACGTAGCAGGGTAAGTGGGATATGATGCTACAGGACCCATGTTTTAGAAATTTCAAGGATTTTGATAAAAGAAAATTTCGAATGGATTAAAGAAACGGCCAACCGAAGTAGAAAGAACTTGGCTACATGATGACCTTTATGTTTTAATGTTGACGTTGCTTTGTTTCTTTGCATGTTGAATAATTTTGTGCGAGTGTTCTCAATGTCACCGGCTGTTGGAATGTTGATGTGTTGGCACTGTTGCCTATATGTTCTGCCGTTAAACCGTTAGGAAACGGGAATATAAAATATACATGCAAACGGACGCAATACAGAAAATGTCCATTCGTCAAGGAAATGACAAGGGCAGAGCGGAAATACGAGGGCTGATTGATTTGTTGTAAGCCTCGGTTTTTCTTGGTCGCAGAAGGTATTCTGCTGATAGATCATCTCCAAAAAGGACAAACAATCAATACTATGCTTCACTTCTGACACTGTTACGGGAAAATATTAAACTGAAGCGCTGCGGAAAGCACACAAGACAAAGGTGTGTTGTTACATCAGGACAATGCTCCTGTCACAAGTCTGCCATTGCAATTATTGTCATTCATGATAGTGGCTTTAATTTATGTATGCATCAGACTTATTCATCTTATCTTGTTCCATCAGACTTTCATCGATTCCGAAAATGAAAGCAGCTATTTCTGCACCCACTTTCAGTCCGATGATGACGTCATACTTGCAGTGGATGGCTTTCTGACCAGTCAGGATAAGGAGTTCTTTAAAAGTGGTATTGAGGCCAATAAACATCGGTGACAAAAGTGTATACTATAGATACTGAGGAATATTATGTAGAAATATAATGCAATTGCAAAATGTCTGATAAAATTCAAATCCTTAAATACGAGGCTCACATCATATCAATCAGCCCTCATATTAGTACATAAAATGTTTTGAAATGAAGTGAAATATAATATTCCCTTTGGTTTTCATATTTAATCTCATTTAAGCATCAAAGTTCGTAAAATGTAGATCATATCTTTCTTTAAATATATTTTAACCATCTGTTACCTTTCCGTCCATTTCAGAAACTTTTCGGAGTGTAGAATTATTGGAGAATCCTATAACACCGTGTGGTTCCAGTTTGTGAGTGAGCGACTGTGAGAGCCTAACAGCACCATTACCGGACACTGGATTAGCCGACACAATATGGAGTGCGAAAAGCTCTGGTCTAGCCAGATTTGGTGTCACCTGAAATTAGTTGTTTCCGTCTAATTGAGCATTGACATTGCATCAATTCATACATCAAAGGATTACTTGTGTCTTCATGGCTCAATAAGTCTTACCGAGTACAAAAAACAAATGCTATATTGCTCGCTCAGGTGTTGGCCATTAGTCTTGAGTACTTTTCCGAGGTAGTTATTACAACATATTACAACAATTAACCGAACTCTAAATAAATTTCTCTACATTGTATTTTTGTTACTACGGAGTACATCATGTCGGTAACTTACCGATACAATCAGTGCCTTAGATTCTTCGCCGTTTGACATTGTTACCGTACCAAACTCTGGAGATATCAATCCTTCTACAAAACCTTGGGGAACTTCACTTTCAGGAAACCTTTTTTTCCAAGAAACATTGATGGTCCCATAGACTCCAGATCTCATTAGTGTCACAACGGCTGTATTGGAAGCTTTTAAATTAAATGAAAAATAGTACTCTTTAGCTCACACTTCGAATATGTTATTTCCAGTGGCGGATTTAGAGGGGGGCCCAGGGGGCCCGGGCCCCCCCCCCCCTTTTTCACCCAAAGTTATTGATTCAGACTACTCTTTTTATGCTTAATCTCTTTACTTTTGGGGAAATTTTCGGCTCGCTCCGCTCGCTACACTTAATTTTTCATTAGCTGTCTATTTTTTCGTCTTCACTTTGTCTTGAACATCCTTTGTCATCGTGTTTGAACGGATTCATATGTCATAAACATATACAAAATTCAAAATTAATTTAACACTTGAATAATTACCAAATGCTTCATTTTCATGGGCCGATCTAACCAGTTTAGACAGGTGGATAGTGGGGATGCAATGCCCTAATCTTCCCAACCTTCCCCAATTGGTCAAACAAAAATAGAGGATGGAAAATAAGGGAGATATTGTAATCTCATGACAAATGTAACCATCTATTCCAAACATTTCCCGGCTCGCTCCGCTCGCCAATTTAGAATAATATATATACATGTATGTATATATACATGTATGTATATATACATGTATGGATGACTGAACCAAAACAAAAATAGAAAACTTCAAATCTTAAAATTTTCCGGCTCGCTACGCTCGCCAGTATACCTATAAACTTAAGTAAACGTATCAAGAAACTCTATCTTCTAACTGCAACATGCAGTTGGAATGACCCCCCCCCCCCCAAACTTATTAATTAAAATCACCAGTCTTTTTTTTTTTTTTTTTTTTCGTCTTCGATCTCTTTTTTTTATTTTTTTTTATTTTTGCTTGTCAGTTTTTCTTTGAACAATTTTCTTCGAGCTGAAACTTTGGGGCCCCCCCCTTTCTGAAATCCTAGATCCGCCACTGATTTCTGATTAGAATTGTCTAAGGAAAGGAATTTCGTTATAGTGATGTGCGAGATATTTCAATCTTATTAATCTTATTTATTTTACAGAACAATTTTTTCTCATTTGATTAGCAAATTTTGAAATTGAAGTAATACTTGAAGTTAAGACAATGAGGGTTATGTTGAGTCGTATTCTCTTAGATAGTCTTCTGATACATTATTCAGTATAAAAAGAAATTTAGAAATAAGATTACTTTCATTTATGCTTCCTGTGCTTGATTCGAATCCGACTTCACTATTCGCAGCAAATTTTGGAACAATTATATTGACGACGGTTTCGCCCATTTTGAAAGATGGCGGCTCAGTTACTACAAAGAAAAGAGTATATTTGATTATTACTTGATATTTTTTTTTCATATGTAGATATTTTCCAACTTTTGAACTTGTTTGTCAAAAGTATTATTTTTCACTATCTGAGGCTCAATTCTGAAAAAAAAAATAAAACTACATTTAATGGTTTTTGTTTGTTTGCTTTGGTTCCTGTTTTGTCCTGATTTTGTATGCCTTCGGTTTCTGATTTTTGAATTATCGATTTTGTGCTGTATACAGGGATATGGTCGGATTTTGTGCTGTATACAGGGATATGGTCATTATCCATATTTGTCATGCTTCAAATCAGTTTCTATTCCAAAGGAAAAACAGCGAAATGCAGTTAAAATTTAATTTGATTCAGATCCTACTTATTACAGTCTAGTATTTTCACAAAACAATTACAAAATGAAAATTCATATACTCAAACCAATAAAAATACCTCCAGCTCCTAGAAACTGAACTTGGCTTAGAGTTGCTGTAAAAGTGCTGCCTTCCTCTAGAAACCCGTCTCCTACGATAGGTATACTGTACAGTAAATTATGGACGTCCTGTTCAAATCCAATGGAACCTCCTGACTCCCTGAGAGCAATACCAGACTGTGCCTTAAATAAGACAAAAACGTTATGCAGAGTCAACAATGCGAGTATCAACAGCCTTTTTTATATCTTTATAAAAGGGAAGTTTAAGATATGCCTTTGAAACTTTTTAAGATGATTTGTAGTATTGGAGTTTACTTTCCCTTACAGTGATATCCTGAATTTCACATTGTGATTAAACTATTCTTACTTTGTCATATCTTAGGGAAAAAGTTACGATGACATTCCCAAATCCTCCAAAGTAGCGGGTAAAGTTGAGTTGGACACTTCTCTGAAGAGTTGAGGGGTCAACTACTATTTCCTGGTACAATGGATTTAATCCGAACACACCATGAGGATAATCATTGTACCTAAAAAAAGGGGGCATCGTGCTAATCTGCAACTTTCAAATAAACGACAGAGACGGGGAAAGAGATAGCAATTGATCTGATTCTGCATGTCCATACCATAACTTTTCATAATGAAATCTAATACTACAAATGCAAACCGTGGTTGATTTATCTTTTTTAAATATTTTAAAGACAAACGAATTGAACCTTCTGATTTTAGAAATTTCATGACGTCACAATGCAATTTCGATGTTTGACCGAGGTTCGAAGCTTGTTTGTCCGAGGTAAAAGCATTGTGATGCCACGAAATTTTGCATTTTTTCCCAGAATCAGAAGGGTCCATTATCCCAACTCAGCTGCGAAAGAGCATTCTTCTGGACTACAAACATGCATGTTTCGGACAAGGATCCTCATCGGTGGTATTTCTTGCAAAATGATTCGTAGTAATTTAGTGTTGCGCCCCTACCCCTCCCCCATTCAATCTCTTTGCTCCTTCACTGCACATATGCCAATTGATTTGATTGCGCTAAATTCACCTTTCAGATCATAAGAAGTTCGAACGTGTCGTTGATCTGACAGTGAGGAGGTTGTTTTTCACCACAATTGTACGTACTTCGAGACCTCTGTGTAATCGGAAAAGTGGGAGGGTTGTGCGCACGTAATCCAGGATAACCACACCTTTTGCTATTTCCGTGGCAGATGGCTGTCCTAAGTCAGTACCGATTGCCCATTGGTCTCGTTGATTTATGTGTAGTCCTTTGTGTTTGATGTTTCTGTGTTGTGCGTTGACATTCCTTGTCCCTTATGTGTCTGTTTCTGTGCTTGTCTGCTTTGTGTTTTTGCATTGAGTGTTTTGGGGTTTTGCTGTGGGTGCTACAACCTGGTGTTGTTGGAGATCCCCTCCTTTGTTGATATGAGATATGCTTGCCAGTCATAAAATAATATAAACTTTTATCAATTTACCACTCACGAAATTACCAACAACACTCATGCTCCTGTCTTTTCCTTGGGAGAAGACACATTTTATCGCAATTTGTTTACAAAGAAATTTAACAGGAACGCAAACAGAAACACTAATACAGGTTCTTACTTTACTGAGAATGTTGACTCATTATAAGACAAGTCTATGTCCGCCCCTCCCTCTGTGGACGTCAATATAACACGAAATATCTCATTCAGTTCAGGGATAGAGTCAGGAAGGACATACAGGACGATCTCTGTGTCCCTCTGTCCGTCCACGAGTATTACCGACCCATTTAATGGCTGGACATCAGGAAATGAAACATCCAGAGGACCCTGTAACTCCCAGAATACCTACAAAAGTAGAATCAATCTCCATTACTCCTTTCGACAACATAATCCCTCTACTACTTTAACTTTTATAATTTTGTTAAACGGTTTTTGAATAGGTATCCTTTCACCTATATGCTGTATTCAACTGCAAAACATTTTTTGTTTGTGTGTTTTGCTTTTTTGTAAGGTACATTGTGTAATCCTTCTCATATTGCGAAACGATTGTCTTCATATAACTTATTTTCGAAATACCTTTAAATCAGGTACATACCATTATAGTGCCGACACTGCCGGTTCCTGCCTTTCTACTGATCGGAAATCGTATTTCAGCTGTATCTACACCAATGGGTTCTTCAACCTCCCGTTCACTTCTCGCAACTCCAACAAACGTAATATTTCCATTGGGAAATCCGAACTTTTTAATCTGGAAATTGAAATTAATTCGAGAATGATAAAACAGACATTCTTAGTGCTCGCTCATCAGTCATATTAAAACAATGACAAATATGGATAATGACCATATCCCTGTCTACAGTACAAAATCGATAATTCAGAAAATCAGAAACCGAAGGCATACAAAATCAGGATAAAACAGGAACCAAAGCAAACAAAAACAAAAACCTCCACCATATGAAAAGAAGCGAACTCCCGATATGAGAGTGAGACCAGGTGCCCAGGAAGAGTAAGCATCTCCTGCTTGCATGCAACACCCGTCGCTTCAATTCGGTAGAACTGTCACATCCGGTTAATTTCAATCTAAAATAAGGTTTACAAAAGAGGAGTTTCCAAAATATACCGTCAAATACGTTTTCCCGCCATTAGCAGCTTTTTCTCCGTCTCCTGTGTCTCTTGGTAAAGATAACACTTGATAAATTTCTATCACAAAGGTCTCCTCTATTTCCCAAGATGTAAACGGTTTTATTTGTAGAATTATATTCTTCTCCCCTCCTTGTCTGTCATTCCATGTCAGATTTCCTCTTGTCTGTTCCAAACTACCTGGTATATACGCAATATCATTCGTTTCCTGAAGCTCTCGGCTTGGATTATTTGGACCCATTATTCTCCAATAAACCTGTAATATTTGTGCAAAATGCATATTTTAAAAAATGTTTGAAAAAAGCTTCTAATAAGCAATAGGAAACAACATTTGAGACCGTATTTATCCATTTAATCTTATGTTTGATACTTACAATTTGCTGTCCTGATAATCCACCAGTTCTGCCTACAGTAAGCTCTTGTTGTGTCGGCCTCTCCGGATTGTTCATAACGATGTTAAGTTTACTCGTAAATCCAAACAGCCCGTTTGGAAAGTCGGACTTTATAATAGTTACCGTTGTAAGTAAGTTATCTCCAAGTCTTGCACCACCTATGTACAAATACAAATAAGAGCGAATTAATTCTCGAAATGAATGACCAGTAACAGTCTTTAACAGAAAAATTCTTAAACAGAAACTGTTCTTACTAGGATAACAAACATAATTATAAGTGGAGTGATAGATAATGAAGATAGATTTTACCATCCTATTTGTATGATGTAATGTATTTCACGATATTTTTGCTTATCTATAGAACCCTTACTGAAACTTATTAATTACATAGTCAAGAATCATACAAAGAGAGAAATACAATGGTTAATTATGAAAACCCTGAACCGACATGCGTTTTGCTCTTTGATTTTTACGTTTTGCTCTTTGCTTTTTGCGTTTTGCTCTTTGCTTTTTCCACACATGGTTTTTATCGAATACTGGTTCCGGGGATAGCCAGTCTGTACGTCATGAATAGTTGACCAATCACATTCTTTGACTGACATATTTAGGCGTCAAAATGACACAATATAGGAGAAGAATGACTTGTGTTTTTGCTCTTTGTTTTTGTATTTTGCTTTTTGCTCTTTGCGTTTTGCTACTTTTTATGCTACGCACAACTTTCCTTGTACATTAAAAGACAATGTCAGCGGCCTTATGTGCAATGAATAAATCAACTGACAATTAATTTAAAAGAGGAAATGTTAGTTTGTTAATCACTTCTTTCATTCTTGGGTTATCCTTTTTTATTTCTGAATTTGACATAAAAATGAAGGGGTCTCTGCAGTGCAGAAGGCTTGGCTATCTGAATTATCATTACAACAAACCCTCCCATTTGTGTAAAATATGACTGATTTTCACAAAAGTGGTGTTGTTTCTCATCGTAAGGAGGTGACACAAAAGAAAAGTAAAAGGCAAAGAGAAAAAAAAGCAAAGAACAAAGAGCAAAACGCCATGAGCAAGAGCGAAACGTATGTCGGTTCAGGGTTTCCATAGTTTGAATATCTCACCTGATACCTCAGTAAGTCTTATTTGAAAACTTTCATCAGATTCCATCTCTGGATCATCAATAATTGTAACATCGATGGTTGCATTCGACTGTCCGTCGTTAATTGTAACTTCTGACGAATATGACACATAATCGCTGTTAGGAACTGCGGTTCCATTCTCGACGACATAGCTTACTAGCAAATCACCGTAAGTTCCACCCCTTCTCCAGAGCACTATTTGCGCTACCCCAATTCCTTCATCAACTGATGCGTAGAAGTAAAGCAAATATGAAAATATAACGCTCTTCTATCGGATGAAACACAAAACTATGAAGGCTTTGATGCTATACAAATCCAATTTATCATTGTCACATTATAGAGAAAATCGAGAAAATGAAATATATTTACTTCTTCATTTGCTTTTTATATGTTACATGGTAACTTTTTCAAAAATTGATTTAACTTTGAAATAATACCTCTTAAAGATGTCATGGATTCTTCAAACTCCACAATGCCTTCAGCGTCATCATTCTTGTTGATCAGTATTGTTTTCACATCAACAGATCCTATGGCTGGTCGGGAATCCAATGTTAATCCCAAAACGTCGGAATAGTTGTTAACGCTGAAGCAGAAAGAGGATCAACATAGAGCCATTGAGTTTAAGTAATGAGTTATTAGTTATGAGGTTTAGTTGATGATAGAGTATTGTTACAAGTGAAGGATGGAAATTATAGCTACCTGGGTGTTTCTAATCGACATGACGTCAGATTGATGTAGAAATATTCTGGGCCTTCTGGAATATCATCTGGAATCATTCTTATTTGGATAAATTTCGTACTTTCGCCTTCATGAAAAGAAAGAATATTTGCAGAGGGGAAGTAATCCCGGTACTGTTCCGCCGATCCCTGGTGAGTAGAGTACGACACCAACACAACACCATTGGTGCCGTATGTCCTGACGACAGGAACCGATATCTGAGTGTAACAAAAAAAATATTGGTATACAGAAATTGAAATGCCAATAAGACCATTAAGGACAATAACACTTGTTAACAAGTTATTGTTTCTTAATCAAACAGTTTATAAATACATGCAAGTCGCCAGGACGTCGCTGAAATAATAGTCAGTTGTGTATCTATACCTACAAATTCGTTTTCTATGATACTATACCACGATAATCTTCTTTAGGAAATGTGTTTTTTTTTCATTATATCTGTACACTGAATCTCTTTGAGGGGTGAGCTCCACTTGCATCGGACTATGCGAATTATACGTGGCTAAATTCATGCTGTGGAATTGCCTTGTGCTTTTCAACATTTTCTTAGGAAATGGTTAAAACTGCTCATACCGTATCGTCATCTTCGAGTACACTCTGGATTTGAGGAAGTTGAAATTCGAACAATCCATGTGGGTAATCACTGGCTACAAACACAACACTGGCTGTGTTAAGGTTTGGGTCTGATGATATAGTGGCACCATTGCTGGCAGAAGTTATCTGTAGTATATAAGTGGTCCGCAATTCTGGGAGAGAGTCATCCACAGCCTGGATTAAAACATTACTTATTAGGGAAAACGATGTTGTTAGATGCATCGTTGACATCAGACGATTTAAACATCACAACAAGCAGATGATCATGAAGACCGTAATAATGTCGAAGGGTTCCAATTCTCTACCTTCTTGAAGAAAATTCCAAACCAATTTACATGCACCAGACATGTTTCGAATATTAAATTCTCATCAGTGATGCTTTCAGCGGAGCCACCAAAAATAATTTCAGTAGCGCCCTCTTTAATTTTTTGAGTTAGATTTTTACATTTACATTACAGAGAGTGTGCGGCTCCAAATTTCCTGTATGGTCGATTCAGTAGCATATCCAAATTAAATCTATGTTCAAAATAGCATTGGAGGGATGGTGCTAACACTCATTCCTTATTTGTCGACCATGGCTATATTTGTAAAATGACCATCAGTCTTCATATTATCATTGAGCAATATTTAGTTAAACTTGAAAAGTGCAGCCTTATCTTTAAGGTTTTACTTCATGAAATCACTGATTTGTTACAAACCTGCAGTGTAATATTAGCCGTCTGCTGAAGGTCAGCAAACAGGACAACGCCTTCAAACTGTAGAAACGCTTTACTATCCCTTGGGACCAGAGACCACGTCACGGATATATCTCCAAAAATACCAGTGCCCCTTGTTAAAGTAACCTCCTGATGACCATCGTATGAGGGATCAGATTCTCCAGGTTCACCTGTTTATTTATTTAATTTTCTTTATCATAGAAATTATAATCTGGGTGAGGACCGACGAAATCATTATTTGAATTTGAATTCTTCACTGTAGCATATCACGTGATACGCAAATAATCTCTAGCCCGGGTATTCCCTTCGATTAAACAAGGTAAATACTGTCTGAATCTACCTTATACGAAAGTACTTCAGGTCCATCATATGAACATCAATATCATTTATACGATGGAAATCTTTTCTGGTCAAGAATAAAGGTATATTCAGAGAACACTTCAACATATTTTTTTCAATTTTGTTTACATGTTATAATATGGTACACGTAAATAAACAAAATTTTCTGTTGAGGTGTTCTCTGAATATAACTCTACTTGACCAGAATAGATCACAGGCACCAGATTCCTACAAATTAAAACTCAATCTTCAACACCCGTTTCTCTTCTCTTTACCTTTCTCTAAGGCACGACAGCTTCCATGTTTTAAATCGAGTCGAAACCTACACTTTACCGTTAGCGGCAAGGATGACAGTACTACACATGGTAAGAATAGCGCAAAGTGTAGGTTTCGACTCCATTTCAGGTATTTGGATTAATTGCGGCTAAATACACGAATAATCAATGATAAGTAGGTTACGATCGTGAAGAAAAATATCTGTAGAAAATATTGATATGCAGTTTTATGAAGAAATCCTTTTGAAACTTAAGATATTGAGGGGGTAAAGAGGGGGGTGGCGTTTAAACATGGAAGCTGTCGTGCCTTAAAGAGAGAGTAAAGAGAAGAGAAACAGGTGTTGATGATTGAGTTTTAATTTTCTTTGTAGGAATCTGGTGCCTGTGGAATAGATTACCATCATATAAATGATCATGATACTCGTATGATAGGCCTAAAATATATTCTTACAAAGTAGATTTAGACAGTATTTACCTTGTTTAATCGAAGGGGATTCCCAGGCTAGGGATTATTTGCCTGTCACGTGATACGCTACCGTGTTCTTTCTCATTCAATAAAACAAAATGTATTATTATTAAATTTCATCATGGATAATATTTCTTATAAAAGTAACTTTAGATATTTTGAAAATAGTGTAACCTATATAAACAAGTCTTGAATTGGGTAGAATGCTGACAGATCCCTTCGCCCCTGGGTCAGGCAGGATTGTAATCATAGCAAGACTGTCCGTGGGTGATATATCCGCACTGTTGTCGGCCATAACCAGCGAGACTGAAAATGCTTCCTCTCCTTCTATGATAGAATCTATTTTCGTTCTTAGGTTGATCGTTTTTACTAATTCTCCCTGTAATAATACAAAACATGAAAAAGAGAAAATGTCTCTGAAAAACCTTAATACTGTGGAATATCTTTGTTAATAGTGATGTAAGTTATACGTTTTAAAAGAATGGTTCTAAGGACATATTGCATTGACTAACCTGTCTAAAAATGATAATTCCATTCAATGGTTTCTCAAAGTCATGAACAGCATCAGCGCCCATCCTCCAGTGAACACTGACTGCTCCGTCCGTGCCTTGTCTCCTCTCTACAGTCAGTGCTACCTCTCCCAACGGGTCATCTTGGGTCCTAGATTCCTGTACTGTTACCTAGATGAGTGAAATCAGTGAATGAAAATCAAACACAAACGCCGAAATCAGATTCCAAAAAGGATCTATCACAATAGATAGTTTACAAATTCTTGAAAAAATATATAACAAAACTGAAAGTCAAGCTCAAAAATCCAAAATCAGAATTCAGATAGATGGTCCTCATTTGAGATCTCCTCCCTTCTTTTCATGATCCTCATATCCCAATCCATGAGTCTCGTATCCCAGTTCATATACAAATTAAACGTCTTCAAATTGAAAAGCATCATTTAAGAACAGATAAATTGGCAGCATGGACCACACATGCACGTTTCGGGTAATCAACCCTTGTCAGTGATCCTATAATCTAAACAATGTAATATGCAAAAAAATTGAAAAAATTACACTAAAGAGGAACCAAAGTTTATAGTCAAATTCCACTTTTCACTATTTGTTTTCACGTTTCTTTCATATACTTTTAAAGTAATACGACTATGTACATCTAGTATATATGTATATTGCCTCATTTGGATTTTGTGCTGGAAAAAACAGGCGATTTTACAAAATTTCAAATTATTGATAGTACATATTCAAGATTTTAATCAGAGCATACCTCTTTTTCTTTGAAAAAGAAAACTCCAGTTGGAGAGTCATTTTTTAAAATAGCCACCCTCAAAGTAGTTCGTGTTCCAAGCTCCGACCTTCCATTTATTACTGAAATAAGCTTGACATCAAAAGTCTGAAACGAGATTCAAGTATGAAATTATGAACAATAGTCAATACGAGAAGGGGGCACAAGGTAGAGGACAATATCAAGTGTAATTTGAATTTTAAATGTGGAGAGTACATTAGTCTCAGTCTAATGATATCAGCTGGCTGAAACTATCTTAATTACAAACAAATAGAAGACTTGCTTACCTCCATTTCCTCCGAAATAGAGTCATCCAATATCGTTATATTTATGATGGTGTGTTCTTCGCCATCTGCCATTGAAATCGTCCCACTAAGCGGTCTGAAATCCAAAACAGTTGCTTCCCTTGGATCTGCCTGCCACGTGACTGTAACGTCACCAAGAAAACCTATTGTTCTGCTAACCCGTAGATTAATGGTAGTATTTTTGTTATATTCCTCGTAAACATCTACTCTGCCTTCAATGTTCTAGAAAGTGGAGTAACGGTATTGAAATGTAGGAAGTACGGTTCGGATATTTAGTTTCTACCTGAGAAATATTATATCTACAATCATTTTTAAGATATAATGAATGCTTCTTACACAAGGAAAGACAAACGAATAGCAAACTAGTTATAGCTAGTTATAGCCAAGACAGAACTTACTCACCAAGTTTTCAGAAAATTGGATTCTTCCTCGGATTCCATCATTTTCTGCAATGGATACAGTGATAATGTTTCCTGGAATTTTAACGCTCGGGGCGGATCCTGATGATGGTGTATTGTCTAGCAGTTGTACGTCTGTAATGTTGACAATAAACTTCTCCTCTGCCTCTGGAAGTGTGTCCTTATAATAAAACGAGGCAACGCAATAATTATTTCAATGTCGTTACATCATAACAAAATATTATAATTTTTGTTAAATATAAGAGTAGTCATATATTATACATATAAATGTCTTGTTTGAAAATTCAATGAAACTATACCTTTTTGATAACAATCTCGATCGGGACCACCGCTACATTTTCTTGCATTATTACAATTGACTGTTTTGCCACGTAATCCTCGCCTGAAACTGCACGAGCGGATACCTCGACTTCCACATCAGGTGAAGTTCTAGAAAAGAGAAGATAATGGTAAAAAGTGATCTAGAAACAGACTATGAGACTTTAATTCAACATTCATATCAACACTAGAAAACACCAACATAAGGAAAAAATAAATTATCACTCGCCTCATGTCTTCAGTTTGTCTTGTAAATACAGTTAACAAAGGACAGGAATTTTGTTTTTGTGCTTGATAACTTTCTTATTGGGAATAAAACAATAAATATGAAAACAAATATAAACGACTCAACATGATAGACATTCCGAACTCTACTAATAAAATCAAACTGCAAACAAATGGACGATTGTTTTGTGCATTCTGTGAAGTAAAGCATTGCTGCAGTGTTCAGATAAAACCATAAGACATAAGACCAAAGTCTTCAAAACAATCAAAAACACAGATAAAAAAACACAAAAAAACAGCAGAAGATACAAGATTTTTAGAAAAAGTACACATGTACACTGAAAATGAAGAACAAGAATATCTTATCAGTTTATATCCATTCATTTTTAAACTATTTTAAGCTTACTGGTAAGATACTTGAAGCCTTCCCTCAAGTCCTTGTTCTCTCACGATGTTTAATATATGGGTTTTGTCTGATGCATCAGGTTCAGAAACCATAACGCTTCTCTTTTCCCAGGACACCACTCCATAAGGAGAATCGCTCGCTTGCACAGTGATCTTCGCTACCTTGTTTGGACCTATAAAAATTGAAATGTTTGTTCATTTATAAGACTTTTAAACGATTTCTCGGAAATTGATATTCTTCTCTCATTTCATATGAGAAATGTGCCTTTTGTCAGATAAAACCATAAGACACTTAAACCATCAGTGTCTTATGGTTTTATTTATTGGTTTGTCCTCAATAAGAAGATGATTAAGCACAAAAACAAAATGCGTGTCCTTTGTTAAACTTATCATTCACAAAGCCAATTAGGTTCTTGCAATGATTTTCATGACTTGTCAGATAAAACCATAAGACAATAAAAGGAGTATAACATCTTAGCACCATCCCTTAAATGCTATTTTGAACATATATTTTATTTGGATATGCTTCTGAATCGTCCCTACAGAAATTTTGGAGCAATGCACCCTCTGTAAAGTAAATGTACAAATCTAAATTCAAAAATAAAAGAGGGCGCTACTGAAATGAATTTTTATGGCTCCGCTGGAAGCATCACTGATGATAATTTAATATTCGAAACACGTGTCAGGTGCAGAAAAATTGGTTTGAAATTTTCTTCATGAAGGTATAGAGTTGGAACACTTCCGTATTATTATTATAAACACTTGTTTCTTGTTGCAGTGTGATGCAGTTGACTTGATGTTTAGAAGTGTATTAATTACTTCTTTCCAGCTCTGTCGCCTAAAAGAAGCTTCGTTTTCGCCATTTATTAATTTGACATCATAAATATTATTTCGCTATTTCGAAAACTTGTCATTCCATTCAAAACTATCATCGAAATTAAAGAAGATTAAAATCTTAGCACCATCCCTCCAATGCTATTTTGAATATAGATTTTATTTGGATATGCTACTGAATCAACCCCACAGGAAGTTTTGAGCCGCGCACTCTCTGTAATAAACATTTCAGCAGTACCCATCAGGTATTCAGTCTCATAGTCGAGAAGGCAAGGCAAAATCATTCGATGCTGCGAACTTTGTAAAGTAAATGTATAAATCTAAATTGAAAAAATAAGAGGGCGCTACTAAAATGAATTTTGTTGGCTCCGCTAGAAGCATCACTGATGAAAAAATAAGAGGGCGCTACTAAAATGAATTTTGTTGGCTCCGCTAGAAGCATCACTGATGAGAATTTAATATTCGAAACACGTGTCTGGTGCAGAAAAATTGCTTTGAAACTTTCTTCTAAATGTATAGAGTTGGAACACGTCCGTATTATTGTCAATCATACAGTGTATTTTCGACAATCAGAGTGATAAATTGTGCGATTAATTGTTCATATACCACTCCTTCTATCCGTATATTCTTTTGACGTTTGCTGCCTTCGGTGATTGCAAGAGCCTCAAAGTTTCACGTTGTGCTTTTCAGTCCTATGTGTGTTCAGTGGCAATAGGTGTCAAACACATGATGATACGTACCGATGATTGCACCCCTGCCGTCTATAGAAGATCCAGATTCCGCTACCTCTGTCAGGGTAATGTATGTGATTTCGGCAGGTTCTGGTAGGTTATCGTTGAGTATTGTTAATGTTATTGTCGCCACTGACTGCCCACTGGCCAGTTCTACCTAAGGGACATCCAAAGTGAGTTAATATCTCTTATGCTTTGTTCACTGTGACATCAAATTTAAATATACTAGAACCTTATGTCCTAAGTGAAATTAATTGTTTTCCCTATGAAACAAATTGATAATGAGCATTCCCAAAAATCAAACAAAATATCTTACAGACATTGCTACATAATTGATGAACTGATCGAACACTCTTTTAAAATTGTGCGATAAATTGTGCGATTAATTGTTCATATACCACTCCTTCTATCCGTATATTCTTTTGACGTTTGCTGCCTTTGGTGATTGCAATCGCACAATTTACGTCTTTTGGTACATTTTTGGACATAATAATTTTCATACTTTTTGGCCGTATTACATTGTTTAGACTGAGGATCACTGACGAGGGTTTAGTACCCGAAACGTGCATGTCTGGTCCATGCTGTAAATTTATCCGGTTTTAAATGATGCTATTGAATTTAAAGACGTTTAACACTCACCTGTCCTGCAATAGGTGAAATATCCAAGAGAACACTCTGTTCACTAGTTGCTTCCCATTTTACAATTATATCTCCAAAGAAGCCTTTGGTCCGGACTATATTTATTTGAACATAACTATCTTTATTATCATCTTCTTGTACGACAATCTCTCTGGAATCCTTCGAAAGAAACAACTTGATGTTATTTAACTAAACAGGAGACGCTACCCCTCCCTGGGCACCTGGTCTCACTAGACTATTTTCACCGTGACGAACTTCGCACAATTTCATAAGTGGGATGCCGAAAAAAGCGCAAAGTTCGAAAGTGCGAAGTTCGAAGTACGAAGTGCAAAGTTCATCACGGTGAGAAAATGACTAATAAGTAACAATTGTAATGTTTCTGGTGTTACACTGGAGGTTAGAAAGTGTATAAATAGGGTTTCATAAGATTTCTAGCTTCTGTTGTTTTGTTTCGTAATAAATTACCTGCATGATTTATATAATGGAATTGTCCCTTTTTAAAAGAATATTGTCATGAGAAAATAATGCATATTTGTAGTTTTGACATACATCAACGTACTTCGGATATTTCGATAATACCATGAGCATCGTCATTTGAGAGGATATTGACTGTGATTGTGTTTTGGAGTCCAATTTCAGCCCCTCCTGTAGGATTGTTCAAGGTCACATAAAATGTTTCTGTTTCTTCAGGGTATCATCTTGTAACACCATAACACTTGTTCTTCTCAAAGTTGTATTTCCTTCAAATGTCAGCGTTATCGTCCTGCAAAACAGAAATATTTTACTCATGTTAAACAAAGTACAAACTTATAAGCAACAAAAATGATAGATTGTTTATCTAGCATGATGGTTATCTATTACGTCTTGATAGGAGTTATCTTCATCCATAGTATGAAAACATAGATAAAACTTTCGAAAACATGATTATGTGAAAGTATGTGAAATGTGAAACATGATTATGTGAAAGAAACGGAACATAAACGAAACTTTGAAGGGTCAATTACCCTCATGAATTTTAATTACAATTAATTGACAATTGAAGGGCTAACTAACCTAGGCGAGTAATCGCTGTCTTTTATTTTTGAGAATTGGTAAATTGTTGCATTTGATGTGGAGTCAACCTCTGCTATTGCTAAAAGAAGAAGTGGACCAGTGTCCTGGGAAATTGTTATGGGATGAATACTCAGGGTTGGTGGACCGCTCCATACAGTGGTAAAGATTTGTTCTTGTACGTTCCATGAGAATATCTTTGACTGTCCAATGGCATTTGATACAGCGAAGTAGGCTTTGAATATATAGGGGAAAACATCTTTTGTTGCGTTAATTAAGATTCATCAGCGAAAAAGCCGATATTATAAAATTATAGAGGGTCTGGAAATTTCTTAGGATATCTTCTCATTTTCAAGTTTGTACAAAAAACTTAAACGCAATACTGCAAATGTACATTTTCTAAAATGATGCTATTGAATTTGAAGACGTTTAACATTTGTACCACTTGGTGGGTGTCACTGATGGTGGACCAGGAGTCACTGAGGGCACATGTACCCAAGTTCGATCGACTTCTGTTGATCGTTTCTTCAACGCATTCGAAAATTTCTGTTTTCAACATTTCTTGAAATTTCTAAAACGTGGGTCCTAAAGCATCATATCCCACCCATCCTGCTACGTCTTTCGGTACATTTTTTGGACAAAATAACTTTCATACTCTTTGGTCATATTACATTGATTATATTGAGGCTCAATTACGAGGTTTAAGTACCCGAAACGTGCATGTCTGGTTCCATACTGCAAATTTATATGTTCTAAAATGATGTTTTTGAATTTGAAGACGTTTAACATTAGAATACTATGATAATTTGTATAATAAAAAGTCAAAATATATATATATATATATATAATGTGTACCCGTTTCATCAGACGAATGCAATGCTGCTAGATTTTCCACTCTATTCGTTTCAATATTTTGATGATTGAGGAACAGTTTCGATGTAGAATCCCACTTAAAAATAGCAGATGTCTGGGGACTGTTAGTGTAGCATCTCTGTTATTTCCAAACATCAGTAAGTGGGTATTCTTATTCTCTAAATACACTAAAGATTTTGCTCCGTTTGTAGGTATCCGTTGATGAGAAGAAAATCTCAAATCATTACCAAGCTTGTATATCACCGAACTGAAAAGAGACTTTGACTACAGTATTTCTTCTGAAATAAAGTGACACCCCTTCGAACAAAAACAAAGGTAACTGACAATGATAAAACGAAACAACAAACATATCGAGGATAGTAATGGGCTACGAAAAAATATAGTTATAAAGAAGGAAAGGAAGAAAATATTTAAGTGTATAGGAATGATTTGTTTTAATTCTTAGACGGATGCTTTCTCTTTTTCAAATTAATTTTCATGTTTTACATTAAAGTTCTTTTATTTCAATAATTTGTAAGCCTCTCGGGTTTTATATTTTACTGACTTTCATATACTGATTCAAAGCACAAAAGAGAGAAACTTACTCCACATTATAGCTTTTCGTTCTCGAGTCATAGTTGTTCGCAACAGCCATATAAATGTCACCATCTATAGCCATAAGTCTGATAGCAGAGGCTCCTGGGTTCTCTAGCGATTGCCACGCGAACGGTGAAAGCATTTTAGAGGAGTCTAAAAAGCGATATATTTCAATGTCTACTAATGTATCTCCATTATTGTCCTTGGAATTGCTAAACACCACAAAAGTGTCGTTTCCTTTACGGAAGTATTGGACATCTGCGGCTCCTTTAGTTGCAATATCTTGAATCTATGAATATGAATGCTCAGAGTGTACATAATACGATGAAGAGAAGGAAAAGCATTCTTTAATAATTTTTTGAAGGATAGAGTAGATTTTAATTTGTACTGAACATCATATTCGAGGCAACTAACATTTTAGTTGACTTTTTTACCATTTCTATATAATTAAAGTAATATCTAACTTAATGGTACGTACCACTAACAAAGTTCCATTTTCGTTGATTTTATATAATCTGGACTTTGTTTCGTACCTATGTATGTTACCCATGTTACTTATTACCAAAAACGAATCATTCTTTACTGTAAAAGCTACAGCAGAAGTTGCCGCGTCCGTCTCCACTGTCTGAAAATAGAAGAAATTCTTTCTTGAAATAGATTCTGATGTGGTTATCACAAATCTAACTTCCTGCCTTTTATGGTGATATGATAGACAAAATAAGAAGGACCAAAGGTATACATCATAACCATCGAAAATGCATCATAATCATCAAACGCCTTTTATACCGTGGATATGATCCTTATGTCTCCAGAAGGACGCTAGACTTGATACTTGATCAATCTACAGTCTTATACCAGCACATTCTTAAGACTTGTACTCTAGCTGACTGTGACGACGTGACTCTATGACGGGACTTGTCAAAAAAAGGAGGCAGGTTCCCGATCACATGTCCTCTCTGATTGTTAGTCGGACTCCTCGTGTGATAACATGCATGAGCTCGCTACAGCCGGCAGAGCACGGACTGTATTACGTTTTTTTAATATTCATTTAAATATTCATCCGTATTGCTTGGGCCCTGCGTTTTGCTGTCTTGTTTGTGTGGTCATCTAACAATTAGAAGGTTGTTTTACATTACCATTGTGCGTTTTTCGAGACCTTTTGGTAACCGAAAAAGTGGGAGGGTCGTGCGCACGTTATCCAGAAAACTACATCATCTGTGTGTATCAAATGGCACCGGTTACCAATTGGTCTGGTTTGTTTATGTGTGGTCTTTTATGGTTGATGTTTGTATGGTGTATGTAACTTTTTCGTCTCTTGATGTGCTCGTCTTTGTGTTTTCGCATCGGGTATTTTTGGTGTTTTACTGTTGTATCTGCAACTGGGTCTGGTTGAAGACCTCCTCCCTTCTTCGTATAAGGACGTTCCTTTGTTCATAGAACATCCATTCACTACAATTATTTTGGCATTTTTTTGGCTTGGCTTTAATTTGATTTTTGGATTTTGGTTTTCCCTTGATTTATTTCGTTTGTTCTTGATTATGATCCTACGAAATGCGGTTATATGCCAGGCAGACTCATTTTTTGCCATTACCACATCAAAGAATAAGCGAAACTAAGTAAATTTCAATTCTACAGAAAAAATAAGTAAGTCTCATTTACCTGTACTGGAACCAACTGTCCTTGCCACTTTAACAAAGTAGTGTGGTAGTATCTGTCTAGTACAGCTGTATCTACAGATCCATCGCTTCCAATGGATTTTTCTAGTTCTCCAACCCTGTGTTGTGTAAGCATCAGTACATAATTCGTACCACCTATGACGAAACTGTACCATTTCTTTACTTTATTTGTATTTATAAACTCTATAGGAATCAGTGACACCGCATTGAGGTCAGCGTTCGCAGTAGCCGTCCCAGGAACCGTAGTCATGTCAACTGTTACAAGGCCGTCAAGTCCTTGATATCTTTCTACATTGAACGATAGTAAACCAATGTTCTCTTCAATATAAAGTGATGTATTTCTGCAAATAAAAGGAACATTTATTTAGGATTTCATAAATATCAACTTTAAAGGCCGACTGGGAACTATATAAGGGGACAGGTAAACATTATGTAATTTCATCACTGACCGCTATAGGGTTAACATCTCAAATTGGTATCTGATTAGTTCCTTTTAATCCTTTTACCCCTATCGATTTTTGATTGACAGCTTAAAACAGATGAGACTCAGGTATCTCTTTAGCATAATAAAGGATCACCCGTCGGTATGTCTTTGATGTAACACGCTGCTCGCAGACGGCGTTATCTTCAGAGTCGATATACCACGCCTACGAAGCCTATGTCACTCAGGTATGCATATTAATGACCCGGTGGCTGCCAACGTCGGCCTTTAAGTGATCAGCTAGGAAGTCTTTGAATTCTTGTTATTTGATTATGAAGAAAACCTTACTTTGTATTTGATGCCACAATTTGAAATGCTCCGTTTGGTGAATCGTTTGAGAGTACAATAATGGTTTTCTTGGTTATTATTCCAAGTCTTGCTCCGCCGTCTGGTTCTAGTAATTCAACTACAAACTTCTCATCATATTCGGGTTCGGTGTCGTCCAGAATTGTAATCTCGATCGTTGCATTCACCTAAAAGTTTTAACAAATGAAAAACACACGTTAAAATTTTCAATGTAGGGCATATGATCAGCATGGAATATATCAAAATTAGGGGATTACCTTCAAAATAAGTTGGTTGTGTGCAACATGTGTACGTTGTATTTCCATGCCTTTGAATGTCACATAAAAGCCTTTATCATTAAGGATGAACAAAAGCGAGGCTAATTATTTACAATGGAATAACATTCTTCTACCTGACCATCTTGGAATGTAACATAGCTCTGCATGGGAGTAAGATCATCATCATTAGATGGGTTCTCGGGAATAACACGAAACGGTACGTTGACAATTCCAAATATTCCGGGTCCTCTCTTGACATGTAATCTGACTTTCTGAAGAGGCATATCATCGGCTGGCCTTTCGTTTGATGAATAGATTCATCGGAATCGAATTCTACAAGCCCACTGGAACCATCATTTGATAAAATCGTAATGTTCGCTGAAATAAGAAAGAACGTTTCAGGTATAAAGCTCTTCTCTTCTTTCTATACAATTAAGAGAAAATGCTCGATGGTAACTGTGGGACAAAAGGAGTATTCCTTCGAAAAAGAAATCCGATTTCGTTCTACACGTAAAACTGTCGACGATATGACATGTGTAGCTGAATTTTGAGGTGAAATTTCTAATGGGATTAACAATCTTAACTCTTAAAAATCTAATCTCTTCTCGCCTAAAAATGAAACTAGGCTTAAAAGCCATACAGTCAGTGATCAAAATTCATTTTTTATGTTTTTTTTTTAATTTTTGAGATTAGAGATTTTAATATTTGAATAGATTGAAATGAAAACATTGAGGAAGAATCATACCTCTGGCAGCATTCCCAAGTTCAACCCCAGACCTAGGATTCTCTAAAACAATCTGTAATTTTTCGTCTGGCTCGGGATCATTGTCATCTAGAATCCGAATGATTATTATCTTTCGTTCTTCGCCATTCGCAAAAACTAATTCCTGAAAAAGAAAAATATGTCCAAAAATTGCAAAATTATTTAACTATATATACTCTTGATTTATTCTAATATTATTGTGTGTAAAATTATTTTGAAAATTCTAACCTTTGGTTCAAATATGAAGTCACTACCCTGTGTGGTTCCTGGAACGACACTTCGAGCGTAACAAAATACGGATACATTTCCGAATACGCCTTCATTCCGTCGTAGTGTAAGCGAGATGTTCTTCGCAATTTCATCAACATATACGCTATGAAATAGAAAACAAATTATCATCAATTTCAAAAAATTAATTTTTTTATGTTGAAGCAGTTAAAGCTCAAATTTGCGTCATGTGTAAAAGAAATCTGTAGCTACGATTCAATATAACAGCTGATTCAGTGATTTGATAAATATAATTCTTTTGATTAATCAATAAACTATTTTTATGACTGAGCTTCAATGATTTAACAAAAATAATTCTTTTGATCAATGAACGATTTTTATGTTTGAGCTTTATTCAAACAACTTCATAATTTGCAAATTCTTACTTTTCTGATTCTGGCGAAAATGATAGAACACCTTTCGCTCCATCGTTGGCAGTAATGATAATGTATGAAACAATATCAGAATCATCTAATCTTGGTGGATCATTCGCACTATTCGGCTCGTCCATTCTGTACACGTTTGTCAGTTTCACGATAAAAACTTCGTCAATTTCCGCTAAGTCGTCGTCATTAATATTGATACCAATGAAAGCAGAAGCACTTCCGTCCGGTATGTCAACATGGCCTTGTATGGCATTAAAATCGTATCCAGCAGTAGCTTGTAGTAGGTTAGGTCGTACATCACTTTGTAATGCCTCAGTAACGTTGTAAACTACCCGTATTGCATCTGAAAGATAAAAAGAATGTATTATTTCATATAAAAACATTCAGTTGTTTCAAACTGTCAAAATTTTTGCAATGTAAAAGACGGGGAAACAGACCTATGGCTCCGAATTTTCTTTCGATTTGTAAGGTGACAGTGCTGTTGCCACTCTTTTCCTCTGTTCTAACGTTAAGTGACGTCTGTGCAAACTGTATAACACCGTACGGATTGTTACTTCCTTGTATGGTCAAGGTGGCATACTGTAACATGGGGTCAATGATAGCCCTCCCGGTCTCTCCTATACCTACAGAGAATACGATGATTTACAGAGGAAATATTGATGAATATGTCCTCTGAATTGAAGAATTCTATAAACTCCCTTACCCGATGTGCTCACGAATAAGGAAAATGTTGTATACGCCATAGTGAAACACAGACGTATGATTGTTACAAACAATGGAAATCAAAGGAACACATCAACAAATTGCTAGAGGCAGGGAGAAAAAAGTATACTTACCAAATGTTTGTATATTGATCAAATGAACCTGGTACTCCTCGTTAGCTTCTGGTTTATCATCTACTTTCACAGTCAACTGTATACTTTTTGAAGTCTCTTCCTGAATAAAACGATGTATAACTATAAGTCTGAACTGAGCCATTAAAACTCACATTTTGAATTTTAGTCATTAATCACAATTACTCTAGTTTAATATTAATAAAAAGTATTTTTGTACTTACTGGAAGAAAAGTGAGCGATCCAGTGTGAGCAAGGAATTCATTTTCAGGGACACCGCTATTCACGGAACGGATTTCCCACTCAACGGTAACACTGCCGACTGCAGAATTTTTCCTTGCAACGAAGAAAGACACCGTGTCTCCTAATGATAACAAGGAAAAAATTATTTAACTATATATACTCTTGATTTATTCTAATATTATTGTGTGTAAAATTATTTTGAAAATTCTAACCTTTGGTTCAAATATGAAGTCCATTTTCTACCATTTTCTACCAATAAATATTTCGTAGGAAAGCTATCATCTGATTACCAGACTTTTAGACGTTATTTAGACGTTAGACATTTAGACGTTTTAGACGTTTAGACTTTTAGACGTTATTTAGACTTTTAGACGCTATCCCATATCGGGAGTTCGCTTCTTTTGATGTGGTGGAGGTTTTTGTTTGTTTGCTTTGGTTCCTGTTTTATCCTGATTTTGTATGCCTTCGGTTTCTGATTTTCTGAATTATAGATTTTGTGCTGTATACAGGGATATGGTCATTATCCATATTTGTCATTCCATACACTTTCTATTATGCCAATTGATTCAGAGATCACATAATTTTATAGCATAGAAATTTTTAAGACATGAACGACCTTAACTGCCGGTGATAAAGTGTAAGACATCAAGTATAAAGCAATGGAAGCGAAAATATGATCATGTGAACTTAGGCACGGTCCATTTGATATTCGGGGGATGGGGGGGGGGCGCTTGGTTGTTTTTTTTTTCAAAAAAATAGTTTTGCTCTGAAGGTGTGACAGAAAAAAATGATCTTGCTCTCACAAGTAATCCGAATGGAAGAATTACCATAAAATTTGGCTTTTTATTCCTGAAAATATTCTGGCTCGTTTCATTCGCTGCAGTTTTCAATTTATATCAATTTTTTTTTGGCTCACTATGCTCTCCATAGTTTTCAATCAAAGCATGATTTCTTCAATATCAATAGTATATATGTAAATAGAAAAAGGGCCTCCATAAAGTCTTAAATATATGATCAATATATAATGTATCAATATGTGCATGTATCACAATAGAGTCTAATTTTATATGCAAGCTTTGAAGGAGAACTTCAGTTTTTCACCAATTTACAATTCTAGATTTAAAATTTGTCTAAAATTAGGAAGACCCTCCCCTCAGACCTTCTTTCATATTCCTTATGTAAATTTTGTTTACTGAGATTTATGTTGTACAAATCTTTTATCACTCTGTTTAGCAGAGAATAAAATTTTTGCATAAAAATCACGTAAAATTTTTAGAATTTTGAGTGAAAATAAAGAATAACAAACATTCTTCATATGAATATCACTTGTTAGAAACAAATTTTCTTGCTCCAAATTTGCAAGAAAAAAATAATTTTGCCGCGGTCCGGGGCGAAAATATAATATTGCTCCGACTGAAAAAAACCCAAGCCCCCATCCCCCAGAATATCAAATGGCCCATGCCTTATTTCTTCTGGTAACATTGTCAGGCAAACGTAATATGGATGACACGAGTACTTGCCGTCAATGTAGCAATTCAAATACATTTCGTTACTTGAAGGTGTTATTTTGCTTTATAATAAAATTGATAACGTACGTAACTGTAGCATAAGAAAAGAAAACGCTGAGTTAGGTAACATAAACAAATCCCATAGTTCTATTACATGATATTCTTTATTTCACATGTGGTTACGAGGTTATGGAGGGGTGTTGAATTAAGATAAAAGAAGCAATAACATTTAATGTCAAAGAACAATCCTCTTTATGTGTATATGCTACACGTCTTCAAATTATAATCCTAAAATGAATTGTGTCAGTCGATATTCCTCAATTTACCTTCTTTACATAAAAGTGATGTAGTATTGAATCCAATAATTCCGGCGACGTTGTCGTTTTCCAATATGATGATAGTCATAGCGCCGGAAGAACTTATCCCAACACCGCCACCAGGATACCGAAGGCCAACTCTCAAGGTCTCGTTCAATTCAGGTACGTCATCATTAGAATGGTAATAGTGATCACTGTAAATAAACAATAGTTTTCATAAGCAATCTGGTTCATACCCGTCTTAGGTAGATTGAATATTAGTTAAATAGCATATGATATATTCATATGATACCAACAATCTAAAATTGATCTTAAATATCACTTAGGATATTATGCTTATAAGTAAACATTTTTATAAGCTTACTTCTACGAGTTATTCCTGATTGGAACCGGAGAGTAGCGCCGTCTGCATTGAAGTCTTCGCCTTTAGTAGCATTAGACAATGTAATGTCTATATACCAGTCAACACTAACGTCACCTAAGCTTCCACCTAGAGTAAGAAAAGAAGAAGTGGATGGAACGCATCACATATGATCCGTAAAAATATTTTAAGATGTGTAATATGAAATCTAGCAAAATAGAAAGGCTTTATTTTCAATTTTAAGGGTAGTAAGGGACACTTACCCCCATTTTGCAGCAAGTGAAATTGACTTTCAATATCGGCCAAAATTTAAGAGAGTATACATTTGCTTAATAATTTTTCGCATAATTTAAACATTTTGTCACTCAATCTTTCCTCACCTTGTCTTTCAACGATGAGGTCGACTGCAAATTGTTGTTTTTCCTCCACATGGCAATACCATACCATTATCCAATGCACTCGGACTATCACTGAATATCCTCAAAATGCCATAAGCATCGTCATTCCCAGCAATGGTGACTGTGGCATTAGTAAATGATCCTAATGAAGGAGGAAATTTATCTGAAGAACCTGGACTGACCACTTCCACACGTGTTAGATAGACCATGAACGATTCGTCTATCTCAGGATTGTTGTCTGCCAGAATGGTGACTGGTAATGATCCAGTGTCTAAATTATCAGTTAAGCAAAACATGTCCCACTTTCTATTGTTTGAAAATCTTCGCCTGCTGTAGCCATGCCTCTCTGTACTTCTAGAACCTGAAAAATAAATAATTAAATGTTTAATGTATTATCAGCTAGGCCTTCGTTTTACATTGTAATAATATTCTTGATTTCAATAAGACAAATTGAAAAAAAAAATATTTTTCTTAAATTGACATGAATAACAAAAAAGTAGAAGTCAAGTACCTTTGTTTGATTTTTGATGTAGTATTGGTGGGAAGGACTTGGTATGAGTCCGCCATTGGCAGGGTCAGTAAACATAATACATAAAGCTATGTTGTTTATAGATGACAGTTCGAATTCCTTACAAGCCTCTGTACCTAAACAAGCAACAACACATCCCTGAAAACAGATATAAAACCAAAGATGAGTACGTACATGTTGTAGCTAACAGCAATCACTGCATTTCAAAATATGTAATAGTTACCTAGAGTTCACGGTTCTAAAGCAATATAACAAAATAGGTTACATCATGTGTAGAAATATAACAAAATATCAAAATATTACCGCAATATTGACAGAAAACCATTACTTCGAATTAAGTTATCCATTTCATTACATCGCTATAATGTTGGGGAAATTCCACATGTCTAAGTTTTAGTTCTCTTGTACCAGAAGTATTTTTCGACGGTACATGATTTGATAATGTAATACCTTGAGAGGAGTTTCAGCTCTGCTGATGTCAACTGTCTGACCAACAGTTCCTCTTCTTCCAGCTACTGGAGATTGAAAGTAACTCAATAGTTGGGAGATGTTCAAACTACCAAAATCATTCTGAATTGTATTGTACGACACTTTCAGCTGTCCAATTAGACCTCCACTGAAAACAAAAATCAAGCATAAGAGATGTACAGCATTGGAGATATAATTAGTTGGAGAAACAACAATTACTAGTTTTCAAATAAGCAATATAAAAATATTCAAGGCAAGCAATGAAATAAGCTGATTCTCTCATTGTATTTTTTTTAATTCGAAATTTATCTCTTTTTTTATTGCTCAGTCGTACAGCGTGACTAATTTGAGAATTGACACCAGAGAGGAGTAGCAAAAGTTTTCACGTTATTGTGAGGGGAGTGAAGAAAAAAAATGATTAACTTAATTTTGCCTGCTAGTTAAATTCATTACCACTACAAGCAATTAGAATTGCATCTTTTGATAGGAGACATATTTTCACTTTTGTATACCAAAATTTTAAAGAACCAGAAAAAATGTCAGTAAAGTTAAGGGATAATGAACTCACATCCTTGATAAGCTAATATACTGTACACTATCCGTAAGGTCCTCAGTGACTTGATAATTCTGCATTGTGAACTGTACGATTCCATGTGGATTATCATTAGCACCAATAGCCAGTGTAAACTGATTCTGACTGCCAATTCTAGCCCCGTTAGAAGCACTGAGCAACGTTATAGTGATGTTCTGAAAGATATTTAGGAAAGTTTAGTCGATGAAGACTTAACATTTTGGTATGATAAATTTTCAAATAATCGTTGTTTTATTTTTTTTTCAACAAAGACTAGCGCAAGAGTCAAGAATTACCTCTATACCCTCTGGTTCATCATCAGGTATTATTGATATCATAATGCTTCTACTGGCTTCATTACTCAGGAAGTACAACTTTCCCGACGTTGGATTGACGTCAGATGATGCTTCAGAGCCTGAAATGTATTAGGGTCTAATCAAGAATCCTTAGATAAAAATCGAATTCCTTAGAATGTAATATAACCTTTTATCAAATTAGAATTAAATATCATTTCCGTGATAGATTTATTCGGTAACAATTTCTATACCGCAATATACATCAAAAGTAGAAATAACAGTATATCACAGCAGACATGCACTATTAAACTTATTTCATACCACCAATTGTGGCAACCCAGTCCAAAGTGACTACGCCCATAGATCCACCTCTCCTTATTACCCGGATGTTGGCATTTACTGGATTATTTATTTCTCCTTCCTCCACAGACACACCCGGCAATGAAAACTCTGAAATAGTAATGTCTTATGCGCTATAATTTCATTAAGAAGTTTTTACTGTGGTTACAGAAATAGACGTACTAAGGGAATTTTAGTCCATTTCAAGCATGATGAATGTTTTGACCGGCAAAATGATACACAGAAAACCAAAGGTACTATAAGTAGCAGTAACGTCTGGAGTACAATTGATTGCAAAAGGACCTAACTCGAAAAATGAATTAAAATAGGGCACAGTCAATAAATTTTGACAAGTCCTGATAAAGCTTCTATGTGTAAAATATACTTATGTTTTTATAAAGAAAATCAGATCTAAATGGTCTTATAATATCAAAATCAAAATGTATTGCTTTACCAAAAGCTCCCATAGGATCATCAGACGGGAGGATGTTGATGGTGGCATATGTGGATGTCCCAAGTACGGCACCACCTGTGACGGGTGTCTCTAGCTGTAGGTAAAATGTCTCCATCTGTTCTGGTATGTCATCGTCTATAAGTCTGATAGGTAAGGTTTGGGAGGATTCACCGTCCCCTAAAACTACAGTGTTGGATATAGATGCGACATCTAAATTCTGCAATGCTGTTCCGTTAATGACTCTGATGCTTGCTGAAACCTTTATAAAAAGAATTATTGAGTATGAATTGATATAATGTTTCGGAGATATGATATAGACAGTTCGTCGATGACTGATTTGAATTAAGAGACAAGAATTCAGTTTATCACAGATACAAATGAAATATTCTTCCGAACAGATCACCTGGCCGAACGTCCCATCTCGTCTTACAACTCTTAATCCAATTTGTGTGGAGTTCTCTTCTACGTATATAAATGTAGGTGATAGCTCTAGAGAACCATGAGCGTTGTCATTCTTCAGGATGATGATTTCCCCGTAGGTCTCTGATGCTTGGTCAAGAAGCGGGGAATCATCGACTGTAAAGGGAAGAACGACAAACTGAACAAATTTCAAAGTGTATTATAGAACTAACAAATACATGAAGTGGTACACAGTAGGGAATTTGAGATTGTACTTCTTGGGGAGAGGGATTTTAAGTGAAAATATCCTTAATACCTATCATGACTAAAAGAAGGAAATAAATTAAGGAATTTTGTGCTTATGACTTAATAAAAAATACAATTCTCTAGATAATAGATATAAAGCGAAGGACATGAGAATCGTTATTCTGAAAATTAAGTTGCTAAGCAGATCATAATTGAATACCTGGTCTTATCTGCGCTGGCATGATAAGTTGTAGGTTTGTAAGAACCACAAAGACAGACTCATCGTTTTCAGGTACTGTATCGTCCCGGATTAGTACATTAAATGTCCCTGTTGTCTGACCGTTCCCAAACCTAACAAAACCTTGACTTTGCTGGAAATCGTTTCCGCTTGCTCTCGTTATCTCTGATGGTAAGTATGGAAACGTTTCTGATTCTGCCAAAGATCTGTAGTACACGTCTACTGTGCCAAACGACCCTCGTTTCCTCTCAATTTGAACAGAAACATCTGAAATATTGAATCTTATTCTTCAGTAATGATTTTATAAGAGGGACTGATAAAAAAGTGAGCAAGAATTTTGATAGTTTTCATTATCTTTTTTGAATCTTATTATTCCATGGATTATGTTTTGAAACTATCCTTACTTTCAGTATAAATACAGCATAGATAAAGCATATGAACATTTATAAGCATGTCTGGTCCATGCTGTAAAATTATCTGCTCTAAAATGATGCTAATGAATTTGAAAACGTTAAACATGATACAGAATTCCTCCTGCCAATGATTTACTAGAACTAGAACCTCAAATTACACTCTTTATACACTTATTTAGAGTTTAACAAATGAGACTGGACAGGATATAGGCTACTCACTTTTAGTCGATTCGTCGATTTTACTGGACGCTGATTGGACGATATGTAGAATACCCCATACGGATGATCATTTGCCAGAATTGTGACGTTACAGTTAATAAGGTTACTACCTGCCAGAGAGCCCTTAAAGGCAAGGAATGAAAAATATTCTGTACATATAAATAGAACTGAATTATTACACTAAAGAGCGATGATCACCAATTACTCAAGGGATTTATTAAATAAAGTTTGAAAACAAAACATGTATAGGCTTTTATTAGCCTCTTGTATTTACAACTTCATCATGATGACATTGACCTTCTCGGAACAACAAGAAATTTAGTTCGACATATACCGCGGAGAGTTAAAATACTCCGACTATTAACAGGAGTAGATTATCAGAACATCCGTCTTTTCGAGTCAAGGATGTGTTCACTCCCGTATACTTTACATTATATGAAGGATAATTGGACTAAGCTCAGAGAGAAAAAGTATATATGAGTTAAAGAAGATCCTGACGATAATCTCAACAGCACTCACAAAAGAGCACTATGTTGAGCATCGACGGACCCCTAGCAAGCTAGAGGTGGGATCAGGTGCCCGGGAGGAGTAAGCATCCCCTGTTGGCTAGCCGCACCCGCCGTCGATGTAAATACACGATAAAGAACACAGTATATAAAATACATGCACTGTCTGACGTTATGTCTATATAGAAAGTGCTATGGCGACCATGTCAGGGAAATATATTCAAAACACTTACTGTCAAACCCCTCGCGGGGAACTTTTTTACGAGCTCCACACGGCAAAGGGCATAAGTGTGACACAAATGAGTTAAAGAAGATCCTGACGATAATCTCAACAGCACTCACAAAAGAGTGATACATCAAATAATTTGAAATTTCATAAAATTATCAAGTGTTCGATCAAAATCTTTATCTCTCCAATGAATATCCTTTGCCAATATATCATTCCTTTAAGTTTTCTTTTACTTCAAACATATATAAATTTCAATGAATTCTAATATCCTTTAAGCTGTGTTCATTGAAATGAAAAGTCTACATGTAGTATTGCATGTTTATTAAGAAAAGGTGAAAGTATGTAATTCTCTTCAGAAATTTTCTGCCGTATATTCCATGTTCTCTTTGATGCTATATGCATATTTTTTCGCTGAATGAATAATTTTGAATCCAACTGTAATATTTGATGCATCTTTCATCTTTATTACCCATACCTATAACTCATTGATAAACATCTTCAAATCTAATACTTTCATTACATAAAGGATAAATTGTTCATACCACCTGAATCAATTTGCATCTATACCTAATTCTCGATCATTCCTCCTTTAGATATCCTACCTTTGAAACATCAGTGAGAATTAAGGTAAACGTTTCATCTAATTCCGGTAGTGTATCTCCTCTGATAAAAAGCACAATATTGCTTTCCATCTCTCCATGTAGGAAGGTTACATTTCCTCTGCTTGTAACAAAATCACTCTCAGTGTTGCCACGTAACTCCCACCCTACCGTCACTGTTCCTATGACTCCATCAGTCCTTACAACCTGTGATATGTTATCAAAATATAGATTAACAATTTATGTCAGAGAAAGTAATTTGGCGGGAAGGACGTTGTGAATTTTATCATTTCATGCATGTATGAAATTTCTTTTCTATAATACATTTTTCTTATCATCATATTGACCAAACAGTAAATCAGTTTGAGTATATGCAGGAGCTATTAACTGTTAATTCTGTTTACAGTATTTTCTTTTTTCATTCTTAAATCAATGCCTTCATAAATAGTAGTTCTTCCTTAAAAGGCTTCAGAAATAATATTCATTGAAAGTAAACAAAATCTAGGTACCTTTATACTCGCAGTATTATACCCAGAATCGCCACTTTCTACCACCTCCGTGAGAAGAGATTCCGTAGGAAATTGGAACACCCCGTAAGCATTATCTGAATGTTCAATAACAACTGCTACAGAGGACCCAAGACCCACGGCCGCTCCATTGGTCGGATTGAATAGGTTTATATAGAACGTCTTGTCGTCCTCGGGAATATTATTGTCTAGGATTCGGATACTGATGTACTCATATAGCTGTCCATCTATGAAGGTCACAGTACCCGCAGCTCCCTAAACACAAGCACAATTATTACATGTATGTTGAAAGAATAAACACTCGAAATTGTTGTACTTGGGTATTTTGGGTCCATTTCTTATGTTGAATTCAATTTTTCTAACAGAATATTTGCACAAATACTCAGAGTAGAAACAAAAGAAAGGAGGGGATCTCCAACAAGACCAGGTTGCAGCACCGACATCAAAACAGCAAACCAACCCAAGTGAAATATACAGAGAAGACATACACAGCAAGAGACACAAAAAGGACAGGGAACAGCGAACGCGACATCAAAACCCCAAACATAAAAGACCACATATAGAACAACGAGACAAAATGGTAATCGGTACCGACTTAGGACGGCCATCTGCTACGTTTGCAGCAAATTGTGTCATCATCCGGATTATGTGCACAACCCTCCTACTTTTCCGGTTACCCGAAGTTCCCGAAGAACACACAATTGTAGTGTAAAATAACCACCTTACTGTAAGATCTCTATACAAACAAGACAGCAAAACGCAGGGGCCTAAGCAACACACAAATGAATATGTAAATGGATATATTTATAAAGATATATTTCTAAAAACGTGGGTCCTGTAGCATCATATCCCACCCATTCCGCTATGTCTTTTGGTACATTTTTGGCCACTTTTCACACTTTTTGGCCATTTTATATTGTTTAGACTGAGGATCACTGACGAGGGTTTAGTATCCGAAACGTGCATGTCTGGTCTATGCTCTTAATTTATCTGGTCTTAAATGATGCTATTGAATTTGAAGACGTTTTACATAAAAGCAAAGGGCGTACGAAATACAGTCCGTGCTCTGTAGGCTGTAGCGAGCTCATGTATGTGATCACTTGAGGAGTCCGAAAGACATTCAGAGAGGACAGATGGTCGGGGCCCTGTCTTCTCTAAAGAGATTTAGACAGGGCCCGTCATGGAGTCTCGTCTATATAGTCAGTCTCAGTACAATTCTTTAGAATGCGCTGGTAAAGGGCTGTAGATTGGTCAAGTACCATGCCGAGGGTCCGTCTGGTAACATTAGGATCATATCCACGGTGTAAAAGACGTTTGATGATTCTGACGTATTTTCGATCGTTATTCTATCTACCTATGATCTGTCTTATTGTTTATTATGTCACCATAAAAGGCAGGTTGTAAAATACCCAAGTAATATACTCTGTTGCTTGTATATATATCCGAAATTTTAAAGAAGCTTACCTTAATTTGCACAATTTTCCAAAACGTTTTAAGTAGTTTATGAAAGCGGAAACTTTGACCTTAAGCCTCCAATGCAATTTGGTACTCGATTTAATTACCCTTGCTACTGAATCGACCCTACAGGAAATGTTGACTCTCTATATTTCAAATCATCACCATTTTGTGCTTTTGAATGTAAAATGTTAAACGTCTTCAAATTCGATAGCACCATTTAAGAACAGATAAATTTATATCATGGACCAGACATGCACGTTACGGGCACTTAACCCTCGTCAGCGATCCTCAATGTAAACAATGTAATATGGCCAAAGAGTATGAAATATATTATGTCATAAAATGTACCGAAAAACGTAATAGGATGGTTGGGATATTATTCTACAAGACCCAAGCAATCCAAAAAATGCTTGTGTCGCCTGCCATGCGGCTTATTTTAAAAAGAGTGGTCACTTGGTTCAAAATTATTGGTATCAGTAGGACCATCTTTTCAAATGAAATTCACATGTGAATATCATACCTCTTACTCGGCGATTAAAAGATATGGTCCATCTCAAATTATCAGAAAAGAGGGTCAATCATCTAAGTCAAGATCACTACGTAACATTTTGGTAACAACAGAAAGGTCTCATCATAAGAAATACATCTGCGAAATATTTTAGCCGTATCACTTACAAATCGAAAGATTAAGCCATTCTTAATTTCTTTGAATATTATATTGAATGTGTAGAAAGGTCTTGTCACAAGGAATACACATGTAAAATATCAAAGCCCTATCACATACCAATCAAAAGTTATGGGCTGTGACACCCTAAGTGTGCCAGACAGACGGACGGACTGACTGACTGACGGAAAGACGGACACGGACAAAGTGATTCCTTAGTGTCGCTATGCTTCGCGACGACACTAAAATAACTCTGTAACAAGATGCGCATAGTTAGTACCCATATGAATCCCTACAACTTGCTGGTTTTGATTCTCACCTAAATTTAACATAGATATTGTCCAATAGGAAGGTAGCAAAGTAGCGCTTCCAAAATGAATTTCACATTGTTTATTGTCTATACCATTTATCTCTGTACTTATACTTTATTCTTTTTGTACTTCATGTTTCAATGAAGCTGCATCTTGATTTTTGTCGCGAGATTTGTTATTTTGATCTAAGTGTTTCTTTAATATATAGATTGTAGATATCTTGTTGCCCTACTGACAACCTTTTCATTTTTATGGCACATTCGGGGCCACCTACTCTTGACAAAAACTTGTTATTGAAAATCATATAAAGAAAAACAGAGTTAAACCCCCTACTGATGTTAGTGGGCCTCGGAAAAATTCCGCTTTGGGCTTGACAGGTAACATATCTTTATGTGAAACATTTTCAATATCTTAACATAATTTTAACATCAATCTTTTTTCTAGAGGGATTACATGTTGTCTTTGCATCTAAACCGAAGATCAATAGAAGATGGAAATGTTTATAGTCGTGGATGGCCGGTGAATTAAACATTTTGAAATCTCTTATTTTGTCAAATATGATCAATAATCAGAATTTGGAATAAAGACATTTACCATGATTGAAACAATTTTTGAATGACTTCAATAAATGTAAGACTGTGTACCTGTAGTATATTAACCATCAATAACGCCTTATCATTTAATAGGAAGGGCAACGTATATTGAATGCTCCAGGTACGTCGCGTTGCTGATCCAGTTATATACTTTATAAAACGTTTATACATGATTAGATTTTCAAATTTTGTGTTCATTCATCTATCATCTTCTTCATAACATACTTTATGAAGCTCTGATTTCAAAGGAAAAAGGAGGACATACAATTTATTTGTGATAGATTTATTAGTCGTAACTTTTGCATACGGATGTAGAAAGAAGTAATGTGGAGATTGAGTAAGAGCGTACATACGATTCTCTCAAGTCGGTAAGATCAAATAAGATATGGAATTCGGAAATATTGTGAGCTTTATCTGTTTGTGCTTCATTTTATGTGCATGTGCGTCTAAATTAAAGTCTGATGGTGTCAACGGCGTAAATAGCTGCTCAATCAGCCTTGACCAAAATTCATACACAATATTCTTAGAAAAGTATGTTGATCAGAATGCCCACGACAATGGGGACTCGAGTAAGCGGAGCTCCAACAGAGGAAATGTGAGGCTTTCCACGCTAGAAAAACGTCTTGCGCGTTCAATGCGAGATCTTATCTCCCAAATCAGACGAGGGGTCCGAAAAATTCAACAGCATCTGGGGAAAACCGGAAATCATAAAAAGCGCGACATTTATAAAAAGAACAAACGGTCATTTTGTCCGGCGGGATTTACCACAGTGTATAATGGTGATGCGTGTTACCTTTTATCAAATTTCGATGCCACATGGTATGAGGCCAAGGATTTTTGTACCGCCATTAATAGTGACCTTCTTGCACTTGGATCTATTCGAGAGTACAATCTCGTGACGTTTTTGATAAAGAACAACCAAGGTAAGAACATTCCATTTTACCTTCATTTATAATCAATATAGTTCTCTATTTTAAAATATATTCTTAAGTTCAGTGAATGCTTAACTGCTTCCAAAACCCCCATAAAAATGGAATTCAATTAAAAATAAAGTTTTCATCAATCGTTGTGTATTTCAGAATCCCCTTACATGTGTAATGACTATGAGATAATCTGGCACTGTTACTATCATTTTTATGATGTGCTGAGATCATTGTTATGGACTACCCATAGTAGTCCTCATATCATAGAGCAAAAGACGTTATATGGATTAAATCATGTGTTTAGTTACATGTGCATATTTGGAGTTAGAAACGTTTGAAAATGCAATTCCTATTTTTTCTATTTCAATATCTCCTTCTAATTTACAGCCCACTCCAACAGGTCAGGTTGGTGGACTGGAGGAACATACCTCGCCAAGAGTAACCAGTGGATGTGGATATCAGAAACTGCTCTCAGACCATTCAAGTTCATCAAATGGGCTGGAGGACAGCCTAACGATACCATGTCTCAGTGTGTCTACCTTAACCGACAAGACAACTATCTATGGCATGACGACAATTGCAATGTTAAAAACTTCTTTGTTTGTGAAACTTTGGCTGAAAGAGTATAAATGGAGGGAAGGCGAAAACACCTCCGCTCTTTCTTTAAAAGAACATGAGCATTCATCATGATAAACACAGCGCTGACATTAATGCTGAGGCTTTATCGTTCTCAATGTAAACCTTGATAAATATATTTTGTATGGATATAGGTAAGGTAGCTTGTGTCTTAAATATTTTGAGTCATGATAAGCTCAAAGTGAAAGGGTATTGGTATGTAGATTTAAACCATGATAAATAACATTACAAACGGACAATGTCATTTTAACACTGATTATATGGATGTAAATTTACCAAAGAAATACTATTTAGGGAATTTAAGTACATGTACATTTGTAAATAATACTTGTTTAGCAAATTTTCTTTTTTTTCTTAATCAGGCGCAGTTTTCTAATACGATAATTCAAGAAAGCGTCTCGTAGTTGAAAGGATTGTGTATACTCTTCAATGGTTAATTTTATTTTTTATTTTTTTCGCTAAGAGATTTACTACCTCATAGTCAGGAGGTTGTTTGTTGCTGCTTTTGGCAGTGCCGTCCGATGTCCTCCATTCAGCAGATACACTCCCCATGGTACCCATAGCTCGTACTACAAGTACTTGAAAAGTACCACCCTCCTCTGAAAAACGGATCTGTAGAAAAGACAGATATATGTTATCATTTTGTAGTGTCCATGGTGTCTGTGGTGAATGGTAGAGGTAGAAATTATGCAAGTTTTTCATATTGTGCCCAAGACCTTATCGAAGTTTTAAAAGAATTCTCAATCTGGTACCCTGTTCTGGGAGCAAATCCAAAAATACTAGTATATTGCTCTTAAAGATTGCTAAAGCTTACTGTCGGTCTCTCAGAAGCAGGGTTTATGATTCCTTGACCTGGTTGAGGTGGAAACGTCGCATTTGAAAATTGCAGAAGACCATTAGCATTGTCATTCTTCTGTATGATGAAAGAGAAGGATGCCGCCGAGGCATTGATACTACCACCACTGGAGTTTGTACTGCCTAAAACTCCATCATTACTACTGACACCAACAAGTTTGATCTGGAACAGTTCTTGCGGTTCCGGAAGTGCGTCATCTTTAACCTTTAAAGTGAATGGCTGCAACGAAATAGAGGGAATGTGTAAAAAATGTTCCAATTTGATGATAATTTGGTATATTCATGAAAGACGACATTATCAGGTTTTAAATGATGCTATTGAATTTAAAGACGTTTAACATTCAAGTCATTATACACTTTACTTGCATACATCAATTTATATGTAGCAAACCTTTGCACGGTCTCCAGACTCAAATACTACATATCCACCACTCGTTTCAAAATCAGCTGAAGCGACCGTCTGAGTGCCAAAGTAAGTAACTTCCCAAGTAATATTAACAGCTCCAAATGTACCACGGCTTCTTGTCACTTCACAGGTAATTAATTCACTCTCTGATACCGATACGGCGGGAAAGCATGCAGTGGTTGATGGAAATCCGAACACTCCATTTGCGAAGTCGCTTTTCAACACTTGGGAATAACAGAAGAAATGTAAATTATACTTAAAATAGATAGGCAATTTGTGTGGAGTTTTGCATACATGATAAAATTTCTAGAATTTAAGATGGACATGTAGTTATTTTTAATTTTTTTTTACCTGTTAGCGAGGTAACTGAATCACTCTTGGCAAGTTGAGCACCGTTTTTAGCGCCGATAAGAACAACAGATAAGACCTCGTCGTTTTCCTCAATAGTGTCTTGTATAGAGGTAATGGTTATATTATTCTCCCCTTGTGCTTCTTTGTAAGTTAGGTATCCAGATATTGGTGTAATGTCTTCAGAAATGACACCGATATATTGTTCTTGAATTTCACTACAATCAATTGGAAAGAATTCCTTTCATCAATTAAAACTCGATAAAATTAAAAGCACCATATTATTTAGTTATCATTGATACATCAAAGGTGTAGAAATTGACAAAAAATCGAATTTTACGTTGAAGACATGACAAAGACAAAATTACCTCTCTGAAAGAGCTCTACTAAAAATCCGAGCATCTTGCATATAACCGATGAACCGATCCGTCCCTGGACTAATTGCTCCTACCAAAAGGGTTCCGGTAGAGTCAATCAGGCTCTGTCCATTTGTTTGTCTGAAAGTCAGAATAGAACATACAAAGTCAATAATGAAATTTATGTTCTATCAGAAAGTTCCAATTCACCATATGCGCAGTTCAACAACTCATGTCTCATCGAGGTGAAAAAGAGGAATTTCATATAATATGAAAGTAAGAAGAGCAAAAGTCTAAACTTGACCTAAAATTTCTGTCAAAGAGAACCTGCTAAGGACCTGCTAGAGTTGATCCATGGATAAAGTTTGAATAGGAAGGAATATCAAAATGTTTTGTATCAGCAAGATGGCATTAATAAATTGATTCTCTCTTTAGTTTCATTAGCTGTGTGTCCTTTTTATCGAATATTGACCGATTTCAAGACGTACTCGCTTTAAAACTAATTTTAGATAATTACTGAAGACGTTACACATTATTTACTTTTTCTTCATTTCCAGAAATGCCTTCTTTGAATACTCAATCAAGGAAAATACATATATAAGCTAGAAGTAAGATCGTACTTTGTACCAATAAGTAAGCCATCGAGATAGAACTTGATGGTGTTTACTTCATACGTTGTTGCAACATGATGCCATAAACCATCCTGGAGATTGCTAGGCTTCGTTACAGAAACTTCGTTATCATCCTGAATAATTTAAGAAAACAAAAATTTACGATTAGCTTTTCATCTTTTGAAATAGTAATGATATTGCAGTGTTCCAACCCTTTGTCTTACTGAAGAAAATTTCAAACCAATTCTAATGCACCAGTAAATAGCGTACGTGTAACAGATTTTCCAACATATATATATCACAAACATATTCATTCGGTGCGCTGGCTTTTTAGCCAAATACCCTGCTTCTGTTAGCAGTGTTAGAATGTAAACGTCTTCAAATTGAATAGCATCATTTTAGAACAGATAAATTGGCAACATGGACCAGACATGCACGTTTCGGGTACTAAACCCTCGTCAGTGATCCTCAAATCTAAACAATGTAAAATGCCAAAAAAGTATGAAAGTTACTATGTCGAAAAAGCGTACCGAAAGACGTATCAGGATGGGTGGGATATGATGCTACAGGACCCACGTTTTAGAAATTTCAAGAAATTTTGATCACAGAAATTTAAGAATGCGTTGAAGAAACGATCAACCGAAATTGATCGAACTTGGCTACATGTGCCCTCGGGGACTCCTGGTCCACCAGATACTGAACTTTCTTTTCTGAAAATGTTTCCTCCTCCGTTTTAAATCTGGTTTCATAAATGGTAATTGAATAACATAGTTCTTAACATAGAAACAGTTATATGCAAACAGAAGACATTAAATCACAAAACGGAATGCATCAAAACAGCCAATGGTGAAAACACAGAAGGATAACATAACCAGGGACGCTTAGGTATGAAAAGAGACAGATTCATAAACATAAATGGCATACACCGACTACTCATAAACGAAGAAAACCACTGGGCAAACGATGCCGAATGAGAACAACAGAGCACTTTGTTTCTAGCAATTGGTGTGATTTTCGGATCAGAAGTGCGGAGTGCACAATTCCCCCTCTTATTCGATTACCCTGATGTCTCAAAGAGCATTAATTTGGAATAAGTAATGGCCTCCACATTTTGAGACGATGACATAAGGCAGAAAAGCTTAAGACCAAAGCGACAGATGAATATATAATTGTATTAATCGTTTTTTATATGTCAGACTTTCGTCATACTGTATATATATATCGAACTTTCGTCATACTGTACATATATGTCGGACTTTCGTCATACTGTACATATATGTCGGACTTTCGTCATACTGTACATATATGTCGGACTTTCGTTATAATGTACTTACATGTCAGACATTCGTCTTACTGTACTTACATTACTTCCTGTTGAAGAGAAACCGAAATAAAGAACAGTTACTGTTGTACTAGTTGTTAACTTCAAAGCATAGAATATTCTTGATCCGTCCTTCGTTGTCTTTGCAACAAGATAACTACTCGTAAATGCCACTGGTTGTATCCATACAGATATTGTAAATCCGCTTTGAAGTTCGGATGGGATCGGTTGAAGGGATGGATCCACCCTCAAGAACATATCTGAAAATGAATTAAAATCAGCTGTTTTATATGAAATGAATTTAGAATGCTTTCTTTTTCCACCCTACGTACGATGGTACCTTCTCTATATTTAGCATCACTCTGACATAGCTAATAGAAAATGTGAAAAGAGTTAGAAAATGGAGTGAAGGAAAGACAAGAATTAATCAATGTCATGTCTTTTACTTCAATAAATGTGTAAAGTGAGAACTTTACAAAATTCAAAAAATCTTGTAGATTTTTTTTTTCACTTCGTTTGATTTGATTTGAGCGTTGACAGTGAATTTTGCCTACCTGAATCCCCTGTCAGATACACCACGTCTGTACCTGTGTTCTTACGTCTCATCGTCGGCATAAGTGTGACTTCCGGTTTGTCGTCAGACAGAAATATCAAGTCATAAATATTTGGTAAGTTGTTGGAAAATGTTGTTGAGAATACCTCCCACATGACCTGGTAACAATACAGTGAAACCAGATATAAATGAAATTAATGATGGCATAATGAAAACTTAGCTCAAAAGTTGTTCTTTGATTCCATGAAATATCAAATTGTAACATATCAGATACTTTTTGAATTATCAAAGAGACAACTAATTTTTGTCAGCGAGGGGAAAACTCACTTCAACGTCTCGGAAAAATCCTTGTCTGCGTTCCACAATGAATACAGCTCTCGTATTACCTTCTCCACCGGGATAATAATCCTCCGAAATTATTAAATTCTCTGTCTTTTTGGAAAATGCGAATCGCCCATACGGATCATCACTTGCCTTGACTGTAATGATGACCTCTGTATTGGAATCATCAAGAGACGCCAATTGTGAGTCGTTTATTCCTTCTACAACTTAAAATCAAAGACATTAGCATTGACAACGTCATCATAAAAATTAGAATTCGACGCTGTATCTGAAGACAAACTACCATACCCAAGCCAAATATAGTACAAAAGAAATATATTATTTCCCTACCTTACCGTCTGAGTGTTATATGTTGCACCGACATATAAGGACAGAGTAGATACTTTTATATTCTATTGATATATAACGACCAGAGAGTTGAACTATTTTTTGTTTAGACTACACCTTGAATAGACGAAAATTGTTTCCTTCGTGTTTGAAAATATTTTGTGACAATCGTCTACAACTCACTGCATCACTGTATCCGTAATACTAGAATCTTAGTCTATGAGGTTATGTGGGAGGTTGAAATGGAGGGTGTGGCTAGCCAACAGGGGATGCTTACTTCTCCCGGTTACCTGGTCCCACCTCTAGCTTGCTAGGGTTCCGTCGATGCTCTATTCTGTGCTCTCTTGTTATGGTCAGGATCTTCTTTAACTCATTTGTTTTGCGTCATCTCTTTCACTCGAAGGAACGACATTGTGATAGGTACTTACTTTTTACACCGGATAGTCTTAGTTTGTAGTCTTTATCCTTCTCTGGTACCAGATCTGCTCTGGGCTGAATGTAAATTCTACGATTGTAGTCATCCGGATTAAAAGTTACCGATCCGTTGGCTGTCACGAAGTCCCCGCCACTACTCAGAGCTTGTTCTGTTTGCTTATCAACTATTTCCCAATATACGTCTACCATTCCGAATCTCCCGCCATCTCTTCCGACACTTTTTAATGAAAATTATACATGCACGAATATTTTGCGCACATCAAAAAATAAAAATAATCTTATCCGATTCCATGAAAAATGGAATGGATCATCTTAAAACCTATACTATTACATTATTGTTATTATCAAATCTCGGTTTTGCGAAAAGTATATAAATACTCTTTTGAAAGAAAGGTAATGTAAAGAAATTTATTAAACGGGTAAATGACCATCTATATGTTAATGACTTACTCAAAAGATATTTCATATCCCTCCTGCGATACTTTCTCATAAGGAGGTAGAAACTTGAAGATTCCATAAGCGTTGTCATTCGCCAATATTGTTACTTCAGCAACAGAGTTGTTATAAAGGATGATATCACCTTCGAAATCATAACATGAGTGAAAGTTAAACGCAAAACCAAAAACAAAATCCAAAATAACAATCAGATGACATACACAACCATGAACAATGCAAACCCAAACTACCAAAACATTCTGTAAAGTAGTAATAGATAATCCCAATAGAGATTTTATCAGATACAACAGGAAAGTAAGCATCTTCTCCTTACTAGAAACACCCGAAGCTTTCTCTCACTGAAAATATTTATCTAAGAAAGATAAAGGGAACAAGGAGACGTTGCAAGCTCCCAGCGGATCATACACGCATGATAAGAGAGAAGGGTGATTGGGTTAGAACACCAACAAGTATGTGTAGACAAGTAAATATACTTCATAGTACCTTTGTCAATGTATCAACACAAATATCTCATTGTATATTGGATTTCCTAACCACTATAAAAATCATCAAGACAAATATAGTATCATTTTTCTCTCTTGTTGAACAATTTGTCTGTAACAGGTTATTTATTCTTACCCCTCAATTCAAAAATCTGGATGTAAAATGTTTCATTTCCTTCAGGGATTTTGTCTTGTAAAACCACTACTTCTATAATTTTGACAAATTCTCCAGGATAGAATACCAGTTCTTTTTGTCCCGGATTGATGTAGTCTCCGGACGTATTTGTCGCTGTACCATCAGTGATTCTGTATTGTAGAGTGGCTTGCTCATTTCCGGGACCTTCTCTGACAACGGTCAACCGGACGATAGATGGCTCAGTAGTGGTAAGGTTATCATCTGAAACATAACATATGTTTGTTTGGGAGAAAATTTTCTTTGAAGTGATATTGGTTTCTTTAGTGCCAGTGAGCTAGGCATTTAATTTTTATGTTGGTTTTTTGTTGTTGGTTTTTTTTTGGGGGGGGGAGGGCTATTTTACATTTTATTTTCTATTTTTTTTACAAAGATATGTAGACTTGTACCATTGCGTCTCCTTCTGTGCATGTCTTCTTTGTATTTTTACAATGGGTGTTTTTGGGGTTGCTGTTGGTGCTGCAGCTAGGTGTTGTTGGAGATCCCCTCCTTTCATTTGTATGTGGCTCATATGTCCATGCTGGTTTATTGTTTGAGTCGTTCTGTGTGTTTTTTTTTTTCTGTGGCTTTCGTGGTGTCATGTGTGATGCATAAAATGCATGTCATTCTAATCACCATATCTCACATGGATACAAAGAAGCAAATACGGTAGGATTTTCATTAAAGTTTCTAATAAGCGACAAAACAATCACCAGCACGTTTTATATGGACACCACACACCATTACTTCAATTGATTTATACTTCCTTTAAATAATCATGCAAAATATATTTCTGTTTTGTATAAAACACAAAAAAATGAAACAAAAACATGTGCTCTACAGAATTATATAAAAGAAAATATAAAGGATCGCAACAAGTACCAAACTGATAGAGTGCTCCAGACAACACATCTCTGCGGAATCTACCTCTGTAATATAGTCTGAAGTCGTTAGCTGGTATAATAATTAAGGCAGAACTCCTAGAACCTAATCGACCTTTCTCTTCGTCCACTGCTAAAACAACAGTGAAATTTTCTTGTGTTTCAGAAACCTGAAATACGTTATATATAATGAATAAAAGAGATAAATACAGGCAAAAGCGAAGTGCTCAATTTATTTTTGTGTAGTAAGGTACGTTTATGTATACTGTTGACAAATTATTGTCAATATTGAAATATATGTTCTATTTCAAAATTCAGTGTACCATATGCGCATTTCGGTAAGTTACGTATCATCATTGGTGATCGAAGCCAAAAATGAAGAAATCCAATTTATAAAGTGTAAAAGCATAAACTTGACCTTAAATTTCTGCCAAAGAACCTTGGACAGAGCTATGCAATCGGGGAGATACCCCTTCGCGTAAGAAAATTTCCATTACATTTTGTGAAGGAGAATTTACAAATATATATAATGTCAAGTGCCAAAACACTGTGAAACAAGGCGAGCAATATGGTTTCCTCGGAGACTAAACATTCCACCAGCAGAGATACCAACCTAGCTAGAGGTTGAAAAGGTCAATGTTGTAACATATGTTCTATTATAAAACTTCACGGCACCATATGCGCATTTCTAAAATTATGTCTCATCAGTGATGCTCAATGCTGAAAAAGAGGAAACCCGAAAAAAAAATTTGTACTATTTTATTGATTCACTAAGCCGTTCATAACTTACATCATCTAGGACCGTTTCTATGAATATATATCCAATATCCTGACCCTCTTCAAACACCACAGTACCAGAAACAGGAAGCAGATCCTCGCCATGATTTGGAATTACTGTCCACGAGACTGAGATATTTCCAAATGTTCCCTGTCTCCTTGTCACTGGGATATTCTTGCTTGTTTTGTCGGCATTCATAGATTCATCTAATAATATAAATAGTAATTCAAAAGTGACTCTTGCATTTAGTTTTCTAGCACCCCCCCTCTCCCCTCACCATAAAGGATATTCTTTTTATTTCTCTCTGTCTGAAGGTCTTCATATCAGCCTATCTGTCAAAATTAATACCTGTGTTGTATCTTTTGAATGTTATGATCTACCAATATATTAATATTTTTGTATTGTGTTAATTACCCAAAGTTTCACCTTTATTAATGTCATGTGACCAAGGGTTGAAGTACTTTGTACTTTAATTATGAAAATACATATACTGTCGAAGCTTCAGTTCTAAAGTCATTTTGGAGAAAATGTATATATATGTGTTTAATGTCTGTTAAAATATATATTATATTGCCATGAATAATTTGAAAATTCGTATATAACGTATACATATATTGTATTCGGCATTCCATTAAGTTGGATTAGCTGAATGAATTGAACTTGAACTTGAACTTGTTCATATTTTTGTACGCTGTTACAAGTTTTCCATTAAATTCGAGTTTCATATCAGATTTGGGTAATCTGATAGATGTCAATTTAACTTTGTGATCAAAAGATATCATGATGCTGCCTGGGCTTTATCTTAGGAATTATACATCGAATCATTTTATGCCTGATGACCCTTATGACACTCAAGGTCATAACACAAAACTGAAGGTCCCTCTATACTTGTAAGATATTGGTACTCTCATGATGTATTGGATAACTATACAAATTTCATATTTAAGCACATTGATTGTTATGAGTCAAAATTTTTGCACCGACTTAAGCTGTGGTCATTTTACTGAATTTTCACTTTGATCTTCAAAAATTCAATTGTATCTATATATATCATGTTTTCGATATTGTCAATTAGACAGATCACCATCCTTATTAACGACTTCAAATTCAATTACATCATTTAAGAAAGCTACATCTGAGCATGGACCAGTCATGTGCGTTTCTGGTACTTAACCCTCGTCAGTGACCCTCAATCTAAAGAATGTATTGTGGCCAAGGAGTGTGAAAGTTTTTTTTTTTTTTTTAATGTACCTAAAGACGTAGCAGGATGGGTGGGATATGATGCTACAGGACCCACTTTTTAAAAATTTCAAGAAATTTTGATAACAGAAATTTTCCAATACTGTATTGATGATCTCGACACAAGTTTTACCATTTAATACTTGATTCAATGGCCAGGTGTGAACTTTAAAACAAGACAGCTAAATTTTCTGTCATTCCCTCACCGACACCTGTAAGGTTTACATCTCTAATAGCAGCCTTATTAGTCCGATTTATCCCTTAAACCCCACTCAATTTTTCATGATATTGGGATACCTTATAAGCATAATCAATGTAAACGTCTTCATATTGAATAGCATCATTTAAGAACTTGTAAATTGGCAACATGGATCAGACATGCACGTTTCGGGTACTTAACCCTCGTCAGTGATCCTCAAATCTAAATGTAATATGCCAAAAAAGTATGAAAGTTACTATGTTGAAAAAGCGTACCGAAAGACGTAGCAGAATGGGTGGGATATGATGCTACAGGACCCACTTTTAGAAATTTCAAGAAATTTTCATAACAGAAATTTTAGAATGCGTTGAAGAAACGATCAACCGAAATTGATCGAACTTGGCTACATGTGCCCTCGGGGACTCCTGGTCCACCAGCAGTGACACTCACCAAGTGGTATAAATGTAAACGTCTTCATATTGAATAGCATCATTTAAGAACTTGTAAATTGGCAACATGGATCAGACATGCACGTTTCGGGTACTTAACCCTCGTCAGTGATCCTCAAATCTAAATGTAATATGCCAAAAAAGTATGAAAGTTACTATGTTGAAAAAGCGTACCGAAAGACGTAGCAGAATGGGTGGGATATGATGCTACAGGACCCACTTTTAGAAATTTCAAGAAATTTTCATAACAGAAATTTTAGAATGCGTTGAAGAAACGATCAACCGAAATTGATCGAACTTGGCTACATGTGCCCTCGGGGACTCCTGGTCCACCAGCAGTGACACTCACCAAGAGGTATAAATGTAAACGTCTTCATATTGAAGTTTACCTTCGGTATGTCTTTTATGTCACACAACGCTCGCGACCCTGTGAGTAACTCTTGAGTATACGCCGCTATCATCTAAGCAGGTAAAACGGCCTGTCAAGCCTACGTCACTCATTAAAGTCTTAAAGTCATGGATTATAATTCAAAGTCGCTTCCTTAATGTATCCAGTTTGGGGAAGGGAGAATTTCAAAAACAACATCTTATAATTGACTTTTCTCCATTTTTATATATTCTTTGTACAATGATTACAATTTCATTATACATTTTACTGCTGAAGTTGAACTGTTGAAAGTTGCCAATGTATGCTCACTGAGTAAATAGACTGGTTGTTGGTCCAGAAATTCAAAAAGCCCATACGGATCCTCATTGGCCAGCACTTTGATTGATATCGTAGATCTTGGACCAATCATAGCAGTGGAATTTCCATAAGCTTGTAAAGTCAAGTTGTACTCCTCGGAAAGCTTTGAATTAGAAATACGCACCATGAAATCATACATGAGCAAGCATAATAAGATTAATATACCTTGGTCTTTTATTTCTTGTATTTTTGGTTTTTGGTTTTTGTTTTGTATTCATTATTCATCTTCATAACATGATACTCCCTTCCTTCTTTTTCGATTAACTTAATTCGGTTATTCCGACTTGCAATGCTTGTCAAGTACATTGTACTCAACAATGGTTGTCTAGAAGCTGTTCTCTTGCAGCAAGGTTAAAACACATTTTCCTTTTGGATTGACATAATTTGTAGAGTCCTATCCTTGCTGAGTATCTTTACTTGATTATCGTCAGGATCTTCTTTAACCCATTTGAAGCGGATTTACCTAGAAAATGGATATATACATGGTCGATATACATAAAACGGCAGGAATTTCTTTTGGGGATGACGGTATGACGTTTACCTCTGGTATTCCATCCTCGACGGCCAAAAGGAAAGACTTTAAAGATGATATTCCTTCTCCAAATCTCAGCACGTTAGTGGCGCCATAGAATTCCTCACTCCCTCGTGGTGTTACAGCATACTGTACACTCTGAGACAGGAGATTACCACCTGATCTCTCTACGATCACTTCAATTGCCGAACTACCTTCCTAAAAAAGGAACAATACCATCTCATTTAAACTTTTTAAATAAACAACTTTTGAAAATATATGCATGAGTTTTGCAGTTAAGATGCCATCGTGACGGTAATATAAAAGCAAGGCTCTTTTAATTTTCCTTCATTAATTCGTCCATAATCAATACCTTAAGAATAAGAACTTACTTGTACTTCATATGTACTTTTCATAGAAGGTGAGAATTCAAATATTCCTCCAGGATTGTCGTTCTCCTCAATAATTACTTTGATATCAGTTGCTCCAATTTTCAGTCGTTGGGTGTCTGACGGCGTGGCTGATATCAGTGTGACCGTCATCTCTTCTTCAAGTTCAGGAACGTCATCTGGCATAATCGTCAAGATAACCGTGGCCTCGGAAGATCCTAATGTACAATAAAGAAAATTCATCGTTCGTGTAAATAAGGGTAACGAGATTCAATCTAAAATACAATTTTGCAGAAAAGGATATACGTTGTCTGCAAAATCGTTTCAAAGGCAAATACGTGCATTTTTTCCATCATACACGTTAAATGAGCACGTTGAAAGAAAAATGAAGAGCTAAAAGTTAAATGCTAAAAAGCAGTCTTCTTGGCAAAGCTTACAAATGACAGACATGCCCGACTCGGAAAATGAATCCTCATCAGTGGTATTGAAATTACTTCTATGAAATGCGGCTCACCTGCTTCCATTATCACCTGTCCTGACTTATATAGAGTATCACCATCGGTTACCATGTCTGCATTATCTCCAGTTCCTCTCATTAACCATATAACGGTAGCCTGTCCGCTTGTACCTTCTCTTGATATGTTAAGATATACCTGAAAATGATAGTAAGTGTCGGAGGAATTGTCATCATTTAAAGAAAATCTTTCCTCTCCCTTTTTAGACTTTTGCGGCTAGCCAAATAGGAGTTGCTTACTCCTCCCGGGCACCTGGTCCTACCTGTTCCAATCTAGGGGTCCTTCGATGCTCAATTTGGTGCTCTATTGTGAGTGTTGTTGCGATTGTCGTCAGGATCTTCTTCGTCTCATTTTAGAGCTTAATGCTTAGAAGTAATTTACTTTAAAACAATAAAATATAGCAGGTTATATCAATAGATATCTTCGCCTGATTTGGAGAGTTAAAAGTGCTGGTATACCTGATAGCGGGGATGTATCAGGTTCCGGAACAACCACTGTCTGTACACTACTAAAGCCAATCTCTCCATTTGCTACGGCTATGGTAACTGGAATCTTCACTTGTACTCGACTGCCAAGAGTTGGTGTGTTAAAATGTCCAAGTGGTGTGTCTGTAAGAATAAAATCCATACCAACGTTAACTTCCTAAACTTTGCGACCATCGATTCACTAATCAGGTAATATTTATTGTTCAATTAAGTTTCAGTCCTAGATTCATAGTTTGCAAAATAAATACATACCTTCCAAGAGGCTTATGCCTGTAATAGATGCTTGGAAGTAATCCTCGGCATGTAAAAACGCTGATGGCTTTATAGGCGCCCGTTCTAACCGTGTATTCTGTCCAGTCGGTATGATTATGGTCATGGTGGTTGCCTCTAATATGTCTGGAGCAAGAGATACTTGGTGCAACAATTATGATAAACCAGGGATATTCAAACCCAAGCAAACCGTGAAATAAGAAAAAAAATTCAATTAAGTTCTACGAAGAATGATGGGAAAGAAGGACAACACTTTAAACTAGCACGTCAATACAAGAAGATCATCAATGAATCAGAAATGTCGTATTGCGTTATGCCAAAAATTAAAAAAAAAACCTAGTACGACTAGAATTCAACCCTGTGAAATAGGATCCCCTTCAAAAGAAGGGAGGAGATCTCCAACAAGACCCCGTTGCAGCATCAACAGTAAAACACCAAAACACCCGATGCAAAAACACAAAAGACGAGTCCAGCACGAGACGGAAAAGAGACACACGACATGTAAACATCAAACACAAAAGACTACTCATAAACCGACGAGACCAATGGGTAACCGGTGCCGACTTTGGACGGCCATCTGTCACGCAAGTAGCAAATGGTGTGGTTATCCTGGATTACGTGCGCACAACCCTCTCACTTCTCCAATTACCCAGAGGTCTCGAAGAACGTACAATTGTGGTGTAAAACAACAAGTAAATCAGAATCATATACATCAATCTATAGCACTCCAGATGAGACAACTTTGGAATACTTTGAGAGTTGACTGGCATAATATTAACATGAAATATTGCTATCATTCAAAGCCTCAAAAAGTTTTCATCCACGAATACCTTGTGTAAGAGTATCATCCTCATAATTTTAAGAGTTACCTGTTATGCTGGTGGATCCAAAATAAGACACTGTCACATTCATAAGTAAGTCGCCTTGATTGTGGCCATTTCTTCTGAAGTATAGCTGAAGATTCCTAGGTGATATTGTCTGTAAGAGTTTTTAAGAGTATGATTACTCACTTATGCAATACTGGAATGTGATTTTGACCGTAAGATTTTAATCATGACGCAGATATATATACATACCACAATTATCTGCTGTTCAGCTTCTACTCCAAACTCTACTATTCCGTAATAATTATCACTGTCCTCTATCACTAGAATACCGTAGGAAATTTCCTGTACTTCAACCCCACCTGTCTCTGTTCCTGACATGAGTTGGACTCTGTACTGTTCCGTCGGTTCTGGAATAACATCCCCAACAATTGTGATTGTTAATGATGATTTGTCAACACCGGATTGAAAAATTATAACTCCACTGGTCGTAACGATGTCTGCTGATACCACATCTGTGGAGGAATCATTTCTGTACACGCGCCAAGACACTGATACAGTCCCAAATGTTCCTCTACTGCGGACAACAGAAAACGTCACGTTACGAACTGAATCTTCGTTAACCCTCAACACCGGTGGAGAGTTTTGGTCATCAGATGAAAAGCTGATAAGACCAAATGGGTTGTCGTTTTCATTGATTTTAATCAAGACTCTGGTGGGATATGTTAGTATCACGTCGCCCTGCTCATCGGAAAGGTATACTTCGAATTGTTCCTCGATCTCAGGAATGCTATCATCTATAATCCTCAGTTCCAAATCCTTAGTGGTCTCGCCAGGAGAAAACACTATTTGACCATTCAGATTTTGGAAGTCTATTCCTGCAGAGGCAGTGTCTGACATGACAAAGTAATTCACAGATGCTACTGAATTGATGGCACCGATTCTGGTAAAACCATCGTCACTAATTCCTCGTAGAACAGGTATAGAGAAAACATTATTGTCTGTATTCTCTTCAAAGCGATACTCATGCTGAAATAAAGGAATGCGTTGATCATTAAGATCTTTCATTTTCAGCAAAAGGAGAAATTACAACATACCTACCAAGTTCTCAGTGTACAAACAAGTTAAGTTCTTTTACGAAATGCAGTTCTGTACAATTTTGCGCCAACATACTTCTGCAAATTACTTCTGGTAGTAGTTCTACCACTTGAATAAATCAAAAATTTTAAAAATAATCAATAAAGGTAACTTGCCTGTTTAAACCTAATAGGAGCGTCGTTTTCCATTATGATAACCGTTACTTCTGTATCCAGGACCCGTGCTCCATAACTAGCTCCTGTCAGCTGTACGATAAACTCCTCCTTGTTCTCTGGAATCTAATCAAACAATACTGTCCTTATGAGTCAATTCTTTTTTTTCAAATAATAAACGTCTTCAAACCCAACAGCATCATTAAAAACAGATAAATTTGCAGCATGGACCAGACATGCACGTTTCGGGTACTTAACGCTCGTCAATCTAAACAATGTAATATGGCAAACAATTGTGAAAGATACTATGTCCAATGATGTACCGAAAGACGTAGCAGGACGGGTAGGTTATGATGCTACAGGACCCATGTTTTAGAAATTTCAAGCAATTTTGATAACAGAAATTTTCGAATGCGTTGAAGAAACGATCAACCGAATTTGATCGAACTTGGCTACATTTGCCCTTGGGGACTCCTGCTGGTCTACCAGCAGTGACACTCACCAAGTCAAACAAACGTCTTCAAACCCAACAGCATCATTTAAGAACAGATCAATTTGCATCATCGATCATACAAGCGCGGTTTGTGTATTTAAGACGGGAGGAGATCTCCAACAAGACCCCGTTGCAGCATCAACAGCAGAACACCAAAACACCCGATGCAAAAACACAACAGACGAGTACAGCACGAGACGGAAAAGAGACACAAGACATGTAAACATCAAACACAAAAGACCACACATAAACCGACGAGACCAATGGGCAACCGGTGCCGACTTTGAATGGCCATTTGTCACGCAAGTAGCAAATGGTGTGGTTATCCTGGATTACGTGCGCACAACCCTCTCACTTCTCCAATTACCCAGAGGTCTCGAAGAACGTACAATTGTGGTGTAAAACAACCTCCTCAGATCATCAAAATCAAAATAATATTACGGGTTGAAATGTTGCTTATACTTTTAAATGAAAGGAGGGGATCTCCAACAACACTAGGTTGCAGCACCCACAGCAAAATCCCAAAACACCCATGCAAAAAACACAGAACAGATACCCACAGAAAGAGACGCAAAAGGGACAAGGAACATCAACTCACAACATAGAAACATGAAACATAAAAGACTACACATAAACCAACGAGACCAATGGGCAACCGGTGCCGTCTTAGGACGGCCATCTGCCACGTAAATAGCAGACGGTGTGGTTATCCTGGATTACGTGCGCACAACCCTCCCACTATTCCGATTTCCCAGAGGTCTCGAAGAACGCACAATTATGGTGTAAAACAACCTCCTCACTGTTAGGTGACCACACACAAACAAGACCGTAAAACACAGGGGTCCAAGCAACACAGATGAATATGTAAATGGATATAAAAAGAGGACGTGCGTAATACAGTCCGTGCTCTGCCGGCTGTAGCGAGCTCATATATGTTATCGCCCGAGGAGTCCGACTGACATTCAGAGAGGACAGGTGGTCGGGGCCCTGTCTTCTCTAAAGAGGTTTGGACAGGGCCCGTCATGGAGTCCCGTCGTCACAGTCAGTCAGAGTGCAAGTCTTAAGAATGCGCTCGTACAAGACTGTATATTGGTCAAGTACCAAGCTTAGTGTCCGTCTGGTGACATTAGGATCATATTCACGGTATAAAAGGCGTTTGATGACTCTGACGCATTTTCGATACATATGCTGTCTACCTTTGATCCTTCTTATTTTGTTAATTATGTCACCATAAAATGCAGGTTGTGAAATACCCAAAGTAATATACTCCGTTGCTTGTATGGGTCCGAATTTCAAAAGAAGTTGATCATAATTTTTGTAAAATTTCCAGAAAGTCTTTACTAGTTTGTGAAAGCGAAAACCTTGACCTAAAAGTTTCTTTGTAATTTGTAGATTTCTATTATGAAAATCCAAAACATCAGTACATGCTCTAGCATACCGGATGAGCTGTGAAATGTAGATACCGTATGACGGTAATCTAGGGACATCACCGTCAAGCCAGGGAAATTTTACTATGTTGAATCCAAAATCATCTCGTCTGTCATATACACTTGTATGAATTTCTCCATTGACAATTTTGATATTAGGTCCAAAAATGGTGTTTCAGTGTCTGTAAAGTTTGTCCTTGTTTAGAGTCAATTCTTGTGGATAAATAACATCTTTATACTTTTCAAAAACAGGATTATCGATAGTAAGAATATCATCCAGGTACCTAGAAGTACCAGTGAAGCATTTCACATCATCATGTTTTCTTTGCTTTTGAAGATTTTGAATAAATTCCTTTTCATATGTGTATAAAAATAAATCTGCAACAAGAGGCGCACAATTTGTACCCATAGGAATCCCTACAACCTGCTTGTAGAGATTCTCACCAAATCTTACATAAATGTTGTCTAAGAGGAAGGACAAGGCACTACACAGGTCGCTACATGTCCATGATTTGTATGATTTGTATTCTGTAGCGGAAAAGAAACCCTTTGATTCAGATGTACAAATATAAATTTTCCCCTCTCGATTATAGCACCATTTAATGAGTTTGGACAATTGATCATTGATCTTGTCGTGAGGAAGCGTGGTGTACATATTTGAAAAATCGTATGAAGCAATCGTATTGGCTTGAAAATTTTATCTTGTCAATCACATCCCCGGAATTTTTATAGACCAAAATAAATTTAAATCATTCCTGTTAAGAACAGTTTCACAGTATTTTGCAACGTGTTCCTTTACCGCCGTGAGGGCTGACGTCAGATGTCTAGACAAACTTGTAGTTGAGCAGTTGCTAGAATTAGCAATGTATCTAAATTTGTAAGGAGATTTGTGCAGTTTTGGTATGCAGTATATTGTAGGAAGATCCAATTTAGAAATAGGGATGTTGAATGAAGAAATTTCACTGCTATGTTTGCTCAAAATGTTAGGGACACTTTTAAATCTATCTTTAACCCTTGTATATATATAAGCACATTCTATATTATAATTGTTTTATGAAACAATGACAAATACGGATAATAAAACTACTTACATCGTCACTTCTGATCTGTAGTTGTAGATAGTTTTGTGTTTCTCCATCTTGAAAAACTATAATTCCCGTTCTAGGAGTAATGTCCGCGCCAGGCAAAGATGAATCGGTTGTTCCATTGACCTATAATTTTCAAAATATACATTGGGAGAATAACAATTCTATGAGGGATAATCGAGTTTGCCGGTAAATGATGCTTACATTTCTATGACATTTGCATCTCTCTTTTTCGAGAGTCCGACTAATAAAGTGACCAGATCGACTGCTTAATAATCATTATTTTCTACTTGATTTTGATGGTCTTCGACTGTATTTTACGGGTTGAAATGTTGCTTATACTTTTAAATCTATCTTTTATCTATCATGCATAGATATTAAGCTGACGAAAAAAAATTAATATGATTTAGATACCAAAGAAAGAGGAAAGGCTACATTATCTATACCTGGTATGTCACGGTGACTTGTCCTATAGTCCCTAATTCTCTAGCCACTCTGAGGTAGGTTACAGTAGTAATAGAGTCTTCTGTCACTATCACAGGGGTTTTCTTATATCAAACAAAAACAATAGTGAAACAGTGTGATATAACATGAAATCGGATAGAATTTACTGAGAATATTTCAACTCTCTTCGAGTATTTTGAAAAATGAAAATTTCTGATTTATATGTACATTGCAAGATGATCTGTCTATTCCGATGTTGCAACTACGACATAAAATCAAGTTCAAAGAATAGAGACACAAAATTTGTTTCACATTTCTTTTCACAAAAGAGACGATTCATGATTTTTCATGTATTTTCTGAATACATACATCTATGAATCTAAATACTCCGTAAGCATCATCGTTAGCAGCAATAGTCACAGCCGCTATAGAGGGCGTGGCTACAATGACGTCATCATTCAGGACCAATAGCTGGAAAGTGAATGTTTCTTCCACCTCAGGCTCTGAATCATCATTAACAGTAAAGGTCAGAGGTATGATATCGGGGCCGTCCGGATTAAAGGATCCAACCTGGCTGCTTCCAAAGAAATCGTTATCTGCGTCGACTGGGCTTTTTACCTAGTACATTTAAAAACAAAAACAATATACTTTCGCTTGGATCAAAAGGAAATGTATACAAATCATGAAAGCAAAATAGTTTTAATCGTAGGTACGAAACAAAAGTCAATTTGAAAACTGAAGAAAAATTATTTGGGTAAAAATGAAATGTAAAGCACACGTAAATAGCTGTACGCGCTTCAAAAGAGTCGGTCGTATTTTCGCATGCCTAGTAGTAATGGCATACCTGAACAATAACATTGACGGCCTGTGGAAATTGTTCCAGTCTTCTGTACACGCAGGTTGAATTGTTGTCCCTCATTGACTAGTATAGCTGTGTCCAGTAAGGAGACGGTAACCTGACCAGCCGTTCTCCTGGTCATCCACATCAATATCTGCAGCACCAACACTGCCCACCCGGCTGTCATCCTGATTACACAAAAGGAGTGTTCGATTGAAGAAAAAGCAAGTGATTTATCTATCCAACAACAATGCTAACAGAAGGATAAAATTTACTGTAACAAGACTATTATGATTAATCTGCACAAAGACAATATACGGTAACACTGTCTTTTAATTTGGTTAATCGAACACTCCTTTTGTGTAATGAAAAACATTTTTGTTGCTATGACCATTTTAATTGTAGCAGGTATCTCTGCATTTGGTTCATATGTACCTTTGATGCCAAATATCGTAAGTTTTGTTGACGCCATCTTTTTTAAAATTTTAAATCAAGAAAGAAAATCATGTGTGTCCTTTATATTGACGTTTTCATGAAAGCTAAATTCTTAGAAGAATTAGATATTTGAAGACTGTCTTCACTTGGAATCAAGGCAAAGGATTAGTTGTTTCAATGAGATATTTCTGATTGTTAGTATCATAAAAATATAATGCCTTGCTGACGTAATCAATAAGTTTAATTTCAGTTGTTCCTCTTCTCAGAGAGTTCCACCTTGGTCACAAGAAGAAGTATAAGAACTGTTCTATGGTCGGTAAACTGAATGATTGCATCAAATTCAATTATTTTTTATCCTATAGGGATATTTTAAACATGTAAAGTTAAGTTTTCATTAAATCTTAAATTCATCGGTGGTCTTCGACACACTATTTTGACACAGAAAATACATCAAAACAATTAATTGCACACATATGAGCACAAAGGAAGGTAAGTACGGTAAGCAGTGAGCCATCTAGGGGGTTATCCTTACATAGTCTTAACTATGTTAAGAATCAACGGAAAAATTATTTATTCAGTGAGTGAATCGCAGAGGCATTTATTGTCAAGATACCCCAGCAGATGTTTACATGCAACTTTAATGTAAAGAAGGACTATTGATGCAATATTTTCTTGTTTAAACTTCATATTCCTATCGTTTTGTTCTTCATCTATTCATCTATTTTCCTTTCTTTTCTGTTTGTAAATTTGTTATACATTTGATCATTTAGATTGATTCACTTTAGTTCTGATGGTTTTCTTTATGGCAACATGTTCGAAGTATTTTCATTAAACAGCTTTTTCTTCCTTGTCAATTTCGGGGTCGAGTGTCTTTCTCTTTCCAACTTCCACTGTGTATAGCCGACACCGGATATTGGTACTATTTGTCGGCGTATTGGTACTACTGAGGCGAGAGATTTTAACAAATGAGGCGTGAGTGTCCCTTTCTAACATCGTTTTTCATTTGAATCTGGCAGCTCCTTTCAAAAGCAACTGTATAATGCATTACTACAGAAAGTCATCCTTGAAGTTATATGAGGAAGATATGTCTAAGTAGAAGACTTTTTAACTTTTAAAAGCAAAATGCATCACCTAGTACCTTAAAATTTTCCATACTGAGAACTTTATTTGGATTTAAATTCGCATATTGCACTTTTTTCTAGACTTGCTATATATCTATGTTTTACGATTTGATCACTGTATCATGATTTCATTGATTTGTAAAGATCTTACTAAGAACAACGTGTATTTTTCCCAAAAAGAGACACGCCAGGTGTACGGCATATTGCTGGACGAAAAAGAATTTACTGTACGGCATGTTGAAATAGGTAGTGTACGGCGACTTGCTTTTGGGGTCGGAGTTGCAAAGCAATTTCGGGGCTTATGGAATAAAGATGACAATCCACCTACTATGTGTACCTGTCCGTCACTTGATCCATCATCTGTCTTTACACATTTTTGTTACGAAAGAGTTCAAGGGTGTGAATGTATTCATAAAACATTGGTACTCACAGCAGGACAAGAACCCCAATATGCTAATTTTATAGTTTCTACCATGCGCGGATCCAGAAGGGTGGGGGACCGGAGGTCCAGTAGTAAATATTTACTAATATTTACTCTTTTTTATATGGAACATGATCGTTTTACCTATAATTTGCAAATTTAAGGGGGGGGCGTGCGCCCCCTACGTCATCCCCTTGAATCCGCCACTGCACGTGGAAAGCAGCACCTGTATGTCAATAAGTGGTTTTAGCTCACCTGAGCGAAGCTCAAGTGAGCTATTGTCATAGTGTGGTGTCGTCCGTCCGTCCGTCGTAAACTTTTCACATTTTCGACTTCTCAAGAAGAAAGGAGGGGACCTCCAACAACACTAGGTTGCAGAACCAAAAAAAAAGAAAAAAAAAAAAAAAAAAGAAAAAAAAAAACTAGGTTGCAGAACCCACAGCAAAATCCCAAAACACCCATGCAAAAAACACAGAACAGATACCCACAGAAAGAGACGCAAAAGGGACAAGGAACACCAACTCACAACATAGAAACATGAAACATAAAAGACTACACATAAACCAACGAGACCAATGGGCAACCGGTGCCGACTTAGGACGGCCATCTGCCACGTAAATAGCAGACGGTGTGGTTATCCTGGATTACGTGCGCACACCCCTCCCACTATTCCGATTTCCCAGAGGTCTCGAAGAACGCACAATTATGGTGTAAAACAACCTCCTCACTGTTAGATGACCAAACACAAACAAGACCCTACCCACTGAAGGGATTTTGATGAAACTTTTCCTTAGGGGGAGGGGGTCATTGTTTTGGAAAAAAATATGAAATGATGGCTTTTTGTTGAAACTTGTCGAGTCTGCTTCGAATCAGTAAATGAAAGTCAAGTTCAAAACTAGCAAGGCATCGCGCTTCGTCGATAAATCACCTCGTCGACGCGAAATATAGGCAATGATTGCTATTTGTTGAAACTTGTCGAGTCTGCTTCGAATCAGGAAATGAAAGTCAATTTAACAAACACAAAAGCCGAAACTATGTTCGACCCCCCCTTCCCATAAAAAATTGGTCGATGAAATATCTTCCGACAAAATATTGGGTCAACATGAAGATGACCATGCAAATTATTCAGATGGCAATTTCTCGAGACAAGTAATATCTTACGAGTGCTCGAGGCTCACGTGGTTTTGGGGCTTCGTATATATAGCATTCATACGCATATGTATATGCATCTTAAGAAAGAAATTTAAAACTATAAGTTTATCTGCACGAGTCTTTAGCTTGAGGATTTTATCTGTAAGGAATCCTACTACCTGTTTTTCAACACGCCGTACAGTTAGCTAATTACATGCCGTACACAAACAATTTCTTTGTTGAGCTCGTATGTAAAATAAAGATGCAACTTCTACATTACCCTTGATGAATATTTAATAGTTATGAACTTCTACATAGACTGTGCACAGAATTATGATCTGCAATAGTACTTTCTTTCGTTAAAAAGAATATAAAGTTCATACATGTGCAATTTTATGTGTACTAGGTACCCCATTTTGTGTTATTTTACTATTATCGTCGGATCAAATCCTTTGTTTTGAGGGTTTCGATGTTGAGTTTACCATCGCAGAATTATTTGCTTGAAGTTCACTCCATATAAGATCATATTTTCTTCACAAATCATTGTCAAATGCTAAAGGTAATACCTATGTCATACTTGTTTACCGCCTCGGTAGTACCAATACGCCGACAAATAGTACCAATATCCGGTGTACGGCTATACACAGTGACTTCAAAGGAAAACGATTATACATGTATAGTCATCTCTGTAATATTTCGTTCTGAATTGAATGGTTGTTCTATTTACTGCTTAAGAATGTTTTACAAAATTTCTGTTACAGCAATTGTTGATAGATTTTGTTTAGTATAGGATACCTAAACCCTTTTATCATTATATCACCTATATAAAATGTTTCTCTTAGAAAATTTGTTGACATTGTTGAAATTACTTTTATCTCCGTAAGATTTGTTGACAATGTCTTAACTCCTCTAAATTTTTTTTTTCTATTGTATTTTTTTATTCTATTTTAATTTTCAATCTTTGACATTTCAAAGAATCGACAAAACATAAAATCGTTTGTGAAATTCTTACCTGTTCGCCCTTTTTCCTATCTTTCTTCCTTTTATTTACGTTCACATACAAGCGTAACAGAAGAAATGATTGATTTCATACGGGCGGGTAGAACTTTAGATGGCCACCCTCCTATATTATTGATGATTAATTAGATGATACAACTCCCAAGTGAGACCTTACAAGTGAGAGGAACTGTCTGTTCTCTTATACGCTGATTTATTGAATGATTCACCAATCTTGTTTGTACGGTATCTTGAGAACTTTATCTTCTCCGAATGTCGGTATGTTCGTCTGCCCTGAATATCAATGTTGTTCATATCTGAACTATTGATTTCTCTTCATATAGACTTTTGGGAGGGGGGATATTTACTTCTATTTTATTAATTTTTGTAGTAATTTTGTAATTTCTATTCTCATACATGTATCAAGATTATTATTTTCAACTATAATGATGTAGTCCACATTCTGGCACTAAAGGATATTATTAATGGACAATTAGAAGATTATTATTGAAAATGAATTTTCTGTTTATAAAGAATAATACGACAAAAAATTGATTTAATAAAATATAAACGAGTAATCTCACTGGTAGCCCTTTGTGTGGATTAAGAATAACGACAAGAAAGGCGGAATCTGATATAACATAAATATTTGCTAATTGTACAACAGATGTTATCATATAAATGGTATGACAAATTCAGCTGTGTCCAAATATGACTCGTCTATTTGATTATTCATATCTTTGGTCCATATTTCATTCCATTACCAACATACTTAGTATCACACGTCACGACAAGTCTTAAACAACAAACAGTTTCTCTTCTTCAAATATGCATGTAATATATTCAAAATGAATTATTTCAAATTTCTTTGTACATTTGATGTTGGAGTTGGAAAATCAGACATTAACAAAATATTTCAAAAAGCTCGAAAATCCGCACATATATTGTGTTTTCAGTGCAGTCAGACAGTGCATGAAGTTTTTATCTTTTCATTTCAATACTTCATAAACATCGACGGCGGGTGCGGCTAGCCAACAGGGGATGCTTACTCCTCCCGGGCACCTGGTCCCACCTCTAGCTTGCTAGGGGTCCGTCGATGTTTAATTTTGCGCTCTATTGTGAGTGCTGTTGAAATTATCGTCAGGATCTTCTTTAACTCATTCGTAAGTCAATTAGGAGGAATGATCTCTGAGATCTAAGTTCCCATTTTAACAATCACAAGACGATGCCTCATATATGACACAATAAGGCAACATCTGAATTGAGAGCAGCAGTCTACAAATATGATCATCATGGGTGACATGCGTAAAACCATCTTAAAATTCTGGTAACCTTGGTTAATTACATTTACATGACAGTTATTTGCTCTGCTAGCTGGCGCATGTTTGGAAATAATTCGTCTTTTCTCTTTTCGAGGAATTTTTTTATTTCATTGTTAGTTTTTTTTTTTCTAATAGTCAAACTTTCAAAGTTTTTATTTTACTTATGTATTTATTTCTATTCATTTCTAAATTAATATAATTATTCTGTTATTAATTATTATAATAATTTGTGCAAAATAGAAAAAAAAAACATAACATTGGGAAGAAGACAGGAAATACGCTCACCTTCTTGGGTCATTGGTTGTTCTAGATTCCTTCATCCATCAAAGTCGGTCATGTTGAATAGTAACGGAAACAGGAATACATACGTCACTTGAAAGTTTTTGTACCATTTACATAATTATTTACTAAATGGGGGTTATAAACAAGGAAAAAATTGCGCCAAAACACGAGTTAAGAGATGTTCAGATGTGTTTATTGAATTAATAATATTGATCAATTATTTTGTGCGGATAATTGCGCAGCGCTGATTGTCATATTACATCTGCCGCCGTATATGATGATGGACTTGGTATTACATAGAGGACCTAGGTGCTTTGGATATCTGTTACTGGTCGATCCTGTATCAGCTGTTCACATATTACTTCTTTAAGAATTTCACCCATCTCTTACTGTCTGCATTGCCCTCAGCCATTGTGGTAGTCGTACCGCTGTCTCCTTGGCGCAGCATGGTGTATAATAAGATGAGAGTGCTAACATTATTCATGCCCATTTGGGTGTTCGATGTTACGAACAAATGTAAAGATAAGTAATGATTGTCTTACTTTTGGTGTACATGGGTGTATAATTCTGGTTGGACTAATTTCTTAAAGGGGTAGAGGCAAAATCTGCCGTTTTTGGCCCCATTTTTTGCTATTTTTCAAAACTTGTTTTCATACTATTTTTTATCTTTCAAATAAGAATAGATATATTGTTGTTTATTGAAACTGAATCGAAAAAATATATAATCAACTAATATAAGTGTTATTCCCCGCCAAAATTGCCCACTACTATAGAAATTAGTAGTAAAATGATAACAACCAGATTTGAACATAATAGTTTATAGTATATATAGAGCAAGCGCATGTAACAAACTTATACTTTCCATGTACATTCAGAATATGAAAAGGAATGTCCCATATGAGTATGAACCTGTTACACGCCCTTGCTCAAGGGCTTACAACTGTACTCAGTGGTATGTGTGTCCCTTGCCAAAAATCAGAATTTCTAATTTGAAGATATAGTGCTAAACTTTTTAAATCATTTTGCTCTGAAAGGCACGGTTTTCAAAAAATCACACAAAATTTGTCATTTTTTGTTTAGAAGAAGCATAATGAATAAGAAAATAATAATGGTCACTTTTGCCCCTACCCCTTTTCAGTTTTATCCGAGCTTCCATCCAGCTTTGAATGACGTCATAATGGCAAGCTTGCGAAGGTGCGTAAAAGCAGAGGGGATGTGAGGCTGAAATAAAGAATTTATAATATGACCATGCACAGTGTATTTACGAGCACTAGTGTATGTATAAGGGAAAGACCAAACTCTGATAAATTTAAAAATCTGTATCCATGAACTTAAATTATCGCTTTTGATTTTCATAGTACACAAGTTTTAAAACCAGGCTAGGCTTCAAGAGGTATCTCAAATATTGCGAATTAGGAATCGAAACTAAAATAGTCGCGAAATGTTTATTTTTTTCATCAAATTTCGGACCAGCATCTTTCATAAAATTGTTGAAGTTTCCAATTGTAAATTACCTCGTTTTATTTTTTAAAAAAGGGGGATGAAGGTACGTAAATAGGGCATTTTGTTATCATTCTACTGATATATGCATCGACCCGCAAATTATGAGACAGATACATAAAAGGTCTACGAACAGCAACTTAAGATGCGCTTGGTAATAATACACAAATGTCACCAAATGAAAAGATATCTCAATTACACTTTTTTGACAAACAGTTTGTAAAACATGTTTAATTACCCGCCGCGTACGCTTAGAAGTTTATTAGAAAGAGAAACTGTATCTTATTCTAACGTGACTTGAGATTTTCTCCCAATATGCACAATAGAACTCGCCTGGTTTAAAATCTCCAACAAACTCCCAGTCCGTTAGCTCCGTCCATTCTCGTGCTTTAGAACTCGCCTGGTGTAAAATCTCCATCAAACTTCCAGCCGCTAAGTTCCGCCAATTGTCGTCTGCGGAACAATATTAGAATAGAAATAACAACTCGCTAGCTGTGATTTGTTGTCCTGTATTTCAACTTGCACATGAACCAATCAAATTATAATATTAGAATAGAAATAACAACTAGCTATAGCTGTGATTTGTTGTCCTGTATTGAACCAATCAAATTATCACCGAGCTGCGAAGCGGCTCGTTGATAATTTGATTAGTTCATGCGACTCGGGGAAATACAGGACAACAAACCACGGCTACCTATTTTTTATTTCTTAAGGGGGTCCAGAACAGTATCCGAAAGAACTCCATCGGAAAGCTCTAGATCATAATAGAAAGTGGCGTTCTTCGGAAGAACGTCTGCAATAGATGACGTAAAAATAAGGGAAGGGGGTAACAAAATCACTATAACTTAAAAACTGACGGCCAAATTTCAATCGGAACTTATCCGTAATCGGTGTTTAACTTGACATATGCAGAAAACAAGTATTAGCTTTTACAAAAAGCTTGCCGGCAGTTAGCTGACATTAAATGTTGTAGAATTCTAGGAAGAAAAAAATGGAATAAACGATTTTTGTTCCTCTTAGACCAATCGCACATTTCTGGGCTTTTCCGTCTTTATTTCCGATTCACGCTACGGAAATTTCCGAGGATCTGTGATTGTTGTAGGACGTATCGTTACAAAGAATTTTCGATGCATCTTTCGGAAGAAAATGCACTGATACGATATGACTTTCATTTGTCAAGTCGTCTAGACTCTTCAGCCGACCTGATGAAAGTATCTTATGCACAGAATCTGAATAACATTGACGAATATTTGCATATTTTATAGTTGTCGACCAATCATATTGCCAAGAATTATTTTATCCGTGCTAGTATGTCACGATTGATTACAGTATACCGGCAGTCATGACTGCCGGTAATAACATCAAGTTTTTACGGAAAATGAATCATGTAGGGTTCACGAGATTTGCGCCTGCCGAACCAGAGTGTAAAAGCCATGAACGCAAAAAATAAGACACTCATTCCTTTTAAAATAACCACTTGGTCTTCTATTCACACTAGATTGCGAGAGACCACGGTAGCAATTGGTGTAAGTTGTCGATTTGAACACTGATTCTCAGGAATAAGGTGCAAATGGAAGATAGAACTAGAAAGGTTTCTTGTTGCGGTTGCAACAAGAGTGTCTTCCTCCTATACAATTTTTGGTTTGGAAATATGAAGGACGTCACATTACATGTATTTGTATTATATATTTAAGTTTTCAAATAGCAGTAACATTAAATTTTCAAACCGATAATTGTTGGTGAGCAACCATTTGATTTTTTTTGGGGGGGGGGGGGGGGGGGGGAGGGGGGGGGGCAGGAATTCTATTGCCAGCCGGTAAAATTTTTTCAGCAATTTTCTGAGCAGGCCATTTTTTTCAGCCATTACCAGAGTCGGAGAAAAATTTTCGCCGGTTCTTCGGGCCGGATTTAAGGTGATATCACACGTTTCGTGTTATACAACATTTATTTTCAGAAAAAAAGCATAATTCTGATTTCCTAATTTAATTCAAATGTAAGGGACAATATTAGGAGGTCACCATCCAAAATTTTGAGATTTTGAAATTGATCAGACTTTTTAGCCATTCATTGATTGTAATGGAAATGCTCATTTTTTGGCTATATTATTTTTTCAGCCCAAGATTTTCAAATGAAACTTCACATATGATTCCCTTATCATATTTTGCAAATTCTTATAGGAAGAAATCATTCAACGACCACGTCATATGTTGCAAAATCTGACTGAATGTGTAAATTATCAAAAGTGCAATTCGAGTTATCTTTCTTTACCATGTGACCAAAGACAAAAGCATCCGAATTTATATTATCATCTTTTTGATATATCACAGCAGTGTTCCTTCACTCACAAAGATGTCAATATGTAAATGAATAGAACCGAATACAGATTTTGTGTGATAACACGACAGTGTGTGCACATGTGTAATGATATTACATGTACCGAATTAGAGTGATTAGTTTTCAAGCCGGGTGGACGTGCTTTAATTTCGCTCTACGCGGTATAAGGAATTTTTATGAAATAGACAAACAAATGTATACAAATGGAAAATATTTCGGTGAAACCAGAACTTCTTGATGATGTGTTTGAAATTTTACTGTGAAAATGGGGAAATATAGAGGCAAAAAAAGGAAAAAAGACCTTGAAAGTTTGTACAATACAAGCACGGACATTAGTGATCACAGTTCAAGTCGTCAAGAGACTTCGTTTGTTGGTAGTTTAATGCATAGAGCAAACCAAGTTTTATTCGGATCTCAAGAGCAATATCCCGTAACATCATCCCCTAAATCAGCTACTGACATGGAAAGAGAAGCAAGTGTAGTATCCAGGCTGAATGAACAAGGTGCTAAACTTGATCAGATTATGGAAAAGTTGGGAAAGTTGGAGGTAATTGAAGAAAAACTTAACAAAGTTAGTGCAGATGTGTCGAAATTTGAAAGCAGGATGTCCAAAATTGAAGAAAATACCAGGAATAACACGGCTGCAATAACAGAAATACAAAGAAAGGTAAATGAAGCCGAAAGTACAGTCGAAGAAACTAAATCGCACGATAGAGAATTAAAAAGGCACGAAAAAATGTTAGTTGACATGCACAGGAAACTAGATTATTTGAGGAGTGAAAAGGTTGAAATGGAGGAAAAATTGACCGACTTGCAATATCGCTCGATGAAAATGAATCTCATCTTCAGCGGCTTGGGAGGCGAAACGAGGCACGAAGACACGGAAGCTAAAGTAAGGAGCTTTATGCATGACATGCTTGGTATTACTGCGCAGATCCCATTTGTCAACGTCCATCGCTTTGGCCGTTTTGTACGTAACGGCAACCGCCCGGTTGTGGCTCGTTTCTTGTTTCGAGGCGATTTCGATCTTGTGAAGAAGAACGCCTATAAGCTACGTGGAACGCCGTATAGCATCCGGGAGCAGTTTCCGCAAAAAATGGAGGAGCGGAGAAGGCGACTGTATCCGATCATGCGTGAGTGTCGCGACAGTGGCGATCGCGTCAAGCTAGTCCGGGATAAATTATACATCAACGGACGTTTATACATGGAGAATGAAGATGACGAGTTCTACGATGCAGATGATTCTGTGGGCAGTGATCGCGAGGATGAAGTGCGCGTAAACAGGGAAGAGCCCGCGCCCGTACCAGTAGTTCCGCCATCTGACCCACCCGTAGATAGCAACAGGATGGAAGTGCAGTCAGGCGCTGATGCATAGGACACTGCGGAGGTTGGACGCTCTATTCGCGTCGTTGCTTGGAATGTAAATAGAGGCTTGGAGTATAAGCTTGATGACGATGATTTTTGTAATCTTGTTCGCAAATATGATATACTGTTTTTGTCCGAATGTTGGATTAATGATCAATTTAATTTTGAAAACTATGGTATTAGTGATGAATATTATGCAAGTAACATATGTAGATCAAAATGTCGAGGCGGTGGTTTAGTTTTGCTACAAGAAAGTGTTTAAGAGAAGCTGTTACACTTATTAAAACTGTAGCTGATACTTATCTTTGGTTGAAAATTGATAAATCTGTAACATCTTATACCTCTGATCTTTACGTATGTATGGTCAACATTCCACATGAAAATAATACTTATTACAATTTCTACGATGTGAATCTAATTGATATGATTGAAAATGAAGTATATATGTATTCCCAGTTAGGTCATGTTTTCGCAATGGGAGATTGGAATGGTCGCGTAGGCGAAAGCTTAGATTTTATTGAACACGATCATTTATTGTTATTATCATTAAGAAGTAAACGAAAAAGTTCCTCAATTCCACGTACATGTTCTCACAATTCCTTTTAAATTACCTGGTAAAACTATATCAATTGATAGAATAGTACCGCTAGCTTTTTCCTCGCGACGATTACACGTGACCACTGAAGCGTTTTAAGATATCACTGAGTAGCATTCTGTCATGTGATTTTCATAAAGAAAAAAAATATGGTAACCGTTGTTTACTTCAAAATATTTGAATTAAAACACAGAAATGGCTTTAGTTGAATAAAAAAAAATCATAAATAACATTCTGAAATATTGAATAGGGAATATTAAACTACATTCCGATTTTTCAGGAGGGGGGGGGGGTTGTTGAGAAGCAGAACTATCTATTTTTACAATTTTAACCTACAAATACGTTCAACGTTTTTGCTGCTCAGCGCATTTTTATATCTAAAACATATTTCCAATCAGAATTACTTTTAGAAATATTTTAAACAAACGATTAGACAATAAAAAAAAAGTATATACACGTATATTTGTTCAATTGTTGTAACTTGAATTGTGTAAATTATCAAAAAATGTCAAAGTAGGAAAAAGACCGTTAGACGATGTGTTTTTTTTTTTTTGTCTCGGAATTGCAATCAATTGTTTATACTACACTTAACTTTCCTTAATAACACTTTCATTCGCAAAATTTTACACTTTTTGGTAAGAAACAGGTACTGGGAGGTCTGGAGAAGAATCCAAATACATGTATCCATATTTTCCGGTGTCCCTACATGCATTAGTAAATTCAATTTATGTCAACATGTAAAAATTGCAAAACTGGTCTCTTTACTAGTTTATTGTTACTCTACTGTTCATTTTCTATACCATAATCATGTCGTTAGTTTTAATTTTGTTTTGCATTGTTCGCTTTGTTACTTGTATTTTGATTTGGTGATATCAATAAATAATTGAATTGAATTGAAATGTACGTATGATATTGATTTCGTAGTGTTTCGTACATGTATGTTTATCGGGAAAGGGCATCCATTTGTTACTGTAAAAAAATGAAGAAAAAAATAAAAGAAATGTTGTCTGAAAATAGAGATAGTTGCTATGACGTTCACATAGATAAATTAGAGTTCGTGCCCCCCTCCCTCCCCGATTCGGATACACAAGTCTTAACCCCCCCCCCCACTCCCCGCTCCAAATTTCCTAAAATATGTCCTTGGATAATCACCATGGTAATCAAAAGAAAGTTTCTTTTTTAATTTATCCATTAAAGATAGAGTGTCCCTGAAAAAAAAGTATTGAAAACGTAAAACAAAGGGTCTAGAAAGAGGAAAAAAGGAGCTATAAAAAGTTTTATTTGAAAATATGCAGTAACGACCCTTATATTGTCGATTTTTTAATAATCAAATCTCCATATACTTCTATTGTAAAAACTCAATACATTGTAGGTGGCGCCAGTGAAATGAATTAGAGCTGCGCACCCCAAATTTTTAAAGGTCTAAAACTTCGAATGTATGCGTTAGATTCGCCTGAAAATTTAAATTTATACAAATGAGAATGTATACTTTCATATGAAAAGAAAGATTTTGCATTCCAAAATTTTGTAAAATTAATTAATTTTCAGGGACACCGTCCCTTTAAATTTGACCAGTACTAGGTAAATGTACGGTTTGAATACCCGTTATATGTAATGCTTCAGTGGTCACGTGTAATCACCGTGAGGAAAAATTAGCGGTACTTTCTTATCGATTGATATAGTTTTACCAGGTAATTCAAAAGGAATTGTGAGAACATGTACGTGGAATTGAGGAACTTTTTCGTTTACTTCTTAATGATAATAACAATAAATGTAACGGTCATGAATAGATTACAAAATGTCATGGTTTATGAACCCGATTCGGTCATGTGTGAACGAAGGTCAGAGGACAAAACTATTAATACTTTTGGTAGGAGGCTTATCGATCTCTGTAGATCGAGTGGCTTACGCATTTGTAATGGACGGAAAAGTGGGGATAAGTCTGGAAAACTTACGTTTTACAATCATTTAGGTCATAGTGTTATTGATTACTGCATTGTACATAGATCCTTTTTTGATAATGATTTTGATTTTCATGTACTGGAATTCAATGAATGGTCTGATCACTCGCCTATAGTACTTACTCTTTCCGCTAAAGAGCAGATAGTTAGTACTCCATGTGACAATATATCTGATGAAGATCAGTATTTTGTATATAGATTTGATAAAGAACAAATTGATTCAATGAGAAAAGATTTACTTGATTATCATGAAGCTTTGAATGAATGTGTACTTAATGTGGAGACAAATACTGTTGAATTAGATAGGACTGTAAATAGGTTTACAGAGATATTGAACAATGTTTTTAATCCATATTGTAGATCGGAACATGTCCCTAAACGTATTGTTGAAAACCATGTTAGGGACAAACCTTGGTTTAACGAAAGATGTCATTTATTAAGATTTGAGTATAGGAAGGCGCTTAAAAACTTTAATTGTAACCGCACACATATGAATAGACAGGTTTTGATAGAAAAGAAACGCTATTATAAAGCCTATGTTAGGACGGCGAAGAATAATTACAGAAATTATCAAGGAAATAAAATGGAATTTATGAAAAAGAATAACCCAAAACAATTTCATAAATACTTTAAATCTAATGGAAAGAATATGAGTAAATGTAAATTGTCATGCAATGATTTCTACGAGCATTTCAGAGATCTTGGAAAATGTGATAATCAGACGAATAATATGAATGATTTCATAGATGACAACATGCAAACTATTTTTTCTGAATTAGATAGTGAGATATCTAGTGATGAGATAGAAAAGGTTATCAATAAAATGAAATGCAGCAAATCCCCCGGTAAGGATAATTTGATTTATGAGTATTTCAAGCATTGTAAGGATATCTTAGTACCATTTCTGCATAAAATTTTTAATTCAGTCCTTAAACTAGGATATATACCAGACACGTGGTGTGAAGGTTTTGTTATTCCATTACATGAAAAAGGTGATATTAATTCAACGGATAACTATAGAGGAATTACTCTGATGAGTTGTGTTTTGAAACTGTTTACCAATGTACTAAATGATAGACTTTTGAACTGGAGTGATGATAATTCTGTTTTAACAGATGCGCAATTTGGTTTCCGTAAAGGGTTAGGAACAAATGATGCTATATTTGTACTGCATGGTATTATTGAAAAATATATTTCTTCTGGTAAAAAATTGTATTGCTGCTTTGTCGACTACAAGAAAGCTTTTGATAGCATTGACAGAAAAAATATGTTTTTCAAATTGGCGCGCGCAGGAATTCAAGGTTGCTTATTTAAAGTTATTTTCTCACTATACGATAGAATACGAAGTTGCATTAAGTATCAATCTAAATTCTCAGATTACTTCGATGTAGGTCAGGGCGTTTTACAGGGCGAGGCCCTCTCTCCCATATTGTTTTCCCTCTATCTCAATGATTTTGAAAACAGTTTCATTGAATCAAATTGTCCATATATAGATCTAAAAGAGTTATCGTTATTCCTATTAATGTATGCTGACGACACTGTTCTTCTTGCAGACTCGGCTTCCTCTCTTCAACAAATGCTAGATTCTTTGAAAACATACTGTAGTACATGGAAATTATCTGTAAATGTTAATAAAACTAAAATTGTTGTGTTTAGAAAAGCAGGAAGACTTAGAAATAGTGATAATTGGTTTTATGACAGTAACGAAATAGAGGTTGTGAACAGTTTTACCTATCTTGGTATTTTGCTGAATTATACTGGGAACTTCTACAAAACTCAGGCTACTTTAGCTACACAAGGAAGAAAATGTGTTTATGGTTTAAACTACACTTTACAGAATTTACAACTCAACGCTTTAACGAAACTTTCTATTTTTGATACATATATAGGTTCCATTCTAAATTATGCATGCGAAGTTTGGGGGTTCCATTCTGCTCAGTCAGTTGAAAAAATACATCTCGATTTTTGCAAAAGAATATTGAATGTGAAAAGGGGTACCTCTAATATGATGGTCTATTCAGAACTTGGTAGGTATCCCCTTACTATAAGACGTAAATATCAAATTATAAAATATTGGTTGAAGCTAAGAAAAAACCAGAAAAATTGTATTTTACAAAATTTATACTGTGACATGTTTGAAAGATGCTGTGATTTATCTTTAGAAAATTCATCTTCCATGTGGCTTTTCCAAGTGAAGAAACTACTTTTTACGTTAGGTTTTGGTGATATTTGGTTTTATCAGTATGTAGAGAATACGTCATTGTTTCTACAGATTCTGTTAGAAAGGATGAGAGATAATTTTATACAAGAGAGAAATATTTCATTTGAGTTATCGCCAAAATGTTATTTATACAAACACCTTATTGACAATTTTTCTGTACAATTTTACTTAAGAAAATCTATTCCTGAATCCTCTGTACATATCATATCCAAATTTAGGCTAAGTGCTCATATGCTTAATATAGAAACCGGAAGATACACTAATATACCTCGTAGTCAAAGATTATGTTCACTGTGCAATAAAAATGATACTGAGGATGAATTTCATTTTATTCTTTCATGTCCTTTCTATCATGATTTGAGGTGTAAATTCATTAAAAGATATTATTGGGTTAGACCATCCTCCTTTAAGTTAGTTCAATTATTATCTGTTCAAAATGTTTCCGAATTAAGAAATTTAGGAAAATTCCTTGTTAATGCTTTGAAACTAAGAAATAATTCTTTGTAACTTTTCCCTTGTTTATTTTTGTCATTTTTTACTGCTACAAGTCCTACCTCCGCGTCATGCAAACTATAATAAAACCATTAGCTTACCGAGTACATTAGTAACTATAACATTTTGACGAGAATATTTGTTTCATTTTCAAATGATGATTTTTCTTTTCTCTTGGTATTTAGATACACTACATTACTATATTACTGTATATGTATTTATATGTTATATATATTATGTCGTATTGTACCTATAAGCTGTTTGCTTTTGGAAATAAATGAATTGAATTGAATTGAACCATATGGGTAACTATATTATAAGCTTCTCTACATTCAAACACTTTACTGACACCTGACTTATTTCTGAATAGATACGACATATGTATGTAAGTAAAAAAATCTTAACAAAATTTTCAAATAAGTTCAATTTCAGCAAAAATTTGACTATTGTTGGTCACTCTAGGCTTACCATTACTTTCCAAAGAAAAAACAAACATTCGAATAACAATCTGATTCTTAGTCCTGCGCTCAGGCTCGAACCGCGAGCCTCCCGTATGGTGGGCAAGAGCTCAACCTCTGAGCTATTGAGTCGCCTTGCCGATTGAGCGATTATAACAAAGCCAGAACATCAAGACATTTTAAGTGACGAAAATCGGAAATCTTCAGCGTGGAGATTTCTTAAAAATTCTCGTCTAAGGGATGCTACTGAAACGCGTGTGATATCTCGTTAAACAAATTGTCAAATGTTGTGAATGTCTGTGTAAGTTAAACTCCCCGCTGTTACAGAGTATGAGTTAATAACCGTTCCTTCAGATGTCTCTTTGCAATTAGCGAATTTCAGACAGATTGTATGATGTTTAAATAGAACCTTTTCTAGATTTTTGTGCCTATGCGTATTAGGTCTCTGGTAGATACAGCTATGTGAACAGTTTGTATTTATATTAATTAATTTTTTGACTTTAAATTGTCTGGCACAAAGGGCCAGCAAAAATTTCCATATCATGCAATGTATCCTTACTTTTGCATGGTCCGGGAAAAAAAAATTGCCGGCCCTTTGGGCCGGAATATTTTTTTCAGCATTTTTCAGAGCCGGGATTTTTTTTTTTTTTTTGCAAATTCTTCCTGCCCCCTTCCCCCATAAAAAAAGGCGAGCTCGTAGCTGTCGAACCAATTTTCTTGAGAAGAGAAATGGTAATAACAAGTTACGTTCAATATATATATAAAAATACCATGAGGTTCTCGCTGTGCAGGTTCAAATTTGGACCCCCCTTCCCTTTTTTCAAAGTTTATTTTGAATTTCCATCATGGCGACATCGTTCAATATAAACAGAACTGTTTTCGAAAAACGGGGAGAGGGAAGAATGTTGGAGAAATTGTTCATCAATTTGTAAATAAACCAACCGAAAATTATGTTCGAACGTTTGCTAGAATTAGAAATTAAACTTGATGTTCAAAATATAGTTATTGAAGTTTAGAAACAGGTTTGTAGGTTAGAAATCGGAATCAAACTACCACTTTTTGTGTGTAAATTCTGGTTTGTAGCTGATCTCTTCTAAATTAATCAACTGTTTTAAAATCAAATTGTGTATATCGAAATGTATTTATGAAATGCATATTCATCATTGCCGTGAAATCGGAATTTGAAAATCTCAACACTGCTTTTCTCGAGTCGGACTCGGACTACCAATTTTAGTGTGCGCCCGATCTGTAGGCGTGAAGGTGTATCGAAATACCCAACTCAAAATTTCGATGCTCATATCTTTTCAACAGTAAGAGATAGGAAAAATCAGAAAGACTAAATAAGACAGATATATGGATAAAAAATAATAATATTGAAATTTTTAGGAAACTTCATAAGCTTGATTTTTGTTTACTATTATAAGCAAAAAAGTGTCTTCCTCCTATGAACTTCTGAATTTGGAAATATGAAGGACGGTGAAGGACGTCATCGTAATAAATCGTTACAGTGTGCATCTAGCATTTCATATCTTGCATGGCTGTCGACTTTCAAAAAGAATGGAAATTGTAGATAGCAAAATACGAGATATTTAAGCTTACAAATAGCAAAACATGAAATTTTCGGTCCTTTTGAGTAATTCGACGCTCCCGTCAAATATTTGAATCTACTAAAAAAAATGATAAAAAAAATAACAGAGACCAAAAATAAAAAAGACCAATCTAGCTTTTACTCCAAACGTAACGTTGGAGAACTTTCATTGTCCTAGCTTACAGGGTTCTTGAGAAATCGCTGATCCAATTTTCCACGGTTACGAAAACAAAAGGTCTTCCGACGGAAGTCGGAAGACCTAACAAGACGAAAAATTATTTTTGGAGTTAAGCATATCTGTTGTGCTCATACAATTGATACAATATAACTGGTACTTTATCGAAAAAATCAGTAACACCACTCTAGAATGTATATGAGAACATTGCTTTATAATATAGGGTATTATTCATCTAATTTTCAACATGATATCTACGTAACAGTTTTGTTTACGCTCAGTTTTTTTCCATTAGCGTTGACTAGATCCGAATAAATTCAATTTTTATTTTCAGATATAGGTCATACATGTATTTTGTAAACTTGGCTCATCGTCTACTTTGTTGTTTGTTTGATTTTACTACTTGATAAGCCATCATTACTTTGGAACAAATTTTATGGCCTGAAACAGCGTTATCTTCTCTTTTCCCCTAAATAAATATTTTAAGGATAAAAGCTTTCTATATAACTTTTTTGTTTAGCAAGCATATCAATGAAAATATATGAAAAAGTTAATAAAGTATCCTAGTATTACAATTCGCAAAATGAAGTGTACAGTTGGTACATAGAAAAACGTCACGTAAGTATCAATTATTACAACAGCTTCTTAATGTTAGAAATACTTGCAACTTTTGAGTTTGTTCGTCAACTCTGACTGCACTTGACAGTGCCGGTGACGGTGAAACACAAAAAATAGATATTATGCTCATAATCAATATTTTACTCAATGGTGAAAACTGTTACGTATGTATCATTTTATTCGCTATTATCATATTTGCTGGTCGAAAACATCTCTACTTAATTTCGTACATGATTCTTAAATACAAAAATTGCCTTTTATTCTCCTATATGGCATTTCTAGTGGATCACTGGTACTTAAAACATTTCAAGCCTAATCAAATTTAAGCAAGAGAAGTCGAAATAGTCTGAAATTTACGTCTGATGTCGTATGTATAAGCTAGATATTACAAAATCTTTAACTCATTTGAACCAAAATCTTAGACTCGTTATCTCTATCTCTCTTTATGGCATTTCTAAATAATTCTCTGTCTTTTGACTACTGTAAAAAGCATCTGAAATTACTGAAAGAGCATAAGAACTGATCGATACATACGTTACGTGCGTTACAATCAACTATCCAGGATTTGGTAAGATATTTGAAAGCTATCTTCAACCACGTTCAAAATCATGCATCTACGGATTTGTCCGTCAAATTCTACTTTATTTTCATCATGACATTTATAAACTCTGTTAGCTACATATCGATTTTCAAAAAAATAATCACGTTTAAAAAAAAAACTTTTGTTGTAATTCAGTTATAGATATATCTATATATTTCAAATAAATTAGGGAAATTAAAAAAGAAATGGCGCAGTATCAATTATGCAGTCTGTAAAATTATATATACCTTCGAAAAAAGAGACAAATTGTTGTTCTATTGAATGCAACTCGACTGAAACTTGAGCTGAGCCAAGTTAGATACATACGTAATGGCATGTTACGTAGGTATCATGATGTACGTTTTATCGTATTTTGTGTTTACTTACTAATGTGAGTATGTATACATTATGTTTACCTTTACAGGTATGAATATGTATTATATGGATGACATACTATTCGATGAAATATCGTATAGAAATAAACATAAGCCAGCTCCCTTTTAGAGCACAATCTACAAAACAGTCACTGAATCAGTACAACAGCTGTAGTCTTTGAATCTTCCCTACAATCAGCTTCTAAGGTCATAATTCAATGTGTACTAACAAATGATATCCATAATTGGGTATTACGAACATTAAATCATTAAATCTATGACATTCGCGTTATGTATGTATCCGTTACGTAGGTATTATTCAAGTATTTGATCAAGCAGTATATACTTGTTCAGAAACATAACCATTAGATATTCGGTAATGTCAAGTCTTCTATTGTACAGCAACGATATGTTAAAGGCACTATTTCATGATGTCTACACTGAATGATTTAAGTAAGCGTAACGTAAGTATCGCCTAAAAAGCAACCAACCACTGTTATGAATGAAAATGCGACTTTTCTTTACAAAACATGAAAAATTATAAAAAGCTTCAGAATAATATTTAACTGTATCCTTTCCCCTTATTTTAAATGTATACACGTCATGTTTATGTCCAACTATGTGCTATATAAAACGGTTATTGTATTGTTGTTACGTAGGTATCAATACATTGGCGACATGCTATTTTATGAATAAAAAAGAACAAAAACCAACTTGAGTGCTATTGTGTCGTCGATAATTTAGAGGACGGTGCTGCAATGAAGACATATGAATGCACATTGTAGACTAACTTAACATATATGTAAAGATAATTTATGTACTTCACATTGGTAATTGCCGTCGACAGTAACGTATGTATCGTTTTTGCTATTTTGGAGCTTAGTATCTCATTAAGTTATGAGTCTTTCGCAAATGATGGTAACAGATTTTGATACATCTAGGTAGGCTTTTGAAACAATGATAGTAATTTTGTATTTCTTTCTTTTATTTTTCTATAAATCACACGGCGACATGTTATTTATCGAATTGCACATTATTCCTGAGAATCAGTGTGAAACTATACTGAACCAGCAGCAGATAAAAAGAACATTAAAATTGAATGATCGACTTTATAGTAGTTGCAATTTTAAACTTTTAAAAATCTAAGAATAAGCCGCTGATCAATTCGTATCAGCGGCTTGTGGCATGGATTCTGATTTTGTCGAGCCTGGAAGAAGAAGAAGAGCGAAGAGAGGACAAAACCATGGACGAGTTGTCTAATGAAAAACGTAAGTCTACTTTCTCTTTGACTTTGGTGAAAGTTTATGTATAAAAACAACAATGATTATGTAAATTCTGATGGATACGAGTTAACAATGTCTCAAATGTAATACTAACAAGGTTTTGTCTTTTACTTGGGGAGGGAGGGGGTGATTGAAATTTGAATGATAAATTGTTAGTGCATAGTCCGAAAAACCTGACCCAATCCCAGCCTTTGACCGGTTATTTGGTGGGTGGGGCTGCATGGGAAAGGTCAGGAACATTCCTATACCGAAAACTGTAAATATTTGCAACCCTCCGAAGAATTTGCACGTTCACCTTTTCTGTCTCAACCTAAAAATATGTTGAACAGACGCAGCTATTTTCACATCACCTGATCACACTTGGCCTTTTACGCATAAATGCGTGACTAGCATTTTGTGGACGGCAAGTACTGACTCTTGTTACATCACAATTAAAAATCGATTGTCCTAAAATTGACGTCATATGTTGTTGTTGTTGTTGATGTATGTTCCTCCGTCTTCGGAGCACCATAGGCTAGACCTATGTAAAAGAGAGCATGGTTTAAGCAATTATTGATAGATATACACTTTAATATATTCCCTTTGTCCAATTGAAAAAATATCGTTAAGAAAGAACATTATTTGCCATTCCCATAGAGAGGTTAAAACTCTAACAATTAAAGGATTAAAGGTGAGACAACAAGGTAGAATATTTTAACATATAAAAGTATCCAGTGTAGACTGTAGTGGAGGTAAGTATTAAAAGACGCTGTACATGGGCGTGTAGGATGCAATGCTAAAAGAACAGGTATTATTGGGGTGTCTTATGACACTATTTATGACAATATTTCATATTGCTGGAAAAGTACTTATTTTGTCGTCAAAAACAACTAGACCACAGTTATGTGAAAATTAAGGGCTTATTTATTTATTCACAACAGAGGTTGGTAAATAAATCATTAATGATTTATTTACCAACCTCTATTTTAAGACCTTGTTTAAGTTGTTATACATGACGCCAGTAGTTGCATGCAAGATATCACAAACTGCATATGTACATATACATGTAATGCATTTGCTATTTGCCATTTATTCTTTCTACTTTATTTAACTTATTTTAAGATAATTGTTCTGTTATTTCATGGGCAATGACCATTTCATGAAAATATTTTTCGCCAGTAAAGAATTTGTATTTGAATTTGAAAATGATAATGATCATTATATCAAATTGTTATTTTTAACAATGAACATAAGCTCTGTAGAGCTTAATTTTGACCGGCATTTAAAGAACAGGTTGAGAACATATCTACAATATTTACAAGGCAGGGAAGAAGATGTTCAGCCCATGCACAAATTCCATTTCATACCGATGGTCGATGAGGGTCAAACCTGAGACCCTCAGGAGTCCATGCACTTAATTCTCTGACCACTCAACCACTGAACTCCCTGAAAAAGGCTTATGATTTCCATGGGTATCCAAATCTAAGATACTCCGATATGCATGTATTTGTTGCTTCTTCCTCAGGTTGGCTGACGTATGCTTTAAATGAAAGGCTAACAATGACTTTCTTTATTATTTGCAGGCATCATACATTTCAAGTTGGGTGAATTGTACCAATTAGAGCAATGAATAATACAGGACCTCCTGCTAGGGGAAGAGGTGGTCGCAAGCATGCATTGGCAAATAGGAAGGAGTCATTTGTACGTATTTAAAGACATAAGTAATTTTTAAACAATGGGTAATCTGTTCTTGGAAGTAAATCCCTCTAGCGTTGGAGAACTTCTTACAGAGAGGGCAAATCTAAGTTGGACAACATGTGCCCAATCTGATGCAATGTTATATTTGATTGCAATAAATATGTTTAATCTAACTTCTTGCCAGTAAAATTACAATTTAAATCCAATAAAATGGCATAGAATATGTACAGTTACACAGTCTTTAAAACTCAGGATATGTTATATCCACTGGATAACAGATGGCAAAAGCTTATGTCAATTTCCTCCATTCATCTAATTTATTTTAAGCTGGGGGTGTAAGTTCAAATCAAACTTAACTTTTAGTTCTAGGTGCCAGGACTTCATGATGAAACTGCAAAATTTTACAAAAAGATGATACTGAGGATTGCCTTTAATGCTAGAATTAGAGTGGTTTGATATCTGTAATGAAATTGGTTATTATCTCTATGTTTGATTTAAAATTGTTTACTTGGATGTAAGCAAAACATAGCCTCCCATCGTAAACAAGGGTAAAGTTTGATTGCTTTAGTTTACATGTATTTGGGATAAAATGTGTTGAAAATTAATCTTATAAGTGAATTCCTATTTTAATGTCAAGTTGCAGAAAATTAATCAATCTTGGATCTTAAATATACAGTTAAACCTGCCTTAGTCGTGTTAGCAACCCTCTGTGTTAAGATCCTTCCTGTTTGAATAGACCTTACTTTTCAATTCCAAAATAAAGAAATTTCATGAAAATTAACCTGTATTAAGTGACCACCTGTCTTATGTGACCTTTATTTGACCTTCCCTCGAAGGGTCTCTTAAAACAGGTTTAGCTGTATATAGAAATTCTTGAATTTTAAAAGTAATAGAGATAATATACATATTTCTTGTATTGTTGGTTTGATCATTAATGTTTATTGATAGGGAGACTATATGGCAGCAAAGAAAGCCAAACTAAACGATCAGTTCTTAGAGAAACAAACCATCATTGGAGGTCAGACTTCTGATATCTTCAAAGGTGTTGTCATCCACATTAATGGTTACACAAGTAAGTATGGCCATCAGAGGCAGATTGAAGAGGGGGGGAGGGGGGGTACATATAGTACAGATATTAGTATTATCAAAATAAGTAAAAGTATGTTTTTATCATGAAATACATGTATTTCTTCAGGGAACAATTAAAGAAATTATATTCTCCTATCCCCAAAAATTATCCTTTTGAACTTATCTATGCGTTGAGTACACTCCATTCTTTCAGAGCCTTCATCTGATGAACTGAAGAAGATGATGATGTTACATGGAGGTCACTGTGAGCATTACCTGTCAAAACGACGTGTTACACATATAGTGGCCACTAACTTACCTAACAGTAAAATAATGACGCACCTTAAGCACTGTAAAGTAGTACGACCAGACTGGATTACTGATAGGTAACAAATGATAGTACATGTATACAGTAATAAGTAGTACTGTAGTATATTACAGTGTTACTGTGAACAGTATCTTAAAATAGTATATCGGGAGCATTAATTTTGTAGAATCCTACATCCTCTCATCTTACATTATACATTTTCTTAACCTTACATGTAGCTATGCATATTTGTCTTGTCTATATTTTACAAAAGAGAAAATTATCAAATGAATGTGAAAAGATCATAATTTGAAGTACAGTAATAGAGAAATGCCTATTGGCCAGTTTCTCAGTTCACTGTCATATCATCATATCATCATTTGCATGCATAAGTACAGTTCCTTGTAAATGGTACATCCTAGAAAAGTTTATTAAATTGAACTAACTTTATATATTGATTGTATTGACAGCTCAGTATACCCTTCATCAAAGATGCCAAATCTTTTCAAAGTTTCATATACATGTTATTTCAGTGTGAAAGCTGGGAAGAAACTTCCATATGTACCGTATCTTCTTTTTACCAAAGAGACAAGAAATCAACAATATCTAGATGCCAACAGTGCTACATCAAGCATTCAGCTAAGTAAAAATGTTCACGATACATTCATCCCGAGTACAAGTAATCAAAGAGGATTGTGGGAATTTGGACACAATCAGTGAACTTTCCTCTGATGATGATTCAAGTTCGTCAGATGCTATGATGTACTCTCACAGAACAGCCTTGTTAGAAAAATGTGAAAGTTTACAGGAGGCTAATGAAATTTCACTTCAAAAGGATGAAACGAGACATTTCAAAGATTTATCTTCCATGAATCAAAGTAAACAATCTTCATCAAATCAGATTACACATACTGATTCTTCAATATAGATAAAACTATTTCAAGATTAGATCATTCTCCATGTAAATTTCAAAACAATAGTAACATAAGGGGAGACAACTCTTCTTTGAATGCCACATTAACAAACAGGACCAACAAATCCTATGCTGCTGGTAAAGCCGGTGATCCAGATTATTTAAGTGAATTCTATAATCATTCTCGGCTTCATCATCTATCTACATGGAAAACTCAGTGGAAAGATTATGTGAGTAAACTACAAAGCCAAGATGCTGACTTCAGGGGACGGGAAAAACTAGCAAAACTTGTTTATGATAAAAATGTTGGTGGACAAATCAGTGCAGAGAGGTTAAGCATGTCACAGGACATAAAACGCACAATTATGCATATTGACATGGATTGCTTCTTTGTATCAGTCGGATTAAGAAAAAGGCCAGATCTGAAAGGTACCAAGGTCATATCTAAATATTACAAATAATACATTATTTAAACACAAACGTTCATGTAAATATTAACATGATATTTACAATGCAGCCTCACTTCTCAAAGTTGAGGTTTCAATCTCATTCTTTCCATTCCAATTCTATGTCGGGAAAAAGGTCAGATTGGAGTGAAATCTCAACTTTGAGAAGCTTTGTGTATTTATATCCAAGATCCATATGTAAATGTAACACTGACTGTTGTAAGCCTAAATTCAGTCATGAAATTCTGTAAATTTCATTGATATTGTCCAACTTTTCTATACAGATGTAAAGGAACTGTTAAGATAAGGGCTTGATTTAGCCCTGAAATCACTAGATTGTTTCTCGTGCACTGTCCTTCTACTTTAGGAAAAAGTTGGTTAGGATGAAAATATAAAGTATTATAGGATTCATAATAGGTATTTTGTTTAAATAGATTTGGTGAAAGATTTTATAATTATGGGTTGAAGAGGTAGGGGTTACTGATGAGAGAAAACGTCAAATATCAAGCAAAATTTTTTTTTTAAATGCATTATTGTACACAAATTTAATGTTTATTATACTTCTGTACCTTTTCATGTCAAAATTGGTTAAGAGAAATTAACCATGAGGTTATCATATCAATGTAATCGTCAAAATCTGCAATTTGGAAACTTACAGAGGTTTTATTTGTACTATCAGCCACATATGTAGCTTTCAGGTGTGAAATACGTACACTGTAGAAATAGACAACTTTCTCTTTTATTTCCTTCTTAACAGTTAAATATCTAATTGGAACCCACTCTGAATAGATTTTTCTATGATATAAAGAAAAGAAATGGCAATTTTAATCCATTTTACTGCTCTAAAGACTGATTCTACACAGTAAAATTGTCATCCATTCCCTCCCCCCCCCCCCTTTTTTGTCGTTTTTTTACTTGAAAATAAATTCGCAATTTTTGCATTTTGAAATTTCAACTTTTCAGGGCAGATTTTACATCTTATTTTAACAGCTCCTGCACAAATGAAAACATGCAGATGAAATTTTTACAGATATTGAAGTTATTTTTTGTAGGGAAGCCTATAGCTGTGACACACTCTAAAGGTAACGGTAGAGCTGCTACGGTACCAGGTAGTGATGTAGAGCTGGAGAGGATGTTATGGAGGGGAGGAAAATCAAGTCCTAGAAAATCTCCTCATGGTCAGGTCGGTGGAGCAGCTTCCAGAGACACTACAAAGGAAGGCGGGGCATCGAGTAACAGAGTGAAGTCCCTACTTACCAGCCCAGCAAAAGCACCAGAAACTTATAATTCTATGGCAGAAATAGCATCTTGTAGCTATGAAGCAAGACAGGTATATGGATAGAAAAATGAGTACAGTGGATGAAAGGAAGAAGTCAGGAATGCACTCATAATCTGTAATTTTGAAATTTGTTTTCAGTCAATTTTTGGCCGGATTGCAAAGCAATTCTGGTCTATAGATTGACGATGTCCGTCTGTCCGTCCGTCGATCTGTCCGTCTGTCCATCTGTCGTCAACATTTTGGTTAAAGTTTCTGGTTGAGGCAAAATCTGAGGAACTGTATGCAGTAGAAACTTTATATTATACATGAAGCTTGCCCATGACAAGACCTTGCAATTTATGCCGTAACATTTGACCTAGTGACCTTGACCTTGGACTTTGACCTAGTTAAAGATTTTGGTTAAAGTTTCTGGTTGAGGCAAAATCTGAGGAACCATATGCAGTAGAAACTTTATATTATACATGAAGGTGGCCCATGACAAGACCTTTCAATTTATGCTGTATCATTTGACCTAGTTACCTTGACCTAGGACTTTTATCTAGTTAAAGATTTTGGTTAAAGTTTCTGGTTGAAGGAAAATCTCAGGAACGGTTTACATTAGAAACTTTATATTATACATGTAGGTTGCCCGTGACAAGACCTTTCAATTTATGCCATAGCATTTGACCTAATGACCTTGACCTTGGACTTTGACCTAGTTACAGATTTTGGTTAAAATTTCTGGTTTAAGCAAAATATAAGGAACTGTATGCAATATAAACTTTATATTTTACATGTAGGTTGCCTCTGATAAGACCTCTAAATGTATGCTGTAACATTTGACATTGTGACCTTTACCTTGGACTTTGACATAGTTGAAGATTTTGGTTAAAATTTCTGGTTTAAGCAAAATCTAAGGAACTGTATGCGGTAGAAACTTTATATTATACATGTAAGTTGCCTCTGACAAGACCTCTCAATGTATGCTGTAATATTTGACCTAGGGACCTTGACCCAGTTGGTCACACAAAAATTAACTTTGCAATCTGGCCATACCATCTTTAGCGGTGTTTTATTTTGTTCTCATTGGTTAAGGGCAATTTTATATTTTGATTTTATTTATAAATTCATATTTAATTATTCTATATTCCAGGCAGGTGTCAAAAATGGGATGTTTTTGGGACCAGCGAAGAAGTTATGCCCAGATTTAATAACAATACCGTACGACTTTGAGGGATATCAAGAAGTATCTAAATGTCTCTATGATACAGTAGCCAGGTATGCAGGAAGTGTATCTAAGGAAAATCTTTCTGTATTTTATCTTAAAATTACTGTATATATCGTATGTTGGCCTGTGTAATTATGTTGATAAATGTAGCAAAGAAATTTTGCAACACATCTTTAGTTTTAGAATTTTTAAAATAATTTGAGGATTTAGTGAGTTGCTCTATATTATGTGTAATAATAAATTTACTGCATGCAAGGATAGAACTTCTCACATAGATCTTCTCACCTGTACACATATCTTGTAAATCCATTTCTTTCTTCTGTTATACACATGAGATAGAGGCTGGTAGTTGTGATGAGATGCTAGTGGTCTGTACAGATCTATTAACGTTATATTACAGTAACACACATGAGATGGAGGCTGTTAGCTGTGATGAGATGCTAGTGGATTGTACAGATTTATTAACGAGCATTGAGTACATGTTCATCCATTATTATATTACAGTTACACACATGAGATAGAGGCAGTGAGCTGTGATGAGATGCTAGTGGATTGTACAGATTTATTAACGAGCACAGGAGCTGAACCATTGGAATTTGCTTCCATGCTGCGTGAAGAAATATTTGAAAAAACTAGATGCACTGTCTCTATTGGGATGGGTAAAGATACTTATGTTAATGCATTACAAAGCAAAAATCCAGGGTTTTTTCATAGCTCTCCTAAATTATTGACTAAAAAGGTCAGTTTTCGACTGAAAATTAGTGTCTGGTCATGTACATGTACATCGTATCAAAAGTTTGTAATTCTCCAAATAATTTTCCAAAGGGATGAATTTACATGTAAAAGATTTTTACAACAAAAAATTCATTAATGAAGAAAATAATGCAAGAATCATCAGGCTGTCATGAAGTAATATTAATTTTGATTCCAAACTTGTTCACAGGATCAAATATTTTGATTGGAAAATTGGCAAACAGAAAAGCAAAGCCAAATGGACAGTATTGTGTGAAAGGGGAGGATGTACTTGAATTTATGAAGTCACAGAATGTACGGAATCTGCCAGGTTTGTATACATGTATACAGAGTGACCAGGCAGCTTTTCGCGCAATTCACACTTTTGTTGAAGTGAAGAAAGAAACTGATGTCATAGTAATGAATATAATATTATGGTACAGTATAATCTGTGTAAACCGGCTTTCATTGGTTCCGGTTGAATCGGCCGGTTTCGGCAAGATCCGGTGTACAGAGAATCGATATATTTGACCCAATTGAATTGAAATAATATACACAAGAATGCTCACTGCTATACCTTTACTGATGAATAGAATAATTGATCATCATATCAATACAAAATGCAAATAGATTTAATCATATATAAACAGAGATCAAACAGATTTCATATCATTGTCTACGTTTTGCGGAAAAATCTGTCAAGGATGAGTTTTTAATGATTTGCATTTAACAATTTCATTCTCTTTTAAAATACGTAAAGTCTGCAAATAAGGTAACATTCGGTCATTTTTACGGACGAACGCATACACAAGTACCGTTACATAGATAAGATACGTAAGTGGACGTTGGAGATTTAAATCTCAGGCGCAGAACGAGGAAAAAAAGAATGTCAGGTAAAAATCAATACTGTATTGTATCATTGCATTAATTGTCGGTCAACAGAAGAATATTGTGCTTCTGACTAGCAATGTACAGTAAGCTGTGATCCACACGTTCCTTATACTGGTGTAGACCTACGTAACAACGTAAATAGGAATACAGAACTTCTAGATAGATTTAAAAACCAAAATGAGACTTATTATGTCACTAACAGTAGTTGCTCCGTCGCCATACTTCTGTGACTTTTTGTACTTTTTACGAATCGTCAATCAAAGATATTTTTTCTTCTAGTTTAATTCTTTTCTTTGTCTTTTATGAGTTGGATATGCATTATCAACATTATTTCTTTTTCTCGGCGTAATCGCCATGATAAACATGTACACTAAATAGCTTTAAATTCTTTGTTATAAAAAAAATACGTCGCCGAAGGTATAATTACCGTTGACCAAATCACACCTGAGTAGATGTTTACACAAGGCCGGTATACAGGTGATCAATTAACCCTAATTAGTGTGATCGGTACCCTAATTGACGGCCGGAGTACGGAATAGACAAGATACGGAATACACAAAAGATTTTACTATTAAACGTTACGGAGAATCGCTCGGGACCGTATGAAAGAACCGATGTAGACAAGATTCCGGAATACAGAAGATCCGGTTTTCACAAAATATACTGTATTTTGTTTTATGAAAAGTTTTTTTTTAGGACTTGAAGAAAATGACTCTCTTTAGTTGTTTACACAGAAACTTCACCATCTATTTCTAAGTGACTCAAAAAATCTGACCGTTTTGAAAAAGCTTAAATTCATAAAGATGTATTTTGAGTTTACATTTTGAAAATATGCATTTTATGTATAAATGGGGTTTTCCCGATTTTCAAAGGTGTTGGACGGAGTACCACAGAAAAACTGAAGTCATTACGCATTGAAACATGTGAAGAACTACAGAAAGCCCCCCTTAGTTTACTACAGAAAGAGTTTGGACCCAAAACAGGACTGACCTTATATAAGTACTGTAGAGGAGAAGATGATAGGCCGGTGAAATTAGAACAAGAGAGAAAATCTGTCTCTGCAGAAATAAACTATGGAATCAGGTTTAAACAAGTATGCTAATACATGTACATGTTTATTGCGATCATACATGTATTTCCTCTTCAGTTGTGTCAGTAGTTTATGTCTAGAGTTCATGTCCTTTAAGATTACTGTAAACAATCTTTTGTTTGTAGTGTCTTTTTTCACGAATCTGATACCACTGACCAATTTGCGGTGTTTTGTATGCAAGATCTTATGATTCACATTGAGGTTATATCAATAACATAGCTCAATTGAGACATGTTCGCAGCACTGAATTTTTGCGACACAAGCAGGTCATGAATATTGCGAAAAATAAAATGCTTGCAAAAGTATGCAATTAGGATCTTGGTATTTTTTTTCAAAAGAATCAGAAATTTGACAGAAGTATATTACCAAGTTGTCAATATACAATTTCAGTGTCTTCTAATGAGTAAAATAAAATTATATGGCATGATTGAATAAGCTCTGCCTTGCAGAGTCAATACTTTACTGTGATTTTTAATACCCATCTTACATGCATTAGCCTCTAGGGAATTTTCTGCAGTTTTATTCAAATGTCCTATATAATTACAGGATGTGGATGTAGATAATTTTCTGATGGAGCTGTCCACAGAAGTTCAGAAAAGACTCCAGGATATAAAAATGAAAGGAAAGACTATAACACTGAAGGTGATGGTCAGGCATGAAGACGCTCCCATAGAAACGTCTAAATTCTTAGGTAAAGTACTTTACAAAAAACGTCTAAATTCCTCGGTAAATTACTTTTTAAAAAAAACATCTAAATTCTTAGGTGAATTACTTTACAAAAAATGTCTAAATTCTTAGGTAAATTACTTTACAAAAAACGTCTAAATTCCTCGGTAAATTACTTCACAAAAAACGTCTATATTCTTAGGTAAATTACTTTACAAAAAAAGTCTAAATTCTTAGGTAAATTACTTTACAAAAAACGTCTAAATTCCTCGGTAAATTACTTCACAAAAAACGTCTATATTCTTAGGTAAATTACTTTACAAAAAAACGTCTAAATTCTTAGGTAAATTACTTTACAAAAAAAAAAATATTCTCTGAAAGATCAAGTAATTAATCTTTCTTGAAATTCATGCTAGAAAATAAACAAACAAAAGAGTTAAGCCCCCTTCACACTTTCACGGATCGGGCCACGGATAGCTACGGATCGAGAAAAATTTTACATCCGTAGCTATCCGTAGCAATCCGTAGCTCGATCCGGCACAAGTCGTGACAAGTCGTAGCTATCCTTGGCAATCCGTAGCTATCCGGGATGAGACAGAAAATTTTTGAACATGTTCAAAATTTCCCACGACTCCGCTACATATAGATTTGTCTTAGCGGAGTCGTAGGGGAGTCTTAGCAACCCGTAGTGGAGTCGTAGCTATCCGTAGGGGAGTCGTAGTAATCCGTAGCGCATCCGTAGCAATCCGGGACCATTTTTGTGATACAAATAGCAATACGACTCTGCTACGGATTGCTACGACTCAGCTACGGATTGCTATGACTCTGCTACGGATAGCTACGACTCTGCTACGGATTGTTACGACTCTCCTACGGATTGTTACGACTCTCCTACGGGTTGCTACGGATAGCCAAGGATTGTGTCGTATATAAACTTCAAATTTATTAGGTTTCTGTGCGTTTTTCTGTCAATATATGAGTTAATGCTTCAAATATTCAATTTCAGGTCATGATATAAAGGCATGTATAAAACCTCAATACTGTTATAAAACAAGTGAGGCCATCTCAATTTGAAAATATGCGGTGTTTTAGTAAATCATTCTGGATAAAAAATACATAGGAAATTCAAGCCGGTCCTACCAATCCGTACTGAAGTCGTTGCTATCCTCGTGCGAATCGTTGCTATCCGTACTCGAGTCGTGGTAATCCTTAGCAATCCGTACCAATCCGTATCTATCCGTACGTGTGTCATAGCAATCCGTATCTATCCGTACGCGTGTCGTAGCAATGTCGGGACGATATCCGTAGCAATCCTTAGCTATCCGTACTAGATTTGTATCAACCCGTAACAATCCGAAGCAATACGTACTAGAGTCGTAGGTTCATGGTTCATCGAACAATTTGCGTCCCGACTCGCCACGGATAGACCTTTTTTGGAGTCGTAGCGGAATCTTGGCTCAATCCGTGAAAGTGTGAAGGGGGCTTTACATTACATGCATACTTTGCTTACATGGCAATGTGGTTTTATAACTTGCCTTGATTACTTTAAAGTGTAGGACAGTAATGATTTATCCTAGATATGAACCAATGAAATAATTTTTTTCAATATTTTGTCATATGATAATTATGAATTTCTGCTGAAAGATTATACAAACTTGTAAAACTTGAAAATTTGCACAATCCATGCATATCCTTTCATTTTACAAACTTGAATGATGTCACTGTGCTTTCAGGTCATGGGATATGTAATAATTTTTCCAAGTCCACTACACTACTAACGGCCACAGATAATGCTGATGTTATACACAGAGAATGTGTAACCATCCTGAGAAGCTGGAAGCTTGTAGCCTCAGACTTACGAGGAATCGGTATACAAGTACAAAGACTTCAATCTATCGCAGATAGCGGGAAATCTAACCAGAGTACTCTCAATTTTACAGTCTCAAAGCCAGGTAATTATACAAATGATTTGATTGATTGTGGCATTACGTATTTGTAATTTAACATACAGCTGACACTCGTTATCTCAAACTCGGTTATCTCGAACTTCCGTTTATCTCGAAGTCAAGCGGCGGTCCCATCTTTTTTCCTTCATATTCTAACCAATTTGACTTCGGATAACTCGAAATCGGTTATCTCGAAATTTCGCTTATCTCGAAGTAATTTCGAAGTCCTAAGTCATTTTCTTCATGTATTTCATACTCGTTAAGTCGAAGTCCTAATGTTTGTATAAACAAATCAATTTACGTACCAAACAATAGTGAAATCGAATGGTAAACAAACAATTATAGGTACCGGTAACGCAGGTTGACTGATTCGACGTTGTTTGATCGACTGTGACATAAAAATTAATTAAGACGGATAACAGTTAATTAGATAATATCATTGCGGAAACAATGATAATTATGTGCATGTTTCATTCATTAAAACGGCATTGTTTGTTATGTTAAAATTCTTATAAGAAGCGATGGCTAAAAAAAAAAAATAAACAAACCAATACACCCCCCCCCCCTAAAAAAAATTCCCAAGATTTATCGTAACTTCAGAAATAAAGCAATTTGAGCAACAATGATTATACTGATGATCTACAAAAATAATCCATACATAAAATTTCATACTCTAAAAGGGAGATGATTAAACTTTATTGCATGCGAGTAAATTTAAGTGAAGAATGAAGACTTTGAAATCTAGCAGACGAAAAAATTAAATAGCGTACGAACAAATGTACTCATTGTACTTTGATGACACAATGATCTAAAACTCTTGAAGGTAAACGGATAATTATGACAGATTGATAAGACAACTAAACTTATATTATATCAGGGCCGATGCGATCGGCGCGGAAAGGGGGGGGGGGGGGGTCACACAACGAATAAAAATACCTGATGTTCTCAATGCGCCTCTTCGTAAAATTTCAGTATTAAGAATACGTTTTTGGCACTTCTAGAATCTATTCTACGTTGTGAAATGAACATTACATTGTCAGCACGAGTAGCCTTTTAAGCTCCGATATCTACTGTATAAAATACAATAGCAAAACGATTCTTTTAGCCTTATAGGTGGTACAATATTTCGAAAATATACCGTAAATTTGACTGACGTTTATCTCGAACTCCGCTTATGTCGAAGTATTTTCAGTGGGCCCATCGACTTCGAGATAACGAGTGTCAGCTGTATTTGAAATCAAAGTTGAATGCTTCAACTTCTATTACCATGTTCCACCCTTAAATCAAAATTTCTCTTGTAAGATTTTGAATAGGTCAGTGAAAAAAAAATTGCAGTGATGCAATACCTTGATTGACCCTTATTCTTCTTCTTATGAATATCCGATTCACTACACTACTAACGGCCACAGATAATGCTGATGTTATACACAGAGAATGTGTAACCATCCTGAGAAGCTGGAAGCTCATAGCCTCAGACTTACGAGGAATTGTTATACAAGTACAAAGACTTCAATCTATCGCAGATGTAGGTTTTTTCCTACATGTAGGCTTTCCCAAATTAATATAAAAATTTCATGCAGACATGGAAATAAAATTAAATTGGAGGAGAATTGTTCTGTAATTGCTGAGACATGTACAAGTTTTGGATAGCGAGAACTTCGCCAGAAGTTGCATGTATATAAATGATATTATTTAATCCCTCAGGCTGTTTATTGTATGAAAGGACAAAAATATTATGATTTCAGTCGGATCAAGTAAGGAACAGAAAGGAAATCGGACAAATGGTGCATCATCAATGTCTATTGAGAGAGGTACAGGACATGCCAATGTTCTGGATACTATCACTGATAATGAGGATTTACCTGTGGGTAACAGTACAAGGTAATTACATGTAACTATATGGAAATGTGATATCAATCAATGATAATTGTATACATGTATGATAGATTGTTGTATATACATGTATCTATATATCCAACATGTATGTTGGAAGTTGTAACATATAAATATATAAACAAGTTTTGAAGACCATGTTTGGTGACCATTATTGTCCCTTATCCAAAAATGTAGATTATGAATACTAATATTCCTGACAAGTTTTGTAAACTGAAATTGTGTAGAAATAAGACTTTGGAAAAAGCTTTCGTGTACGTCTCACCACTTTTCATGGACAACAGAATATGATACTGATGACATTTTTTATTCGTAATTTGTTGTTGGAAGTTGGAAAGTAATGAAAAATATGTATGATTAAAAAGAATCCTAGAAAGTTTAAGTATTAAACCATACATGTATATGGCAAGAATAGCTTATTGTAAAATTATACCTTTTCTATTATATTGTACTTCTCATACGAAGGGAAGGATCAGAGTGCCATCAGCCACCTCTACCTACCTTAGATGTCATAGACTTTACAGATCCTGGATTCCAAGTCACAGTGACAGAGCGGGACTTTCCTAGGCATTACATAGCTGATCAAAGAAAGGTAAGAATTTCATGCTGATTTTCTGCTATTAATTAACTCCATTAATATGCTTGCTGTGGTGGTTTGATAACAGATGCAATAAGTGTATTATGTATTATTATCATTTAGGAATCATCAAGACAAGTACAGCAAACTGTTGAGATCAATGATGTTGTTTCAGTAACTAATGATGTCCCTTGTAAGATGCAGGCAAGATCTACCATCAGTTTGTGTGGAGCTACCTCTATAAGGGAAATACGAGCTTTACTGAACGAGTGGTTACAACAACAACCTGGTATGTTTTCATGGCTTTATTATAATTTTTATGTAAAATGATTTTGTAAGACTGTCACAAGAAAGAGAAACATGTGGCTGGACTTGAACCCAAGCCCTTCTGCAGTCTTGACAAACACTTTTGTAAATCACTGAACCAGCTTGGCTAATTACTGTAAATTGCTTTATTTTCATCAGTACCAATTTTTGTCAATTTGATCATAATTACCATTTCATCTGTATGTAAATTCATCTAAATGTAACTTTATTTAGATCTGCAGTCAAATCCATTCATTGTTTGTTTAACAATTATTGGTAAACAAACAATTACAGACATGTATATCATCTAACTTGCTGTGAAAACATATTATTTAGTAATTAGAAGTACATTATATGCAACTTTGTCCTGGTGTGTATTTAAGTTTACCAAGAGACTAATTCAATTTTTCCTTACTACAATTTATTTTTGTTTTGTCAGGAGTATTTGTATTCATCGGTACATAATTTTGTCAAGGAAGGCACTCATGGAAATTGGTATCTGACGAATAAAAACCAATTTACAGTATACCTGTTATTGCCACAGATGTAATGCCTCTTTCACAAGATTAAATTAATATACATATAGTAAATTTTAATTTTACATTTTATAGATCACTAGATGGAAGTGAGTAGTCCATTCGATGCTTCCATGCATAAAATTTTGTTGTACAGAGATCTATTGAATTTTGTAAATATTGCTCATTAAAATATTACAGAAATGGAAGATAATGAAGTGATGGTGACATACTTGAATCAGCTGATATCAAACCAGAATTTAGAGCAGATGGCAGTTGTAGTCAGATTTTTAAACAGGTTAGTGTCCTTGCCGTATCTGAATCTAAATTCTTAATTTATTCACTGCTGGATGTTGGATGCAATTACAGATAGCTAAGAATATTTTAATTTCTAATTGGTTTTCCATGTTTAATGGCCATTATATTTTGAAATAAAGGCAATGCAAGCATAGCATCCCTCACCACTGCATGTTCTATGCTATCAGCGTAAGAATTTTTTGCAAGAGTCCATAATGACCTTGACCCTTGACCTTGAAAATTAATAGGGTTCATCCTCTCTGTGTGGAGAACATAAGTGGAAAGTTTGCTGTTTCCATGACGATTGCACTATCTCCTATACTGTTCACAAGGATTTTTAGCTTAAGTCCACATTTACCTTGACCTTTGATCCTTGTTGTACTTGAATCTAAATTCATCATTTGTTCAGTGCCAGGTCTCTGCTGATCACAAGGATTTTTTAAGTCAACAGTGACCTTGACCCTTGACCTTGAAAGCAATAGGGTTCATCTTCTCTCAATGGGGAACATTTGTGGAAGGTTTGATGTTTCTTCGATGATTGCTTTGTCTTCTATGCTGTTCTTAAGCTGTTCACAAGAAGCCCTTTCAAACAAACAAATCAATAAACAAACACACGGACAAAAGAGGGGATAATAATAAAATGTGTTGAACACAACTTGTCTTGGACATAGACCAGGAAAACACGTGTATTCAGGCATTGCATGAATGGGGAATTGGTTATTTTTCTTGTTCTCTTGCTTATGACACTGTCCTTTAGATTGTAAGAAAGGGGAACTGGATAAAATCTCATGTCTGATCTCTTTGCTTTAAAGCTTTGTACAGATTTGCACCAAACCCTGCATTTCTGTTGTAAATTCACTGCATGGAATCATTGCCCAACCACACAGATAATGTCAGAGTAAAACAAAGCCTGTGTTTGTGGAACACGAATGCCCCCTGGTTGCATCTTTGTTAGTATAAACACCATTTTCTGTTAAGTAAGTAAAAGGTCAGGGTCACTGGGTTAAAAAATGTTGGTATCAATGGAAAAATCTTTTGACAAGGAATACACATATGAAATATCAAAGCCGTATCACTTTCCATTCAAAAGTTATGCCAAATGTTAAAGTTTTTCTGACAAACAGATGGACAGGCCAAAAACTATATGCCCCCTAATCTTTGATTCTGGGGGCATAAAAAAAATTTGGCCACATGAAGACTAAATTTGATAATGAATAGGATTTGTACAAACCTTTCCATTAAAGTATAGATATTTTTTTCATTCTTAGTAACTTATTTTTCATAATTACAGATGTTTTGCTTTTTTTTCAGAAAAAGGAAGCAACTGAGAGACACCTTGTGGCAGAATTCCCTTGATCACATTATATCTGAAGTTCAAACCTCACTGAGAAGCTGTTATGGAGGACCATTTAAATTGAACTGAATTGTTGAAATCCATAGAAAATAAAATGAAACTATTTATTTTACATTATGTCTATTGAGGTTTTTTTCAATTCTTCACCTCACAGAGGTGCTATTCTGTCTTTTGCTTTGAGTTACTCTCCACAAATGTAATGTCATCAAAATTCATGGAACTTGCGGGTCATAAACGAGCTGCAATATCTTCAGTTTCATGGAAATTTGTATAACAATAATGTAAATTATGATACAAAGTGGACCTTTTTTATGGGAATCAGATGGTGTAATGTTATTATTCTGTCTGGTCCATGATAATAAATTTATCTGTTCTTAAATAATGCTATTGAATTTGAAGACGTTTAACATTCTGTTTCAAGGGGATAAAAGTCTATATTACAATCATGGGTCAATAAAGGTTGATAGCTCCAAGCATCTTATTGATGTCACAAAAAAACTTCCATTTACATTTTACAGGTCAGTCCTTCACTTGATTTGTTGGTATTAGTCATACAGGAGATTACATGTACTGGAAGTCTGTGTTCTAGAACCTTCATTTCTGTCATTTACCCTCTGTTACAATTATTCTAGGCAAGATCTGATGTTCAATGTCACACATCATTGAAATCAACCCAAAAGTTGTAGATTTGCAAACAGCATAAGACAAAAATCTAAATTCAGAGACCATAATTCCTGTAATTACTCTTTTTAAAATTTGAATTGGCTTTAATTCCTTCCTGCACATGTGTGTAGTGGCCCTCTGCCAAAGTAGTATTCACTGAAATCCAAAGATGGATTTGGAGAGTTGAGAAGACAAGGTGACACTATACATGTATGTACATGAACTTTGTGCAGACTGAAATCTAAGTTCAGGCACCACAACTAATGTAATTAATATTAGCATTTGCCTTCCTCTGCGCAAATCTGTAATTTGAAAACCATGTATTGTGTAGTGGTAAGGGCACATGGTTTATGATGGGTCCAACTTAGATTCCGTCTTCTTATTTTTTCTTCACAGCTTGATTTTTGTTATTTGATTGGAACTTTGAACTTTCATAGCAAAAATTTTTCTATAAAGAAGTGTAGTGCCAAAAAAATTATTGGCAAAAAAAAATTGGAGACTTGAATCTGTGTAAACCACAAAAAGTATCTAGGAGACAGCAAAATCTTACAAAAAAACATCAGACCAGAGTTCGTTGTCACTTGAGACACCTACAAAGTTGGCAGTGTGCAACAATTGAGGAGAAGATGAAGATGTATAAGCCAATCAGATCCACTTGCAGCCATCCCGGTGAATGAATAAGGTCCAATAACAATTTTGGTAGAGGACCTTGAGTACTTTCACAAATGCTGTTCAATGAGAAGTCCAAATTAATTAGCAAATAGGCTCTATAGGCAGTTACTCACTTGAAAGATCACTTCATAAAACAGAAACTACATGTACATGTATGTATAATATCTCAAGTGCTTGCTTCCAGTAAAGTTGAAAATTTCCGGTAAAATTGAAAATGTGTCATTCAACTGGATCCCTTTGTGGCCTCCTAGCTTTTCTTCTCAACATTCTCAATAATAATTGATTTCATAAAACAACACAAAATCACTTGTAAAATAATTTTAAATGTACATTTGTATATAAGACATGATATCCAATAAATATATGTACATGTAGATATGTAGATTTACTTGCATGGATAATGACAAATCATTGGCTTTATAATGTATAAAACATGACAAAAACTACATACTAAATACAATTAATAACAAAATGGCATATGCTTTGAAAAAAAATGATGAAATATTCAATTGAACATAATTCATTATGAGGATCAGATCTTGATAAAAAGCTGTAAGTACATGTAGATTCTGTCTGCATTTCCTTATTTTGAACAAAATACTGTAATTAACAGTAAATATTTGTAATTTCACTTTTATATATTTCATCTATCACATAAACTAAATCTGCATTCAGTCATTTCATAAATGTACCAGTTATAGCACATCACATTCCACATTATCCTCTCTGAACCAGCTCAGAGCCTAGTGAGATTCAGAATACCATCTCTCAGTATGGAGTTGCTCTGTAAATGTAATTAGAAACACGTGTTAATTTATTTTTCACTTTCTTTTTTCTACTGGTTTTCATTGTATAAAGTTAATATAAGCTTTGTACAATACAAATATTTACCTTGCAAATGTTATAATGGAGATAAGGCCAAATATCAACTCGAATCCAATGAATGCTAACTGAATGGCTGCTAATATCACATCAACTCTTAAAACGTACGTCTGCCACAACAATAGAAATACGGCACCAAGGCATGCTGGGATACTCAGTAATAGAGAAACAAATACACCTATTCCTCGCTCCGTCAGGTTACCTTTGATAGCTGTAAAGAGAAATAACAAAATGAACACTTGATCTTCAATTCATAAGATTAAAGCTTTTTTGACATAAATAACTAGAAAACCATACAGGTTTTGCTAAATGTTTCACAAAATCAGAGTTTGACACTCTCCTTTCAATTCTGAGTTTGAGGTAAGATACATGTGGCAATATACTAAGGCCATTTCAATGATTTGAGTACCAGTAAAACCAAGTAAATTCAAACAAAGAGTGATTATTCAGCCAATTCAAAAGTACTAATAGACAGTTCAAAATTCTGACATGTTTAGTACAATATAAGCATAAATACTGTAGCTTTACTTACCAAAAAAAATTCTCAGTGCTTCAATACCAGTCAAAATAAATAAGAGTATAATTTCTGCGGGTAGGACGTTTTGGGGATATGGCAAGGTCTCGCCTGAAAGAGATACATGAATGGAAACGCTCAATTTAGACTTTTGATAAGAAACTCTTTAGTTAAATTGTGACAGAAGTCATACAAAGTTATATGGCCTTTTGCTGAAGTTGAATTGCATGCACATGGAACAAAGAGCGGTAAAACATACTCACCTTTAAATGCAAAGATAAGAACCTCACAGAGGAAGAAAAATCCAAAATACCATCCATTCAAATACAGTAAGACTTGGTATGGAAGTGATGATCTCTATATTATATGGTTAAGAAAAGTTCTATTCTTAAAAAAAGAAAAACAATACAAAAAAAAGTGATAATATTATTATAATACAGACGTGATGATCTGCCCTGAAATGTTGAAATTTCAAAATGCAAACTTTGAGAATTTTTTTTCAGTGTGAGAAATATTATGACAACTAACTTGGTACACATAATTGAATCTACATGTACTGTCAGGTTGGATAAACTATACAAATGACTGACATACAATCAAAATTAGTCCTTAAAGCAGTAAAGTAGATCAAAATTGCCAATTTTTTCTTTTAATATCAGTTGGAACCATCTACATGTATTTAGAGTGCGTTCCAGTCAAATACTGTAAAATCATTTATTTTCGTGGGTTTAAAATTTCGTTGCTTTGGGACTGAAACTGTTTTCGTTGACATTTAATTTCGTTGATTTCTGACTTTCAAAAAGAATATGATACAGGTAAAAGAAATCAAACGTCGTACATCTGTAAAACTTATTATGTCACAGTAGATGTACGTATTGCAAGTATAAACGTCGTATAGGGCTTCTTTTTTTTTCTTGCTTTTACTTGGACAATGTGATCCTTACTATTGTTGATGGTAATTACCGATCAATTACACAAAATGTTAACTGAAAATTAATATCGACAGAAAATAATCTGTATCAAAATTTTTCTTTGCCGAGTTTGCGTAGAACACGTAGCGACGATAAAATATACATCCGGAAAGTTAAAATCTAAATTATCTGAAAATGAATTCGTATTGTGTAAAGAATGGATAAAACTCGCTAAGTACCCCAAGCTTTATCTCTCTCAAACAATCTGGCTTTATTCATTCCTTTTTAATTTGAGAGCTTGTCCGAGCACTGTCGGATGATATGCAATGTCTTATGTATTGCGGCACGTGTTTGGCCTTTTAATTGTTTGTTTGGCTTTGACCGTAATTAGAAGGTTTGGTTTCATAGCTAATGGATGATTGATTTACAAGTGTAACGATTCTAATACCGGGTCCATGCAATATAAATATGCAGATTTTTAAAAAAGATTGCTACCTGGACCGATATCTCCGGCTGTTTATACTGAACATTTAAAAAGGGATAACATTTTATACAGACAACGAAAGTGAGAAACATGTATTGTCAACGTCTGTCAATAATGAACGACGTGGTCAATAAAATCTCAATTACAAATTTATATCTATCGAAGTCAAAGCAAATTTTCGTCATGGATATAATTTCATTGTTTTTAACCATCCAAGAAAATAACAAAATTAAATCCCTAACAAAAATTTATGATTTTACAGTACTTCATCATTAATGAATGTAATAAACTAGAAATTACAGGAAGTTGTTAATTTCTACACTGAAATAAACTAGAAATTACAGGAAGTTGTTAATTTCTACACTGTGTATTTCTGCCCTAAATCTACATGATGGCCGATGAATTTATTCGTCTAGTATTGGCACCTGCCCCGTCCTCATGGTCCGTGTGTTATCTGACTGTTGTTTCCTATCAATTCTTAAGTATACTGCCCTTCCCCATATCGTTTTACCCAATCTCCCTAAATACACGTCTGCATACCCATCAAGCTGGATCTAAAAAGGACGGAATACAAGTCCTTCAGCTTGTGCGCTACCGCGGTTGATTCTGATTGGCTTAGAACATGGCTTGACCCTTCGTGCCCCCATACTGGCATATCATTATGCGGTGTTAAAGGTCAAGTAACCCCATTTTACTACATAACAATTAGGCAGTGGCTCCGGATACGAACGTTCGTATCTTTAGACCTACGTCTCGGTGTACGAACATGTTTCTGATTGGTCTTTAACTGTCACGTGACTCGAGTCATGTGTCCATAACAAAATAAAAAGTTGATTTTTGTAACCATATCAAGGTATACGAGTTTATTCTGCATAATCTGTAATTTAGTAACTGGGACAAGAGGCTATTTTCTATGCTCTCAATCATTATAGTGATCACTGATCAGTGCACTTGTCGGCTGTTGTGTGCACGTACTGACGTTCCGTCGCTCCAGTGGAAGTTGAAGTTTTTGAAAGTTTTGAGACGATAACAAATACGTACATCTAGATGCAACTCTGTGCTTTTTACTTAATTAACTTTTCAGAATAATCAATATGTCACAAAAAAGATAAAATTTGAACACATTAGATGCCTAGAAAAAAAACGAACCAAATTGAAATATATATGCAGAAGCTCACTATGAATTGTGTTCGTATGCCGAGACATAGGTCTAGAGATACGAACGTTCGTATCCGGAGCCACTGCCTAACAATTATTGAGTTTCATGATTATGTTCTTTGCAATATATCAATATATACTATCTTCAAAATTAATTTCTTTTATCAAATTTTGCCATGAAAATTAAGGTATACCCAAGCATAAAATTTGTCCAGAGTTTGCAAAGCTTATTTTGATTGTGCATCTCATAAACTGATGAAGTTAAAGGATACAATTATCTGTACACGGCCTGTAAACGAAAAGAAAATGAAATTAATTCATATTTCTATCAAGTCTAATTACTTGTTCTCATGTCACTAGCACATATTATACTCTACATCATTGTCCCTCTGCTAAAAGACAAATTGTCTTTGTCGAACCTAGCATCCACCAGTCCACGTCCACTTGTTGAAACTTGCTTATTGTTGAAATAATCGTTTAAAATCAACCAATGATAAAACACAGAGCTTGATATACATGTACATATAACTCCTGATGTTTTCAAATATTATTTGAATTTGCATCAAATATACAAGTATTGTAATTAGGCTAAAATTTAAATTAAAACCTTTATTCTGGCGCTGTGGTTGCTCTGTTGCCGACATCTTTAAACAAACTTATGTAGGACAAGTCGTCTACAAATTGTTTCGAACTTCACACTTTCTCCCTGTGTCTATCATAGACGCATATAGATCTTGGTGTATATGCTCCTGTTAACGAATATTCGGGGCATAGAATTTTTGGTGTGTACGTTTATCCCTGCTTGTCCGTAAAAATCAAGAAATGACTATAACTTTTGAGAGCTTATCATATTTATATGATGCCAACCTGTTTATTTTGTCTTTGGAGAAACTTCATGCTTGCAATCGTAAGTGATTTATGGCTTTAATTTATATTTGTTTAGGAGCCAAGGATGTGTCATGACCTGGAACCAAGGTCAAAGTTCAAGGTCACAGTGTATTTCTTGGGTGAAACATAGTATTAGCTATAACTTCTCTGCGTAGTTTTCAATAATATTTCATAGATTTGTTCCTTTGGTGCAATGACTTTGTGCCAAAGGATGATAGATCAAGGTCAAAGTGCACTTCATACCTTCCATTAACCTTCTCAGGGCCATAACTTCTCACCCTCGTAAGGATTTCAATAATAATGGACAGCATTGTTGCCAAGGACACAAGGGTGTGTCATGACATTGAACCAAGGTTGTTGGTCAAAAGTGAAGGTCAAAGTGCAGTACATCATCGGTAAAATCTTATCCAGGCCATGATAATAAAAGTATACCTAGGCATTGCAATGAGTAGCATCCCGTGCCACAGCATGAGAATCAATGTACCCTCAAGTCAGTTTACACAAGTATTTTGACCATTTCTTATCTGTGACCCTAAACGTTGACCTTGAAAATCAAAAGCGTTCTTCCCCTTGTCAAAAGCAATAAGTAAATGAAGTTTCATCAAGCTCCAATCAAAAATTTGCCCTTCTAAGCTGCATGCAAGGATTTTTACCATTTCCAATATGTAACCTTGACCTTTGACCTTAAAAACCAATAGAGTTTTTCTGTTTCTTATAAGCAATGAAGTTTGGTAAAGCTCTGATCAAAACTGTGTCCTGTAGTTTGTATACATGTACAAGGATTTTGACCATTTCAAATCTCTGACCTTGACCTTTGACCTTAAAAACGGATAGGGTTCTTCCTCTTGTCAAAAGCAAAAAGTTAATGAAGTTTTGTCTAGCTCCAATCAAAACTCCTATACATGTAGGCTATTTACAAGGATTTTGACCATTTCCAATCTATGACCTTGAAATAGGGCTTTTCCTCTCGACATAAATAATGAGTGTATGAAGTTCAGACAAGCTCCAATCGAAACTGTGCCCTCTAAGCTCTACACAATAATTTTTTTTACCATTTCCAATCTGTGACCTTTGACCTATGACCTTGCAAATCTTTCTCTTGACATAAGCAATAAGTGAATAAAGTTTGGTCCAGCTCTGATCAAAACTGAGCCCTCTAGGCTGTATACAAGGATTATGACTATTTCCCATGTGTGACCTTGACCTTTGATCTATGACCTTGAAAATTAATAGGGTACTTCCTCTTGTCTTAAGCAATAAGTGTATGAAGTTTGGTCAAGCTCATTTTGACCACTTCCAATTTGTGACCTAATAACCTCTGCCCTATGACCTTAAAAATCAATAGGGTTCTTTCTCTTAATATAGGCTGTATACAATAGTGAAATGCTCACATGCACACACACCCTCACACACACACATGAACAGCGGCATTAGTATGTCCCCCTGCAATTATGTTGCAAGGGGATAATAATTCTTCCCCTCTACATAGATTTCAATAATATTACACAAAATCGTTAAAAGTTAATACTGCATGGCACTTGATGGGAAAAACATTGTCCATGACACATTAACATTTTATTGACCTTGTCTAGGGTCAAAAGTTAAGGTCTCAATGGCTGAGTGCACATGGTTAATAAATTGTACCAGTGCAAGAATATAACTTTTCTCTGCCTGTTTTTATTTGATAAAGGATTTCATCCATTAGAAACATTTCCCTTCAGTGATATTGTTCAATTCATGATTGGAACATTAGTTGCAGTATATCATGTACCGTAGGCCACCTATGCAGATATTTTCTTCAGAACCTTAGAAGAGGGTTAATATACGATTACAACCAAAAAGAATGAAAACTGCCCTAACGGGACTAAAGTACCCCCCGCAGCAATATTCTTTGAAAAGTTATCTTGAATGAAGGTAAAATGTCTATTGGCCTTGGTTCAAGGTCATGATATACATGTGCCCTTAGGTCCTAAAGAACATTCATGTCAAATATTCTTGAAATCCATCCACAGGGTGAGGAATTATGACCTGGACAAGGTTTTTCTAATGGTGTCTATTGTGACCTTGATCTTTGACCTAATACCTTGGTGCAAGGTCATGGCACACCATTAGGTCCTACGAAATGTTTCTGTGAAATATTACTGAAACCCATCAAAAGGGGAAGGAGCTATACTCCAGACAATGTTTTACTATTGGTGTCTGTTGTGACCTTGACCTATGACCTTTGGAAAATTTCTGTGAAATATTAAAATCCATCCACAGGGGGAAGTTACAAGGTGTGACAGACAGATAGGGCGATTCCTAAACACCCCCACACTTTGGATCTGAACTTAACTAGTATATATACAGATGATAGTCATTATAATCCATACTGGAATTTTCCCATCAATACACTGGCTGTTACTTTGTCCATATGACCTTGAAGTGAATACAAACAAGGAATACAGGAACTGTTATCCAGACAAAGGATTTTGGACAAACTGCATATTTCACTGTAACATACATTTAATGACTGGTACATAAACCAAGGTGCAGTGTATCTTCTGTGAAGCAACATATTTATAGTCAACTCTTCCATTATGTCCATGCACAAGTATTTCAGAAAGGTGTATTACTTGTGATCAACATTTGCAGAGGTTGATGACTCTTGGAGAAGTTGTTTCATCTTCAGTTTGTATCATTTTATATTTTATCTATTGTGATCAGTCGCTGGTCTTGAAATTCATCCTGTTCATTTTACCAATACTTGTGTATCTTATTCACATTAAACTGTCTTATTGACCCATGCAAGTCTATACTCTGATTATTAGTCATGATGAATGACTACATATTTTAAAATAACCTTGACATTATGACCTTAGTTGTAAGGGAGACCTACCGATCATTGAAAGCTAATACCTGATGTATGCAAATGGTTGCAATTGACCACTTGCCAAAATTCATAATGGATGATAAAATTATGAAAAATGTCCAAGGTAGGAAATTTTTGTGCCTTTTTATCGTCACATCACAGTGAATTCAAGTCTTTAACAGTGACATAATAATGAAATGGCCAAAAGATGTCTACATACATTTTGAGCTCGAGAACAAGATCATAAAATGGTCCATTATCTAGAGCCATTAGTGCCTGGCAATCTTCAAGTGAACTTTGGTATAACGACCACGTCACATCCTTAGATTACAGAAACTTACGGAGGAACAGTGATAAAGATATGAATGGTTGCAAAAATATGTTCTTAGCACAATAATATCAGAGACCTTGACCTTTTTCACAACACAAACCTTCAGGTTATTTAGAACAATGTTCTTTTGAAAAAGGATGCCAAGATATATCCTGAAAGCGTTTGAATGACTCTAGGTACTTTGAATATATTGAAAAATAGGATTACTGTTACAGATTTTTTTTTTATCTCAATGACCTTGAACCAATGACCTCAGGTCAAAGGCATCAGAGTGCATGAAGTATACGCATACCTGAAATTATGATCAAGATTAATGACTGCAGACCTCAAGAGAAAATGATCCTAATACTATTCATAAAACTTAAAACATAAAGCAACACTTGAGTAATGTTCATCACAAATAAAGTATTTATTCTTTTTTATACACCGTTTTATTGTCTCAGAAAAGACATTGTAACAATTATAGTTGCAAATGGACGACTTACTGAATAAGATTATTGGTAATGAATTATCTAGACCTGACTCAAATACGTATAATGTATAAACATAGCAAGCAGAGCTCTCAATTCCATTTGCCTGTAGAAGCATGACAGGTACTCTCTTATTCTCAATACAAGATGCATCAATAATTATTATCTCTTAAATACAAAATGCATCAAACAAAATAAAGATCAGAAGCCGCTAAAGACGATACGGCCGGATTGCATCGTGGGTGACAAAGTTTATTTCAACATGTTTCAATACATAGAAATCCAAACAAATCTAACAAAACACAGCTAATGGCAATATGTAGAATTCAAATGTCAAGGTTGAATTTGAAAGTAGAAATCTCTCAATGTCATATAATGAAATTTACAACTGTCTAAAAATCAGTGTTCCTAAAACAAATGCAAAAATATTAGCACGAGATAAAGCAATGTAAAGGTCAAACTTGACATTAAGATCATTTAAAATGCATTTCCAAAAATACAGCTAATAAAGCACAAAGGCATTCATCAGTAACTATTTTCTCTGGTACAAATACCCATAAGTTTAATATTTGCACAAGTTTTTTTATTGATAATTCAAGATTTCCATTTTTCAGCATTCAAAGAGTTTAAAGTCACGATTTTTGTCAGCTTTCCACACAATTAATTTGATTAATGTGAAATTTGAATGAAGTTTTAATAGTGCCCTTCTTCTACAACTTCCAAATCTCGGTTAAATACTAAAGCTAAACTAAACTCAAGATTTGAAAAGAGGGGCAGATATACAAACAAACGGATACTGTTTCATTGACTAATTCTGTTTGCAATCCGGCCAAAAATACTTCTACAATGACTACTGTTAAGCTCCTTCTCTTCTGCACGTCTTCAGTAACTAAAACATTCCTTTATAGGCTATACCTATCTTTGGCAGAATCCTCACGCGTAAAATTATGACGTCTAAACTCGTGAAAAAACAATGAAGATGAGTTGGAATGATAAAAAAGTTACTGCATAAGACAATCATGGTCTGCATGTTGACTGATCATATTCAGACATAAAACAAGATTGTTATGATAAAGTATCACATTCTCCATCAGACATCTTCTAAAAGGTGAGGTTCTACGTATACACAATATCAGACACAAGAATGGTAAATGCAAAGACAGAAACGTTATTGTTGTAATTGTCCAGCTTCCTACAAGCCAACAACGTTAACATGTCAGATAATCATGTGATCAGAGCACGTTAAAATGTCTCATCTATCTAGAAAAGGGGGACAATTAAGTGCATGAGCCAACACCGTTCAACACAAAATGAATGAAATAAAATAGGAACTGTTGTTAAGTATGTCGTGTTTTCTTCTTCTTCCTCCTTCTGAAGAAACAGCATCTGAAAAAATTAAACAGTCATCATGAGTTAAATATTTTGAAGAAAAATAGGTCTTCAAAATGTTTTTTTTCCATAAACTGGCTCAAATAATCAAAGGTTTGTAGATATTTTTTTTATCAAAGTTACTGTTAGAGTTGGGTGCAATTTATCGTGATTTGTAAGTTATAAACATATCATATGGAAAATTCAGTTTGATTGTACAATGTTTTTGGCTACAAACTGAGATTAGGAGAAAATGGAATGAGACTTACTTTGTTTCACTTTTGTCTTCATCTTTGTGTGTGTTGATTGGTGTATTAGAGTGAGCACCGACATCATTATTGTCATCTGGACCTAAATCTCCGTTATTAGAGTTGAGCACCTGAAAACATACAAAATGTACTACATGACACATCATGTACAGTTTCACAGTGACCTTAAGAATATGTATGTGCTAAATGGTTACGTATGAGAAAGTGAAAGTGATGAAAAAGTGGAAGTAGATTAAATTGGCACATACTCTTGTATAAGTTGAAGAAATTAAGGTTTTAGGTTTATAACTGTCATCTCTACAAGTTAATCAGCAGTGATTTCTCCATTACATGTACAACTAAGTCTATGGCCAGATCAAGTGCAAGATTAGCATGCTCAAATAATATTAATGTCAATCAACACAAGACCAAGTTATAAGATGTATTATGAACTGTGCTTAGTTAGTTTCAAATTAAAGAGCTTTAGTCTATTTCAGTTCAAATGGCCTCGAAATCCCTGTAAATGTAATGAAATAAATACAATCATATTGATGAAATACAACCCTCTACCTCAGGCAAGCTCAAGGTTTTATTTTTGCCTCTTTTCAAAGGGATCAACACATGGCGCAGCTAAAAATAAGTTGACCAATTTTTACCTGAATTGATCCCCCGCGTCTATCGGGCGAAATCCCTAAATAGTTGCCTGCATGATGTGATGATTCGCCCCATGCATGACCTCTAAGATTTGAGTCAGGCTGAAAAGGCAATCAGGGACATACTCAGTCTCAATCTTTCAAACGATAGAAAATACCGCTATCAAGTCTTTTCCATCTTTAAGTTTTTCACTTTATCACTTTATGCTTTTAGTTGGTAGTAACCATTGAAGAGCCATAGCATTAGTAAGGATTACAGATTATCAAAAGAGAAGTATGTCATCAGTCAGTGACTTGGACTGGATGTAAAAAGACTTAACCACTGATTGGAACCAAAAATGCCTCCATATATGACTGGCTCTTTGTTGTCATGGTAACAGATTTAATAAATTGTAAAATCAAAATCCATAACTAAAGTCCCTGGTTACCGTCATGACCTTCATCAAATCCAAGTTTTCAGGGTAAATCTCAATATGCCATGGATACACAATCATAGTGTTATAATCTCAAAATCTATGATATGTATTAGTATATACACTATATATATAGGTACTACATAAGAATATATATTAAATAATCATTTTCTATGAAAGGAGTTTGCGCTACTCATTTCAATAGTTAGTGAGATTGGATGTTCAAATATGGTTTCTACATCTAAAAAGTTGAGTCACAAATCAAATGTTAGGCCATGTAGAGCTTACAATATTGTAGTAACTTGACATTGTGGAAATCAAGACAGTCATGATTGCAAATTACATACTAGGTCAGCTATGACTTTCTAATAGACCATTTTCCGATCTTATTATAAAGCTCAAAATGTCTGAGCCTACATATTTTGACGTTGTTTTTCATTATGACGTCACTAATAAAAAATAGCAATCCAAGGAATGCTTGTGTCGCCTGCGAAGCGGTTTGATTATTATTCTAGAAAGTGGATCAAAATTCTTGAAAAGTAGGTCTAGGTCAAATATCTTGATCAAGGTCAAAAGGTCAAATTTTATGGTCTGTGTAGAAAGGTCTTGTCACAAGGAATACACATGTGAAATACCAAAGCCCTATCCCTTACCAATCAAAAGATATATCCATTCTTAATTTTTTTGAAAAGTAGGTCAAATATGTAGGTCAAGGTCAAAAGGTAAAAAAAATAATGGTATGTGTAGAATGGCATTGTTACAAGGAATACACATGTGAAATATCAAAGCCCTATCACCTACCAATCAAAAGATATAGCCAATATTACTTTTCTTGAAAAGTAGGTCAAATATCTAGATCGAGGTCAAAAGGTCAAATTTAATGGTCTGTGTAGAAAGGTCTTGTCAGAAGGAATACACATGTGAAATATTGAAGCCCTATCACTTACCAATCAAAAGATATAGCGAATCTTATCTTTTTTTGAAAAGTAGGTCAAATATCTAGGTCAAGGTCACAAGGTCAAAAATTATGGTATGTGTAGAAAGTTCTTGCCACAAGGATTGCACATGTGAAATATCAAAGTCCTAACACTTACCAATTAAAAGATATATCCATTCTTAATTTTTTTTGAAAAGTAGGTCAAATATGTAGGTCAAGGTCACTAGGTCAAAAATCGTGGTATGTGTAGGAAGGTCTTGTCACAAGGAATACACATATGAAATATCAAAGCCCTATCACATACCAATCAAAAGATATAGCGAATCTTATCTTTTTTTCAAAAGTAGGTCAAATGTCTAGGTCAAGGTCACAAGGTCAAAAATAATGGTATGTGTAGAAAGGTCTTGCCACAAGGATTGCACATGTGAAATATCAAAGCCCTATCACCTACCAATCAAAAGATATATCAATTCTTAATTTTTTTGAAAAGTAGGTCAAATATGTAGGTCAAGGTCACTAGGTCAAAAATTATGGTATGTGTAGGAAGGTCTTGTCACAAGGAATACACATGTGAAATATCAAAGCCCTATCACTTACCAATCAAAAGTTATGGGCTGTGACACCCAAAGTGTGACAGACAGACAGACAGACGGACGGACAGACGGACGGACGGACGGACGGACAGACGGACAACGGACAAAGTGATCCCTAAGTGTCGCTATGCTTCGCAGGCGACACAAAAAACGTAATTCCATTGAAAAGTAACAATGAAAAAGAGCGCAAAAATTGCCCACCTCGGACATTTTTCGTCATTTTGTCAGCCATTATGTATTGCGGCAAGTGGTCCATTATCAATTGTAGAAAAGTTTGAAAAATTAAATAAAACCTCTTCAAGAGGATTTTGTTGATGAAACAAGATGTTTGTGAAACATGTATACCTAAATCCCCATTTTTCTTTGTATTAAAATGAATTCTGACACTAAGGTCAAACTCCAAGGTCAAAGTCACAAGGTTGAAAACATTGGTATCATTAGAAAGATCTTGCCACAGATATAAACATGTGTAATATGAAGCCCTATCACTTTTAAATACCATAAAATATTTTTCAAAAGTAGGTCAAACTCATAGGTCACAGACTTAAGGTTAAAAAGTGTTGGTACCAATAGAAGAATTAAACATGGGAAATATGAATTAATTATTATTCAAAAGTTGAGGTCAAGCTTAAGTTCTATGGTCAAACAGATTAACAAAGAGATTGGCCAAAACCCATTCCCTAGACTCTCTGATCAAAAGAATGTTTAAATGTGAATTGCCTTAACTTGACACACTTGCATATTACCTAAATCAACATATTTGATACATGTGCAATTCTAGATGACATACTAGTACATGTTATTTTACAAAGTCTTCTTGAGTAGAAGACAATTATAGGTTGTGTTTGAAATTGGTTACAATTTTGCCTTCCTTCTTTTTCTCTTACAAAGCTTTTCATGAATCTGAAACCATGACAATAAGTTGCCGACTTTATATATTCCTACTCTGAAAGAATAAGATGGGTATAAACACACTGTGGCTGGACTCTACATGCCGACACCTATAGAAGTTTAAGTATGTTATGGACAGTAGGAGAATATCTAATCAGAATCTTACCTCCCGGCGATTCCTATTGTCCTCCCGTTTAGGTGGCACAGAACTTTCTGCTGGTGGTAGACTGACTGGTGTGGGCTGCAAGTAATCAACATGTCATTTGTTATACATGTACATGGAACCATAAAAAAAAATATCTCATGAAATCAACATATGGAAAATGATTCAATTTTAGTTCACCACATTCTGAGATTTAAATTGTGCATAAAAGAATTGCCACCATTTTTAAAAGAAACTTCATTATGCTTGTCATATATGACATAATATCTCTAAACCATGGAATTTAGAACAAACTTGATCATTTATCATTACCAATACTGAACTGTATGTTCTAAGATAATAACTTTAGTGCACCCTACGGCATTTCAACGAATAGATGCCTCATTAGTTACGTAAATCTCACCTGTCTGCCTGTCCAATCAAACTCCCAATCACAGTCTTTGTCTATCATATCTGTAAATAACTTTCTGAGATAGTCGTAATCCGGTGTCTCAAAGAAGTCAAGCCGTCGGACATACCGTAAATATTGTGCCAGCTCATCTGAAAGTAGCCAGAGACTTTTATTCATTGAATGTTGACAATGGCTTGTGATGTTCTATTTTTCTAATTCTGTGTATAAGTAATGGTATTCCAATGACAAAACATGCCTCAAACTGATGAATCAATTCAAAAATATGTACTGTAGGTAGTGTTGTATAATCGGAAAAATTTCATAATCGATTATCGGTTTATAATCGGAGAGGATTTTAATCGATTATTTCGATTTAATCGGAAATAATTCTTTCTGGGAAATGACGGCATAAAATCGACGTTACCATAACATTTTCATGACGTCACAATGGTTTTACGTCAGGTGCCGTCTGTAAGGGGAAAAACTCTATTCTGCAAAGACTCTTGTTTTTACAGCAAAGAATATGACAAGTATTGAATAAATTTCACTAAATCTTATGCCAATATACATGTAAACTACATAGGAAAATGTCTAGAAAGAACTCCAACCCCAAAATGATAAAATCCTGTCTAGTAAATGAAATATTTTGTCAAAATCACAGCAGTAATGGAGTCAAAACAAATATCGGCAACTTTATACGGCAGATGCAGGGATGGTGGTGGTGGTGGTGGTGGTGGGGGGGGGGGGGGGGGGGGGGGGGGGGGGGGTTTAACTCCATACGACCTAAGAGTTAACTTAAGATATTGCTCATTCAATGAGGAATCAAGCAATATCTTCGTGGAGTTTAGGCTAACAGTACTATGAAATTCACTGAACTTGTCCTTCTTACAAAGTTAAGAGTTCGGCGTAAAAAGTTTTTTTCTAGACGAGTAGACATTGACGCATCGCAGCCCCGTATCTCATCTGACGTTGAGGTTTTCTATAAGCATCTTGTCATAACTATAATGAGAATCCTGATTCCATCCATTGTATGCCTTAGAAAGTGTATCCTTTTCAAACTGTTTTTACGCTTCGCCCGTAACTCTAACGCGTGGAAACGATCGGTGATCTACTTTCGTTTTATTCGTACTTGTCATACACGTATTCGATCGAAAACTGTGTCAATCTTTTCCACGTTGTATTTCCGATTATAATTGATTCTTAAAAACATAATCGATCATTCGAAATCGAAGGGTATTAGCGATGATGTCGCCGATGTCGGCGATAATCGTTACAACACTAACTGTAGGCCTATTTATTTGAGCGGGATTCATATTTTAGCCTTGTTAGTACTGTTAAAATTGCACTAATTCAAGACTACGCTCAATAATTTCTTTCTCACTTATTGTAATTAAAGGAAACCAAGTGATAAATAAAATGTGCTCCAAGTCATGATTACACAAATACATGTATGTCAATTTGCCCATTTTTGCCCTACTTCCCCTAAAATTTGGTAGTGCTTAAATAAATACATGTACAATGCAAATAATTATGAATGCAAAATATTTTGAAAATCAAGCCTTGTAAAGGAAGTTTGCCTTTTCTAATGGACTACAAGGATAACAAACCTGGGAAGTTTTCACAGAGAACTTCTACTGGCGTAGCCCTCTTTGTGTCTCCTATCTTCTGATACCTTTCCTTTAAGGTATCGGCTTTCAGTCCTTGCCATGGCAAACTTCCCCGTAAGAAATACATAAACATGTGTCCTAAGGCTTCTAAATCATCCCTTCTACTTTGTTCTGAAGAAGGAAATTATTTCAATCAGCTCAACCAGTATGATAAATGACTTGTCAGAAGACAACACCACTCACCGTGTAGGTTTTTAAAAGTAAAATCGCAACTTCTTTTTAAAATAGCGAGATAAGCCAGGTTAAAGTTTAAAAGTAGATCAAACTCCAAGGTCAAGGCCACTAGGTCAAAGTCAAGGTCCAAAATTAAATGTCTGGTCATATGGAATCCACATGTGAAAAAGCAAAGCCCTACCTCTTACAGTTCTTGAGATATACCCTAGGTAAAAGTTTTTTTCAAACATAGGTCAAATTCCAAGGTCAAGGTCACTAGGTCAATAGTCAAGGTCCCGAATGAAAGATCTGGTCATGAAGAATCTACATTAGAAATAACAAAATCCCTGCCCTTATAGTTCATGCGACATAGCCTAGGTTAAAGATTAAGTAGGTCAAACTCCAAGGTCAAGGTCACTAAGTCAAAATTCAAGGTCCCAAAATGAAAGATTTTGTCATGGGGAATCCACATGTGAAATATAAAAGCCCTAACCCTTGTAGTTCATGAAATATAGGCTAGGTTAAAGTCTTGTCCATGAAAACTGACACAGATAACAATCAGGCTGATATTAGCTCCCCAGACATTCGTCATGATGCACTAAAACTGTGTCCTGTACATGAAATTATTTCATTTCAAGTGTCTTTAGCTGCTACTTAGTTTTAGGTACAATGAACTCTAATTATTTCTTAAGTTGTGTGATGCTTTTTGTGCTATATGTATATTTTAAGTTGTGCTTGCTGCTGAATTCTTAGTATCTGCATGATATGCTTGCTTCTTTTATGTTAATTGTGCTAGTTTGTATTTTGCGTCAAGTGCTTTCCTTTTTAGTTTACTTGCCATTTTGCATGCTTTGTTGTTTTATGTTACTTTATATGTTATTTATGTCGGTTAAAAGCTCCTAAGAGCTTATGTTAACCAGTTATATGACATGCCGACTTTAAATAAACCTTATCTTATCTTATCTTATCTTATCTTTGATCAATAAATAGAATTTTTGTTAACATAACTATAAGAAATATTCTTTATTTCTACTACGTAAAAGTGAGGGTGGGGGTCTTTTTATGATTTAAATATTATAAGTGATATGTCAAAATTTTCTTGCAATCGGTCGCTTTTGTTGATCAAAATGTCAAAATTTACTACTATGAGAAGATTCAATAGAATATTACATGCTAAAACATGATTTTCTCCAAATACATGTATCATGTCAAAGATATATAATCAAATACTCTCCATCACTTCAATTGCACAATCAAAAACACCACGATTATAAAAAAAGTTTGGTTCAGCTTCTTTTTCAGTACATATATGAAAGGATATTTCGTTTTCATTTACTATAATTATATTTTCTAAGTATAGGTTCGAAGGTATTTTGCAGTTTCTACATGAATAAGAAGTGGGCGGAGTGTCAGCAAAGCCCCTTCTTATTCATGTAGAAACTGCAAAATACCTTCTAACTGGCTTAGATGGCAACTATCCCAATGGCGTAGTGGTTAGCGTACCCGATTAGCATGCCGGAGAGCCTGCTGAAACCCTCAAGTTCGCGCCCCACTCAGCCACGCAATTTTTCAGTATGTATTACAGTCGTCAACGCTAATTGTTAACTTTTATCATGAGGGGTTGTTGAATTATCAATGCCAAAAAATAAAATTAAAAAGTTTATCAATAATGTCTTATAAAAACTTCTCCATTTTTCATTGATTTCTATACAAAATAAGCACATTATACTCAAATATCTCTCTATTATAATTTTAATGAAAACTTTTCTCAAGATTTTGAAGAGATTTTAATATATCATTGTTTATCTTTAAAAATCTTGCATCAACTTGACTAAGGAAATGAAGTACTTTGAAATTTTATCACTATTGGGCAGATTTTGCGTCTTATCATTACAGGTCCTTTCTACTTTCTGGTAGCCCCGAGCATTAGTGTACTGAGTTTCGCACACAAAATTCTTTCAGCAGGCAAATTGTGACTACTTTCTGTGATTTTTCATAAAGGGGTAGGTTCACTAACTCCCAAAATTGGCAATAAATTTTTGCAAAAAAATAATTTTATGAAAATGATGACTCAACATCTCTTACATTTATCTCAAATACCTGTCGAAATAGAAAGTAAATATTTTTCGTTGTCAAAATGTCGTGTGCGTTAGTTATGACGTCACATTTTGACGCCATTTGCTCTGCATGACGGAAAATTAAGGAAATTCGCCATATTTTTGGCATAAATCTTTAAAATTACCTCACCCAACATAAATTTTATGTAGATCGAATGATAAATTGCAAATTTAACTTTTTATATGAAAATAATTTTGGTTGAGGGCTGGCGCCCCACTTATTTTCATAAATTTTGACCAGAATTATGCCAACTTCTTACGATTTTTCAGCATTTTATGACTTGAAGCCATTTTTGAAGTCATATCTTTCGGTGTATTGCACGCAAATTAAAATATTTATCTAATATTTCAATCAACCATACATTTAACTTCCTTGATACGAAATACAATTGAAATCTAAAACATTCTAAAATTAGGGCCGATTTTCCATGTTACCGAACCTGCTCCTTTCCTGCTATCAACAAAATTGTCTTTTTTGCATTGTTTAAAACAGCTTCTTAATTCATCTAGCAGACTCCCATCCCAAACCCTGTCTGACTCACAACTTTTTTTCTCATCCTCTTATCATAAATTCATTTCATAAATCAATAGAATGGTTTGTTTAAAATATTTCTTCCGGCAGACAATCCTTAAATGACTCATTTTCTGGTGTTTTAAATATAGACATCTCCAGTAAAGATGTACAAATGACCAGAATCTTTTATTTCCACTATATACACAAATTCTTTCAAAATATCACTCTGATTTAGAGATTAATGTACATATTATATACATGTGAACATTCAAACCTTATATCATACTTATATAGACAATTCACACATGTGAATATGTTGAGTTGCAATGATGAAACAATCAAACATGTAATGAGAAAGTAAAGAATAATACTGAACCCACCTTTTCCTAAATGTGTGTTTATACTCATGTATCTGGCGGTACCAGTGAGACTTTTGTGCTCCTTGTACGGTATATGTTTATGTGTTTCAGGATCTATATATTCTTTGGCCAATCCAAAGTCTATTATATGAATGATATGCTGTTTTTTAGTAGATTGCCGTCCTATTAAAAAGTTCTCTGGTTTCACATCCCTATATATAAGGTGCTTTGAATGAACATACTCCATCCGTGTAATCTGAAAGAGAGATAATCAATATTCATTTTACATTTTGTTACAATCTTCTCACAATCTTCATTATAGAATGATCACATTATACTGATATTCTATTGTATTTCTAAAATGTACCACAGTTTATGTCCCGAGGACCAAGAAATCCTTAAGAATTTTTTATTACTTAGCTAAAAAGGCAGACGGGTAATTATAGCATAGAGGACATTGCTGACGACAAAAGGAAAGTCTTTCTGGTACATTTCAAGAAACACAATGAATTATCAAATTCATGTATCATAATTCGCTTTCAAATTATTACTCGCTAAAACAACTCTTTAAATGAAATTGTGAATTTGTAATGACAGACAAGACCACCATTCTCACAAGCATTGTAGCCATGGACAAGTCCAACTTTTTTAAGCACACTATCTCCTTCCATCAAAGACTACACTGCGAAAAGTATTGAAAACCTGTGCCGCTTACGTCCTTGTGTGCAAGTTTAGACAAAGACTTTTTTTACCTTTTTTCTCTTGTTATATATACAATAATTAACCCTTTGAAAGGATGATAAAATATAACAAAACAGTTGCCCTTCCCTCCCTCCTTCCCAAAATAATACAAATAGTTACAATAATGAAAAAGGTGAATTTGCAAAAAAAAAATATTGAATTTGATTAATTATAGAAACGTTTCTAACGATGTACCGTTAACATTTATACATAATGACCAAGAACAAACATTATCAAATAATCGACAACTGTTTGTAATTATTTCAATATTAGATTTAAATTTTTCACATCAAACTAGACATATAATCCCTAAAACATATCACTGAAAGTTTGTATACATGAATATATTTTCCATGTAGAAAAAATAAGTTAAGAACTTACCAGCTGTATGGCTATCATGACAACAGTTTTCAGAGAGAATTTTCTATCACATATATCAAAGAGATCCTCTAAACTTGGTCCCAGTAACTCCAGCACTAATGCATTGTATTTCCCACATGGTCCAAAGTAGTAGACATTTGGCACTCCCTCTGCAAGAAACATTATAATACATATTATTACTTTATTCAGAAATAATTATTTTTCATACAGTATTACCACAAAAACAGTCATACAGTTAAGTTGAGTTAAGTATATAATTACAGGATGTATAAGAACTATAGACTCCACATCAGGTGCTTCCTTCAGTCAAAGTGGATTCTCATCAGAAATCTATGTAATCCAACTCTCATTTAATTCATGTAACTGATAAAATAAAAGCTAACCATAGCCAATATTGTAATATGTAAACCAATACTAAGTCTGTTTTCTCTTTAAAGTTTACTACAAGGGCCTAAAAAAGCAATCATAATCAAAATCTTAGGTTTTATTGAAAATGTTCTATGAGATCATCCATTATTTTGTCAAGTGATTTCAAATCGCAGCACAAGATAGATTTAATCAGACTTCAAGAATCCTTAGATGTAAACTGGTCTGTTTCTAAAAACATATCATTTTGCAACATGTGGAATTCCATAAATTATGCCTGCCATAAAAATGTTACTTGAAACTTGATTTTAAGATCTAGAGTTTGAGGGGGAGGGGTAAAAACAAAACAAAATTGTGACAAACTGACTATGTACAGACAAAGTGACAAAGAAATATTCAAGTTAAAGTGTCAATGGACAGACAGAGGTTAAAGTTGATTCTTATAGGGCTCCTGCACTTCAAAGCATGATCCTAAAAATATTGTCGATAGCTTCTTCGATAAGCAATAAACTTGCTATAGATATCTGTAGTCCTTTAAAATAATGTAAGGGAGGGTAATAAATTTGCTATCTATAGTCCTTTAACATTTTCTGGATAATGATTTTCTGCTGCCTTGATTATATGGAAGCACCAAGTCAAAATATTTACTTTGTCCTCATAAGATATCACCTGGCTATAAATTTCCCGAAGCTTAAGTTGCGCAATTCCAGCAGCTTACACATTTATCAGCCAATAATATATGACCAAAATGACTGCCGCTCATACTACTATCCTGTGTTATTGAAAATCAATACACAGAGAAAAGGCCAACATGTATGAAAAGATTTACTGCTTAACCATGCTAATATGGTCTTATTACTTCTGTATGAAATCTGTACCAAACTGCCAATGTACTACAATAAAGGCAGGGAAAAACTCATTGTATTTATGTAACAGCTACAGACCATGATGAAATCACATGTATAACATAGTGTCTGGATTTTTACAGCTGAATCTTTGTCCTAATTCATGCTCAATCAATAAAGCTATAAGGAAGCTTGACATCAAATAATGAAAGTGCAGTAACATTCAGCATCATAGTACAAGTTGTCGGTTATATATGATCAATCACATTTTCTCTCCTACCAGGAAGGAAGCAAAACACAAGAAGCCGACAATATGTAAAATGACTAATAGCCAATATTATGTTTTTCCTGTTTTAAAACTTCTAAGAATAATTATGATACAATGCAGGAAAATGTAGACTGAGGTCTTGAAGTCCAAAAAAATTCTTTTAGATCACACTAAGAAGCAATTAGAATGAGTATGTGAGTGATCCTGATCTACATGTACAGACTGTACAGACTCACAATCTGAGTCAGAAATGAGTGAGAGCAATACTCATTAACGAGTAACAGTTCGTTAAAATACTCCAGCAGAAAGGAAGAAATTGAATTTCTTTTTCTTCACACTAAAAGAAAGAACAATGCATTTTTATTCACTTATGACCTAAAGTCCTGTATTGTTAAATAAATTACAATAAGGTGTTCTAATTTAGGGCATTTACATTTAGCAGCCATAGTTTCTCGGGGCAAAATTATCTGATAACGAACCTACGCTGCAGTCTTGTTCCTTTATTTACAGCTCATGCTAGCTTAAAAGGATTCCATATAAAATCAAAGGATTCTACATAAAATCTGACATCTGTTTATCTCCCTTTTGTCTTTATATAAATCCTTATCAAAGCCTATCCATCGGATAGACCACACCCATCAATTTTCAATGTATACATGTATATGCCATAGTATAATATACACGGGAAGTCAAGTGTCTATAAAAAGATTTAGTACTCACTGAATCACTATCGCTTTGAAGTGAAACATAATGATCTGGGTCATCAAAAGGTTTTTCAAGTGACTCCTCTGATTCATACAATAAAGTTACCAAAAATAGCATTCACAATTGTACATGTTGTATGTGTACATACCAGCTTGTCCGAGCTGTTTATAAAATCTGTACTCTAAGTGAAGCTGTGGTGCTCTGGACTTCATAGGCTCCTATAGAAGTCATAAAACAAAGACATTTTATAATTAACACAAAGGACAATGTATAGGATAATGAGTTATGGAGAAATACATCTTGTTTATTGTTTAATTTATTAACAATGTGTGCATTATATAAATAGTAACTGAACTGAGGGAATATTTTGAGGGTTAGAAATGAGGTCTCTGATTTAGGGACTTTCCAAGTCTATTTTTGGATATGGCGTGATTCTCCTAAATGATGTTTGTAGGATGTAACAATAGTTGTAATTGAAAACATAAGTGGCAGATAATTATTAAACATATCACAGTCTCAAAGTTATGTAAATGTATCCTTTTTTCCTTTAACGACCCTCATTGAGTGAATAAATACGACCTTTATTTAAACACACTGAGTACGAGATCGTCCATTGATGCATGTGGTATAAACACAGCAATCGTTTTAAAATGTTGGCCAGATTAAACTCAAAGCAAGTCAAGGTTACAAAGTCAAACCTTGGTCTTGTCACAAAGTGAAATGTAATAATGTACATATCAGAAATATGAAAGCTATTCAAAACTTATGCATCATTGAATATGGTTAAGTTTCTTACAAACAGACAGACAGACAGACAGATAGGACAAAAACAACATGACTGCTGATCTTTCCATACAGGGGAGTGAAATCTTGATTCAAACAGGAGTTTGGTTTAATTTTGTTCACCCTCCCTTAGTCCCTGCTCACTCTTTCACAAAATGGTACCATAGGTTGTCTTATAGCCTTTAGCTAATTCATTTTAAGGATGGCCAGCTAAATTCAACTGATATCTTCTTCATACAATGCCAACATGTCATTGGACATCGATAATGACATTGTATGATGAGGAACTGAAGAGGATAACAGTATAACTGAGGCCTTTTTCTAGTATCTGGGTCAAATTACAATTATTGTATTCACATTTTCATTATCATGTATAAATTTGATCAAAGCATGGCAAAGGACTTATGAATTCATAGAATGACAAAGGACTATAAATACAATCATCGTGATGAAACTTGACAAATACAAAATATCAGTATATGGACTTATCATACTTCATCTGATAGGTACAGCCATTGAATCCGACTAATGAAAGATGTCAACCATGCCTGGACCTGTTTATCATTGAGAATAAGTTTGTGCGGGGAATATTACACTCAAACTTGCTAGTTATACTCAGGAATCACTGTAGGCCAGCACATGTGACATTCCGACATGATCATGAAATCTGATCATAAACGAATTCATTAACATTAAACAGAAAAATAAACGTGAATAGAGCTTAATTCTTAGAACTAACCATAAGAATAAAGATGTAAATCTGAAGGACAAAATCAATCAAAATATTCATATACCAAAATCACTAGGTCAACTGGTAAATGTATCAAAAGAAGATGTTGTCTTCACGAACATGCAAATGGTTAAACATTTATCACCAAACTTTTTAAAGTTGAAGATTGAAGACTTTGGTTACCAAAGTAAGGTCTTATCACAAGAAATACACATGTGAATATGAATGGCCTATCATGATTACACAACATTCAAAAGTTATACCGGTATCCAAGGCTAAGATTTTGTGATAGACAGACTGACAGATGGACAGTCAGATTGAGAGACGATACCACTGGAAAGGTTTAATTGTCCTCTAACTTTACACAAAACCAGGGGACTACAAGAGGACAAAAACAATATGGTACAGGTGGCATGTAATATGCCTTCAAATTATATTGAATATGGCACAGGCATCATAAAATAGAAGCTTTCTACCATGTGAAGAATTATCTTAGAAACTGTGAAGACAGTCAGATAAACTGTATTCCATTTATTGTTAGTAATAGCCTCACCTACAGACCAACTCATTGAAATGTGCATAATTTATGAACTGCCTACCATTGAAACAAGCAGTCCAGTCCATACTGTTAGAGAAAGGGGCAATCAAGTGGGTTCAGGATTCAAACTTGATTCAAAGCTTGTTTATAATTAAGGAACATGCATCTACTTCATTCAACAAATAACAATACTTTATTTTCATACTGAATTTGACAACAGAAGAATTCTTGATTTCACATTGTGAACCACATGGGAAATGGACAATATGAAATATAAGCAAATGATATTAGGCGACAGAAATTTAATTTTTCATAGTTTTACAAATTTTATTTTTATCAAAATAGGGTAGAATGAATCAATGTAAACTTGCTGTATATGTACTTACCAACTTTATGGCAACATGCTCATTGTTGTACAGGTTTTTTCCTATAATTCAGAATGGGAGTAAACAAATTAATAAGTTGAAAGGAGAACTTATTTACAGATACAATTTCTAATATAATGACAATAATTTTGAACTATTATAACACACAGTTGTAAACTCTCAACACGGCCAATTTGGTAATGTCAACAGCTCATTAAGTCATAATTTACTGTTAAGGAAGTTTTGGGGAAGGATGTCATCAGCATGGAAATTGCTGAGGATTTTACAATATTTTAATTATGAGTATAACTATATGACATGATACTCTTGTCTATTTGTAGTGCTGGTGGCGTAGTGGTTAGCGCAATGGACTACGAACCCATAGGTCGTGGGCTCAAATTTCACCGTTGTCGGTCATTGCAAAACCATTGTAACCTTGGGCAAGATACTTTACACTACCTTGCACTCTCTCATCCCAGGAGTAATCCAGGTACCTGGCACATGAGACAAGTTGGTAATGTGAATGAAAAGCATTAGCACCTGAACGGCAGCTCTGCTTGTAATACTCCCAATGGAGTTCAGAATGAACTGGATTGTACAGGTCTCACAAGGGAGGTAATTGTAGCGTGAGGCTCAGGGAAGGGAGACTGAGTAAACCCCAACCATTATCCCCTACTGGCTACATGTACCTCTATTTTGACCGTTTGGGGACATTTCTTTCTGTGGTCATTGTCCTTATGAATCCTAACGTGTGTTGCTTGCTGTGATTATGGTGATCAGGTTTGGTTTTTTTAATACACTGTGGTCAGTGTTTTTGTGAACATCGGTGTTTCTTTCTTCAGAGTTGTTGATTTTCTTCTGTGAACATTTGAGATGTTGCTTTTTTTTTTTCTTGTTGTTTTTAATTAATGTACAAATGTACATATTGTGGCATAATTGAACTGCTTTAGACAGTGATTTTTTTTTTTTAATTGCTATATTTTATTGTTCATGTTGTTTTAAGTGCTTTTGTACAAAGGGATGTTTACCAGTCCTACTCAATGCTGTGGTCCGTGAGAATTTTCAGAGAACCCAAATTAAGAAATGCATCTTTTTTCCTCCTTCAAATCACTAATAGGTATTTTTTTCATCTTTCAGTTTTACTGATTACAAATTCCCTTGCTGTATGTGTTTAATGCATGCTATTGTGTATGTCCATCAGTGGTCAATACTTTGGCGTAGATCTTGTTGTAGTAAAGTGAGTGTGAATTTACGCAGAAAGTGTTAGTCTTGCTTGTCAGCATTATCCGTATGTCTGCTGTACTTATCTTGTAGTTGTCAATTTTTTTTTCCATTGGGAAGTGTACTTGTCTTTCTGAGGGTGTACCTGTCTTGCTGTAGTAAAGTGTGTGTCGTTTTGCATAGAGTGCAGTGTGTTTATCTTGCTTGTCAGCATTTTCAGTATGTGCACTGTACTTATCTTGTAGTTGTCAAGTTGTTTTTTTTTCATTTGGACCAGTGTCCATCAAACTCATCGGACCGTCGCTCCAGCCGGACAAATTTTTGATTGATCCATTGTGTCTTATTTCTAGCCAGACATAAATGTCCGATATAGGTTTTGGAGCTTAATGTTTATTCAGTTTTTCTTATCACCTATTTTACTATTATTGCTTCTTGCAAAAAGAACAAGAAAATCTAATGTTATTTCATTCTTTAATGAATTAATCATTAAACTTCTTCCAAAAGTATTTTGAGGGGCCAATTCTGGGTTGATTTCTCTCTCGTCTTAATTTTCAGTCAGACAAAAATAACTTCAGTCCGATGAAAAATTAATCTACATAGGACCGATGATTCTCCATGAAGTTTTGCAGACACTGTGGGACCTGTACTTGACTTTCTGAGGGCCTCAGTGTAACATGGTTTTTTGTGAGTATTGGAAAGTGTGTTTATCTTGCTGTAGTTGACAAATTTCTAACAGTGTACTTCAGTGATTTTTTTTCAGTCATTTTGGAGTGGGGTGCAATATTGGGAAAATTAAAGATGTCTGGGAATATGAATGTTTAATCAAATAATTTTTTCTTTTAAACATGATTTAATTTCTTATGCTTACAACATGAACAATATGGCAAATAATTAGTCAATTTAATACTTTTGAAACACCAAATTTCACTAATTTCCAAGATAATTCCATCTACATCGTAACATATATATGTAATAGGGAAATTTTAGAGCCACAATTGGATAAAAAAGATACTATTTTTCATCCAGAATGGGGCCGAATAACAGCCCCAAAAAGGGGCAAAAGAAATCCCTGCACTTAAATATGTGTTTGGGTTTTTGTATACAAAATAACAATGGGAGGGAGTATTCATTTGTTGTGGGAATTTAGTACACTCATATGAATGTGTTTGTCCGAGATCAGTCTTTTTGTATGCAATTAAATGTGTGTTTGCCTTGTTTTAGGGCCCCATCAATATATATATCTATGTTTAATACGTGTACTTTGAAATTGCTATGAAATCTGAACTCTGTTTTTTTCCACATCGAAGACAGGGAGATCTGAACCAAAAATAAGAGGACCAAATCTGTAGATAAAATTATTTCTATTAATCTAAGTTGAATTCACAAATCTATCTACATGTTCATCTCGTGAGGTTTTACAATTTGTTCTTACTGTAAATAGACAAAATACATTTCAAAACAGGTAAGTCATTTTTAACAAACACGTATGATGTAGCAAGGATACACAAAAGTCATTAATATGGGCTAGATTCAGCTGTTTCCTATTATATTAAGGCAGTATATTTATTTATGTTTTTAAATGAAATGTTCCCTTCATATCAAATTCATTTAGAGTATCATGATATTATTGCATCAAAAGGTCGGTATCAATATACTAATCCGATCAGCCCCCAGTTAGGGCTGGGACGATAATGCACCCAACAATACTTATCACGATACCACACATCCGATACGATACGTATCGTAATACTAAGTAAATTGATAAAAACCTTCTCAAAAAGCTACTTGATAGTATTTATATTCATATTAGCTTTTTTTATACAACATGTTACATTTATTCAACACTAGCTTTCTCCAATCTTTTCTTCTGTTTCCTTCAATTGTTATTTTAGTTTTTGGTATGACAGACAAAAAAATCCAAAATATTGTAAATCTTAACTTAGGTATCGTCAGGGTGTATCGATACTTGGATCGCGAAATAAAACATTGAGATGCATCGATGAATCAGAGTATCGTCCAAGCCCTACCCCCAGCGCAGTTGGCCAAGTCCTAATCTTGCAACATAAATTTAGGTTTTTGTCATTCTGTGATGGTGTGATTATGTCATGTATAATCATTAATCAACCAAATTGCTTTAGATTTAAACTGATGATGATGAACATGAAGATCTTCCTATGTTCCAACACTAACAAGATTCTTGGAATCTCCAATGAAATGGCCTTTTCATTTGACGAGATGAAATTTCGAACATTGTGAAGAGAATACTATATGTTCAGAATCATAATCGTTAATGCATAAAAAATATTCAGAAAGGATAATCCATTTTCTATTGTGTTCATTGTGGAATGGAGGGAGGGGGGTGTTACATGTACTAGTATTTTTGCAAAGTATCTGTCAACATAAACAGTAACATCAAACAGGATTATGTTCAAACATTCTCAATCAAATAATAAAATAAGTAATCGTAATCGTTCAGTTACTGCTTCCATGCGGTTACTGCTTTGACACCAGTACAACATTTATAACACATTAACAGTATTGGTTTAGTAGACAAAATATTGGAAATATAGTTTATATAAACAGATAATAGGACTGAATTTCCTCTGAATCCTCAGGGCCAGTCCCCCTCCCCTTTTTAACTTTCACACTATTGATTATTTATTCTAAAATTGATTATCGTAATCGGAAGTCTTCAACACGCCACTAATTGATTATAATCGACAATCAGCCAATCACTACAATACTGTGTGCTTCTTGTTAAAAAGTTAAGCTGTAAAACATACAAAATATTGTCATAATGTACTGACAACATGCTGAACACACAATATACTTGCCTAAACGCAATTCACCAAAATTTCCACACCCTATCTTCTTCCCCACCCTGAAGTTAGGTCCCACCATAAGCACACCACTGGAACTACTTCCTTGGCGGCCCTGCATGCTTCTAGCACTCTGCTTCCTACCAGACCTGTTTGGATCATCATCCCTTTTCTGCGAATGCATGTCTTATTTAGCAGTCAATTATCGGGGCTAAAAACACTTCCTTTTGAGTCCTTCGCTACTGACTTATTTGGTCAAGTGCTGTCTGAATGGACAATGGTTTCGTCCCCATCACCGTGAATTATTATGCTGAAATTATCACATTATTTTAGAGAAACTATCAAAATTTTCAAAATGACATTTTCCTTACGAATATTCAGTCCACATTAGAAGATACAGATCATAATCATTGTTTGTGATTGTGTATCATGTCATGGAACTATTTCAGCTGATATGATGCAGATCGTTACTCAACAAATTTGATCTATCATGTAAACTGAATCAAAAGTCAACTTCTGGCAATTAATTATATAAAATGTAATACATCAAACCGTTAAAAAATGCATACTTCTTATTTTATCAAAAAATATATTTGGAACTATTTTTCTTCTATCGCCGGAATGACAAGTTTCCGTTTCAAAGAGTTCGTTGGGGACTTGTTCGCAAATAAATCGTTTCGTGTGGCATGTGCGCTAGTCTTGAATTCTAAAGTTAGCTTTGGGAAGGTTGATTTCTGCTTTTTATGCCCCTGCGTAGAAAATGTTTTTGTCTTGTGTATGGTTTTTGTTTGACTGTCTTCAACTTCACTCTATCAAATTCACTACGGACATTGTGACATACTGTGGTAAGGAAACCGGCCTTATACGGAGTCCTATAATTAAGCGGTTTGTACAAAGAGAATGGAAAGTTTGCTGTCAAATCCGTTCCTATTTTGATTTAGTGTATAATTAGAAATATATAAATATGTAAAACTAACACATAATCACTACTTAAACTCACATTATCCGCTACTACAATTTAAGCTTCCCTCTCCTAACTTTTTATTTTCATAAATAGACTTGAAAGTTATGTGACGAATTACACAGCTAGTATTTTTTTCAGAATTCATGGATAGTGTTTTCAAAACGCTACTTCGATAATATGTATACAAACGATTTCATTGTTCTTCGATTTTAACTATGTACAATTTTTCATGGTATTTTGCGATAAATACAAGTGCGGGGGTCCTATTGAACACGCGTTTTCCTTATCGATGATCCAGAGTGACTGACCAGTCATGTAATGGGACTATCTTCCTTAGGATTACCTGCTCATTAGTCCGAAAAGATGGCCCAAGACGATTGTTGTGCATCGTTTGGGTATGACGAGTCGTACGTACTACCTGCTGATTTTGTAGAATCAGGGTTTCTGTAAATATTTAGGTATGTTTGCAGTATGAGATGAAAACTATTTTGGAATATAATAGTTTATTTAAGAAATGACTGTCTAACTTTTGGTGTTCATGGGTGTATAATTCTGGTTGGTCACGTGCAAATTCCGTGAATCGCGAAGCGATTCTCGGAAAATTTGCACGTGTCCAACCAGAATTATACACCCATGAACACCAAAAGTAAGACAGTCATTACTTATATTTACATTTATCCTAATTATTGGTCATTTTTATTTGCATGAACATCGCACATTTTGCCTGTTACAGCGTCAAATGTATCGTCGCTTTGGTAAATTCTCCCTACATGCAAAACTTGCACGTGGCGTCACGATAGCAACCCAAGTTATTGGAGTATAATTCTAGTTGCCTAATGGGCGTTCAACATGGGGAATTTACTAGTAATGTAAATATTTTATTGTGAAAGTGGAAAAATAGTATCACGTGTGTTCTAATAGCACTTTAATGAATATAAATATTGCATCCAGTAAAATCGCGAGTTGTCAAGGAACGTCGACGTGAAGTATGATAATCTTCCACTCTGTGAGAATGTAGTTGTAATCATTGTTTTCTTCTTATCAGACTTATAAACAGATTATGTTAAAGTGGTCATGTGCCACAGGGGTGAGGTATCATCGCTTGGACACAAATCCTTTCCTCAATACAAACCCTTTCTTCAATATGTCTATATTAAAGGAAGGGTTTGTATTGAGGAAAGGGTTTGTGACCAAGCGATGACCCCTGTGTCATGTGCTCACTTTCGTACATATGTACCTAAAAACGTTACGTTTCTACCTTTAAACGTAACGTTTATAGGTACATGTATATAATTATATGTACGGACACTCTCCATGACAGCTATGTTTATTTCTCTACACAAAGTTTTCTTTTGCGAATTTTGCAATGTTTGTATTTTCAAAAAGAACAGAAAGTGGAAAATATATAGTTGTTGTAATATGGAAATATCTTCTGACATGTATGCCTCTCGGGGCCCAATTTTTTGGCAATAAAGTGTATTGTATTGTATTGTATTGAAAACTTGAGAAAACTTCATGCTAAAATGCGTATACATATATCAATTTGTCATAAGTCCACACCATATAAAATTGTGAACGCCCAAATGAGATTTCTTGGAGTCACTAGCAGCGCGTACCATTGTGCTAATGAGATGCCCAAAAGCCCGATATCATTGCGTTAAGGGCAGCTAAGTCAGCTAAGATTTACCCAACCTTCGCTAGCGTTGGTTGAACTATGCACCAAAAAACCCCACGTAGTCTGATAGATTTTTTTTTTCAAAATTAGGCATGGACGTATGTCAGAATGGCTAATTCAGAAAAATGACAGACATATACTTATTTGACAAATTCTCCCTGAGAAGGAATTAGCCATTCTAATGTTCAAATTAGATAAAACCCACGAAAAAAGTAGCATCAAAAGTACACAGATTAACATAAAGCCATACCTCTAATATCACACTACCGACAGTATCGATTCATTAGCATATATTGATTTTTACCCGGTTGGTCGTGTTCACAAAATATGTCGTATGTGATCATGTGACAATTTAATCGTTCCCTCTCATGCATATGTATTGAGAAAACAATATTCAAGGGCTGAATCGATGGCAATTTATCCGGATTTGCCAAATACCCCTGTCACAAAACAGACATCACAATTAGTAACATCTTTGAATACAAGCGAAACTTTTATAATTACATGTATTTAATACACGAATGGTCAATTTTTCATTATATGTGAAAAGTCGTACAAATGACATTGGATTCTTCGATTTATGAGTGATCAAAAAAGGGGTCCTTTCCTGACATTTCCTAACTCACCGCCAGGTTTTTCAACCGAGTGGTAATTTTAAACGTGCACACCTGAGTGATCTTAGCTTGGTAGGCGCGATAAACGCGGCGACTACTGACCAGTGATATTCATAGCGACCCGAGCGATGTGTGACATCAAAGACATACCGACATGTATGCTTGATTATGCTAATTAGATATACCTCAATTTTATCTATTTGAAGCTGTCAATCAAAAATTGAGAGGGTTATAAAGGACACGTGGGACCAATCAGATTGCGTTTAGTGATGTTAACCCTACAACGGTCAGTGAGGAAATGACAGGAAATTTACCTGTCTTCTTTTATAGTCCCCACCCGGTTTTTTAACATCTCCGATTAGTATCTGATTGGTTCTCTTTAATCCCTTGATCCTTATCAATTTTTTATTGACAGCTTAACACATATGAGACTCGGTTATCTCATTAGCATAATAAAGGATTACCTGTCGGTATAATGTCTTTGATGTAACAGGACGGTGTTGACTTCAAGGACGGTATAATACGCCTACCAAGCCTGTGGCACGCCGGTAATGCATATTAATGACCGGGTGGTTGCCAACGTCGGCCTCTAAAATTGAGAGGGATAAAAGGGTTAGATTACTGTGAGGGCGCCATCTATTAACTTTGAGTGTTTTTCTAGAGTCGCGTACGGCATGTAACATCGAAGACATACCGACAGATAATCCTAATTATGCCGTAGTGAGATACCCCAATATCACCTGCCAATCAACAAATGAGAGGGATAAAAACGGACCAATCTGATTAGGGTTGTAGAATCGGATAAAATATTGGACACAGTCAGAGGAGTACTTTCGATTGATAATCGCGATAATTGAAGTATTCAAATTTTCAAACTTGAAACCTTTTTAACCTTAATTCAGAAGGACAACACTTTTATTTCCGTACGACATTCGACACAATTTAAATTAACTTTTAAAAATAAAATTTGACATAAATTATCTCGATTTTCCTGGTATATGCATGAAGAGAGAACATTTTGCAAATAAAAAAAAATAGAATCGATAGTCGGCGACTTGGATATCTTGGTGACGATTTACCTGTCCCCTATATATAGTCCCGAGTCGGCCTTCAGGAATCGCACGTAACCTATAGGGTAGATGGCCACTCACAAACGTCATATGACAACATAAACAAACCATCATATACCTTGTTCCATCTTCTCGAGACAAGTGACGTAATACTTATTACGTACACTAAGTCTTGTCTTGAGAAGATGGCATTGTTCATGCTTTACCATAATGACCATTATGGGGTATGACACCTTTAAAAATGTGACAGAGGGCTGGACAGACAACGGACAAAATGACCTTTTTCACAAGTGTGCACAAAAATGTTTTACTTCTTATGAATCCTATCGTATCAGACATCCTATCATATCAGACACTCTATAACTCTTTTTTTAAAAAGATCGACGGGGACTATATAAATCATGTGGCAGCATTGTCGGACATGGGTAAAATTAGGCTTGTAACAATATATCGATAGTATTGATCGCATCGCGACCCGGGTACCACGATACTGACAAAGGTGGAGAAAGCATCAGAAAAGCCTCCATTGGAGAATTAGAGGCATTGCAGAAAAGGGGAAACACCTTCTGCTTTGGTGGAAGCAACATGGAATTTTTTCCAGTATTGTCACATGTTGCAAAGCTTTGTAAAGCTATATTCCATCAGAGAGGGTTTTTAGTGGTGCTTCCTGGGGACATTGTTACAGCTCAAATAGCCTTATTTAAACTAAAATGTGTTGACATGATGAAGGAAAAAAATATCAGTTTTAACTGCATGTACATCGATCTACTTCCCTATATACTATGAGACATTTCTCAGAATGCATGTAGACTGTTTCCCACTGATTGACAAATGCTTTCCTTCTTAATAAATTATCTGAGAGATAATATAAAACCTTGAAAAAAGGTATATCAAATTCAATGTTAATCTTCTAACGAATTAGCGATCATGCATCCTTTCATCCTTTCCTTTATCCGAACAAATAAGATCCTCATCAAATCACATTAGATTTAGAATTTATAACGAAATAAATAGTCAACCAATCGTACTGCAATGTGCAAGTATAGGTTACGAATGATTAGAGTAATAAAGTTTAAAGTATTGTGATGCCATCGTATCGATTCCAGGGTACATGGCAATTATACTCAATCCTAGGTAAAATATATCAAAATTGTAAAATTTCATTAAAATTTATTAAAAGTTGGTAATCTTACCAAAATGAGACCTTGGGACGTGTTCCGTGCGCTTGTTTTGCAGAGAATAAATGAAGCTAATGTTACCCATCACTATTTTTTGCAGAGATCAAATGAAGCGATTGACAAGGATCGCAAGCGCGGATCTAGAGGGGGGTCGGGGGGGTCTGGAACCCCCCCCCCCCTGGAATTTTCAAAGCATAGCTTTTTTTTTTCATTAATATACATATTTCATAAAATTAAGTCCCAATTACCCTTTTGTTGTCATAATATTTGAAAAATATATGAATTTGTATTAGAAATCTTCCATTTTGATCAAATTTTGCCGTCAGCATTTAATATTTTTCTCTCTGGCTCTCATCCGCTCGCTCCAGAATTCATTACATAAATGTACGTTATTTTCCTATATACAACACATATACATTACACCTAGGTCAGTAAACAAAGGCACTAAAAAGACTAAAAGAAACTGAAAAAGACACGAATAGTGGATTTTATTCCAATTCCCGGAAAAAAGTTTGCTGGCTCGCTATCGCTCGCCATTTTTGTTTTTACATATTAGAACAAGAACTATGTCGTGAAAATTCAAGATTCAGTCACTGTTTTATTAATAATTTGAAACAGAACTATCAATAACTTTAGCTTCTTGCGGTTGTTTTTTTTTTTTTTTTTTTTTTTTTTTTTTTGCTCTTCAAAAAAATTCGGACTGTAGGACCCCCCTGAAAAAAAATTCCTGGATCCGCCCATGGATTAGAGAAAACGTCTTTTTTACTTTTCAAACTACTCAAAAAAAAAAAATAGTGAGTACAGTTGCTTGTTAAGAAAACACATTACAGTTTACAATTTATCATGAAAAATTGATGAAATAGACAAAATTGGGACGAATTGACCGAAGTTGGACCAATTTACCAGTTAAACTTAAAAAAAAAGAGTGACACAGTATTGGTACCCCATATATATTAATGTAGCTGAAAGGCTTGGTCCTCCGTTTCCTCTCGAATTGGTCTGGAAACCCGACCCCACCCCCTCTAGACCCTGTTCAAGAAGAATCTGACGGAGATGTAAGAACGAAATGCTTTCAATGCGATATGATTTTAAATACTCGGCTTGTCTCGGGGTTCTAGATTCTTTTGAGTATCCACGTACGTTTGTTCCGAAAGTCTTGTGTACAAATGGCTTTCGTTTGAATCGAACTTTTTATTTCTCCAACTTTATCCCTTACCATGATGCTTGTTTGGAGCATTTAATGCATATCCTTTAAAACATGGTTGAGAAAGAAAAATTTCTTGTTGTAATTGCTATTCTTGAAGGTAACAACATGATTTTGTACCGATTTTCGTTGTTGACTTGTGAAAATGACAGGTCCAGTCTTGTGTTAACTTGGGCTCTGATGCTATTCTAGTCCGAAATATCTCATCCAATACCAAACTCTTGACTGTTGTTTAGACGGATATCCCGAACAACCATCAGATAATCGGTATTGGGTCAGATATTTTCAGCTAATGTTGGAATCTCAGTGTGGCTCACTTCGGAAAGCATATAAGAGGGGGAGGAAGGGGGCAGTAAGAGGGAGGGGGAGATGCAAGATCGGTACCTCCTGTCCAGTTAATCTTCTTTCTTCTTCTTTAATATAACAGCAAAACTTCAATTCATTGAAGATTACATACTGTGTGCATGTGTGACCTATTTAAACCTGGTGCACGCACATGGTGTACATGTAAAAAGAATCCAATTTTCTAATTCAATTTCACAAATATATTGCTCAAGTCAATTTTATGACGAAAGGATATCCAAACAAATATATCCTCAAAAATTTCATCAAGTATGTCAATTAAGCTATTTTCCAAAGTTTGATTTGTGACGAGTTGTGTGTACTTTTATCCTGGTGGCTAATCATACACGTTGTACCGGTACTGGTAGTCACTGCCTAGAATTAAATATTTATGCCCTTAATCAGAGATTTATTGGGCATATAGATTTTAGCCTTTCTGTTTGTCTTCAAAGACTTCAACCTTGGCTGTAATTTTGTTACCAGTACACAAAAATTCATTAGATGTACATAAATGAATGAATATGTAACTTTTAACATGTGTTGACTTGTGAAGTACTGTGTTTATTTGATTAGTTGGAAGATAAATCTGACTAAATCATATTATGTACACACAAATGCATTTGATTTGGGAATGATTACTGTAATAGTTATACATGTATATCATGAGGTCCAAGGTCAAGGCCATACATGGTACAGTATATCGTAACATGTACTGTGTCATTAAATTAATGTATGTATATACATAAATAGCTTCAATTTATATAATTACATGTATATGTTTATTAAACTAAGGAGTTCTTTAAGTTTAGCTGCATTATGATATAAATTCAATGTTCAGATAATTCTTGTTCCATAATCATTCGATAAAATTCTATCGGACAGCAGATGTAAGACTTTATTAAGAGATGACGTGTCATTATATTTACATGTAAAACCATGGCACCAGATCTTTTTTATAACAACTTGGCCATGGCTGCCCATAGTGGGGACCTTCATAGCACTGTTTGTTTTCTAGTTTAGTTTATGTTTTTAACAGGACGAAGATTTCCAAAGAGAGTGAAACATAAGATTATTGCCGAGGCTAGGTTTGATGGTGAGCTGCTAGCCACTGATCCTGTGGAGCATGTAGAGACACCTAACTTTACCCAGGAGTTGGCATGGGAACTTGATCGTAGAGGATTACAACAACACCGGCTGCAGAGGACGTCTATTAAAATACAATGTTACGCGTGTGATAGTGTTAGCACAGTGAAGGAGGCCATAGGTTACATCATCTTAGACCTACGATCTGTCAGCAATAAACAGGTCTGTACTACATGTACCAAAAAAATAAACATGTCCTGAGGAACATCTGTTATAACATTTTCTTCTCTAAAGTATAACATGTATGATAAAGTTATTTATTGAATTATTTTTAAAGCCAGTAATAAGTTTGTCTCAAAATCTGACAAGTTTCTGAGGAAATTTCAAATGATTGTTGCTGTTGATATTTTTATACATATTTTTCAACAGATAGAGATGAAGGTATGATACTTAGTGGTTCTTTCATCTCTGACATTAACAATCTGGAATCTTCCAAGGCAACCTTAACTATTGTAAAAACATAATTTATATGATATCATTTCACTTTAGACATGTTAGAAATTCTACTTCAAAATTTTAGCTCGTAGTGGATGAATCAAAACTATTCTTGCTTAAGGGTAAACCACTGCAAAGACTAAAAGTCCACTAAACAACATTCAGTTGCTGCTATGATTCATGTAGACATTCGTATTAAGCATTTGTATACCGTACTAACCTATTGTTTGCTCGCACAGATCTTTATTCTTTATCACTTATTTTTGACAGACACCCAAGTGGTATCCATTACTCCATTCTAAGTACAGTAAAAATAAAAGTGAGATCAAACTTTCAATTTATCTGGATGAAGATGGTGGTAAAGGGGAGACAACTGATTCTAACTTCAGAGCGAAGGAGGCCCCTGCCAGATGTGAGAATTTTTTCTGTAATACAAAATTTTACTATCATTTACATTTTAGCAGATCATAAATGATGAAGTTTGTACACTGTACATACATGATCAAAGGAACAAATTTCTCAAAAGTTCACTAAATTCAGATTTAACATTTTGTGAAATGATTCATTTGAAATATTTTGTCCACACATTTTGATTCTTAGATATGTTGAAATGATTACAAACAGTACAATTATACATTATGTGCAGTAGATAATGTTCAGTTAATTAGTCCCCTACCGGCAATGCCGAAGGGGACTCTTAGTTTCCTCTCGGTCTGTCTGTCTGTCTGTCTGTCTGTCTGTCTGTCTGTCTGTCTGTCTGTCTGTCTGTCTGTCCGTCTGTCCCAATTTCAGTTTTCCGGAATTTTTTTTGCTGTTGTTGCATATATTGAACTCATTTTTGGTATGTGGATATATCTCAATGTGATACAGATCAAGTTTGAGTTTGCTTTCGATTGACCTAATTTTACAAGAGTTATGGCCCTTGGACTTAGCAAATTTTATGAAAGTTTCAGTTTTCTGGACTTTTTTCCGCTGTTGTTGCATATATTGAACTCATTTTTGGTATGTGGATATATCTCAATGTGATACAGATCAAGTTTGAGTTTGCTTTCGATTGACCTAATTTTACAAGAGTTATGGCCCTTGGACTTAGCAAATTTTATGAAAGTTTCAGTTTTCTGGACTTTTTTCCGCTGTTGTTGCATATATTGAACTCATTTTTGGTATGTGGATATATCTCAATGTGATACAGATCAAGTTTGAGTTTGCTTTCGATTGACCTATTTTTACAAGAGTTATGGCCCTTGGACTTAGCAAATTTTATGAAAGTTTCAGTTTTCCGGACTTTTTTCCGCTGTTGTTGCATATATTGAACTCATTTTTGGTATGTGGATATATCTCAATGTGATACAGATCAAGTTTGAGTTTGCTTTCGATTGACCTAATTATACAAGAGTTATGGCCCTTGGACTTAGCAAATTTTATGAAAGTTTCAGTTTTCCGGACTTTTTTCCGCTGTTGTTGCATATATTGAACTCATTTTTGGTATGTCCATCTATCTCAGTGTGATACAGATCAAGTTTGAGTTTGCTTTTGATTGACCTAATTTTACAGAGTTATGGCCCTTGAACTTAGCAAATTTTCTGAAATTTTCGGTTTTCAGGACTTTTTCCCACAGTGACTGTTGTTGGATAAATTGAACTCATTTTTGGTATGTGGATATATCTAAATGGGATACAGATCAAGTTTGAGTTTGCTTTAGATTCACCTATTTCTACAAGAGTTATGGCCCTTGGACTTAGCAAATTTTATGAAAATTTCAGTTTTCCGGACTTTTCTTTTGTTCTATTGCAAATAATGCACTGATTTTTGGTAAATGAATACATCTCAGTGTGATACAGACCAAGTTTGAGTTTGGTTTCCAGTGGCCTATTTTTACAAGAGTAATGGCCCTTGAACTTAGCAAATTTCATGAAATTTTCAGTTTTCCGGACTTTTTCATGTCTGTTGTTGCAGATAATGAGCTGATTTCTTGTATGTGAATACATTATAGTGTGATGCAGACTTGAGTTTAATTTAGATTGACTAATTTTCACAAGAGTTATGGCCCTTGGACTTAGCAAATTTCGTGAATTCAGTTTCCCAGACCTTTCTTGGCTGTTGTTGAAGAAGATGAACTGATGAACAGAGATGCAAGTCATAAATTTATGCCGCCGGTAGGGGACTTATATCGCACAGCGATCATTGCATTTTTGATAATGACTTCTTTTCAAATCAATTTTGTATCACACCTTATATTGAAAAGTTGGTAAATTTATTGGTATATCTTTTAGATTACATGTAAAATTGTATTCTCTTTGTACTCAATTGATGAGAATTGCTTTTTTGAACCTGAAATCTAGTGGTAGATACCATACCTTCACCAAAGATAGATGCCCATCATCTGAAACCAGTGTTAAATGAAGCTGAGGGATACTACCAGATTGGTTCTATGTCACAATGTAAAGAATACTTCGTCCTCTCTGTTACAATCTCCCATGCTGTTAATTTAGCCCAGGTAATGTACCGCATTGTGAAATGATGTCACAACATCGCCTATTTTGCTGTTGCTTTTATCTATAGTTTACACTGATTTTACTACAAACTTTAAGAGGTATCATCTGTGCCTTTAGTAGTTAATGTCTTACTTCTCTCTTTTCAGTTGATTCCAAGCACTGCTCATTTGCCAGAAACAAGTGACTATTTCTTCTACTTTTCCTTACTGGGGAATGACATCACAAATGAACCATTCAAAGATTTGATGAATCCTAATTTTCCTGCAGAAAGGGCCTCAGTCAGAATTAAGAGTAACGTCAATACACTGTTGTTGTTCTTCAGTCATCAGCCAGGAATTCAGGTTTGTTTTCCTCTGGTATATTAAGGTGTACACCAGAAATTTCAATAAATCAAAATAACTTATTTTCCATTTACTCTATTTTATATGTACACATTCATGTAAATGTATGAACTTACATTTATGTGAATAATAAGAGTCAAGTTATGTTACATTCTTTTTCAAAATTTTGATTTGCCTTTTCTCATATGTAAAGTCGGTAAACTCAGTACGGCGGCTTTGCCTAGCATACAAAGCAGCCCAAGTGCAATAGAATTCAAACAACAACGAATTTTTCTCATATGATATTAATCTAAGACATTGATTGTACATGTATGTAAATGAATGCACTTTTGGTAAACTATCCCTTCTAGATATACTGAGGCAGCATGTACTTTCAAGCATACCACATCCATAAGAGACAACTAGAGATACCTTATTCTTATTCTAATTACAGGTGCACCTGTGTTGTGGAGATCAATCATTAGGGAGCTGTGAGATCCCCCTTAATAGCTTGTTACAGAAAAACAGTACGGAAATCTTCATGAGGCCAGTTGTCATAGAGGGTATCTTCCAGCTCATCCCTCCTAATAAAAGCCGAGCTCTCCTTCCCAGCATTCCTGATGATTTAGCGGCAGCAGTGGGCGTGTCTATAGTCCTACGCAGGGAAGAAACGGTATCATCAAAAGATTTTCTCTTCTTTCTGTCATTTTGATCTTCTTAGAGCAAAGGATATGTACTGGTATACATGTACATGTATGTGCAGCAAATTCAAATGTTTTACTAAAATAAATGGAGTCATGGTTAAAAATTGTTTTTCATCAAGTTATGTTTAGGATGATTAAAATGGATGAAAATATATATGACTTTCAATAAATTGGAAATTACATGTTTGATAATGTATTATTGTTTATTTTAAGACGACTGGAAATCAAGAAAAAGTTCCAGAAATGAAAGATTCAACTCCTCAGAAGAAACACCCACCAAGATCACCAGAAATGAAAAGACCGATAGATAACAAAACAACAATAAAGGAAATCAACATAACCAATGAAGATATAGAATCACCTACTCATATAAAAAAGGCAGCTAGGGATACAGACATGCTGGACGACACACATAATGATTATAATACAGAGGAAAATATCAGCAGTTTGGAAGAAGATAAACATAGAGAAAGTATGTACGATATTTACTTGTATTTATGGATGTTTGATGCAGCAACAAATGTACCAGTGATTTTAGGTTTTATTTTTAGCATATACATTTTATGCTGTATTACATGTAGGTACTTTTGTTAACAAAGAAATGCTTATTTTCTAGAAACTGCTAAAGTGCAGGGAACAGTCAAAGCCAAGACAGAAAGAGACAAACCACCTCCTGCTAGATCGTCTCACCACAATCAAACAGGTATATGTATATTGTGTCTAGCATATCTAAAGTCAGAGTAAGAGAAGGATGAATACTTATCTAACACACTTTACACAGACAAGTCAAATAATTTCCTCTTTTGAAATACATGGTATGTAATAGGTGCATAAGGGACATTTACATGTATGCATATAAACATGATTATTTTGTAGGTGTGGTAGTATCAGAGAGTCAAAGTACGACTAATACACATCTAGCCATACCTATCCAGGCCCATCATTTTACTTTCTCTATCGATCTACGTAGTATTAAGGACATTCAGAGTACAGCTACACTATTTGTTTATCTCAGGTAAGATACATGTATAAAATTCTACATGTACATGTTTGTAAGAAATAGTAGAATGCAAATAATCAATAATCCTTTAAATTACCTCACCACTTTTGACAAAAAATTATTTTGATAATAGAATTTTGGATATGACATAAAAATGTCCTTATTATCAGACTTAGCATCAGTTGTGCTTATCATGATTTCATATTTAGTGAAAACAAACTATCATTGCTGTAATTTATTCACCTTCAGAATTCTGTCTTCTGAACAACAATTACTAGTAGAAAGAAATGTAGTTTGGGCAATTCACAGACATTTCCAAGAGAATGATTTTGACAATTTCAGTTTATGTACTATACAGGGTAATGATTGGATTCTATTTTTAGGTATTCGTACCCATTTTTCGGAAGTGCAGCGCCTATTTTGACCAATCCTCCAGTAGAAATCAGGAAGGGAATGGAGGTTCTCCTTCCACAGTCATTTTGTGCCTTTGATTTCGCCTGCTCTCTACAGCAACTTCAGGAAACATTCCTCAAGTATGTTTTAAATGTCTGATTCTGAATAATTATATTGGATAAAAACTACATTTGTACATTACTGTAAACGTGGTTATTTTTGCAGGGGGAAAATTTCACAATAATAACCTCAAGACTCTACGCTTGGGGAAATAATCACAATATAAACAGTTCTGTGTTTGTAGATTCATGTAGCAACCATCTCTGTTAGTAATTTCACATTACGATCTTTTTACAGTATGCCACTTATAGTAGAGGTGTTTCACAAGGACAAACAACTCTCCAATAACGTATTACTAGGAACTGCTAAGTTACCACTAGAGCAGGTCATGAATGCAGAAAAGTTCCGTAATGTTGTAAGCCCTTACTTTATATTCAGATTTCAACATCACCATACACAAAAAGTTTGATGTATTTACATAAAATAATTCAATCTTGTCCTGGCTTTGCTTCGTAATTGTCCACATATTTTCGCTCTCCTTTACAATAAAACACTTACATGTATCATGATAATGGTTAAGTGTTGAAAAAATATTATATTTTTGACTTGATTGTATTGTAATCAAACTTCCATTGACTTTGCTTTTTTTATGATGTTTCAGAGCAATAAGGGAAGTCCTGGTTGGAGACAAACACTAAGTGAATCTGTCACTGTTTATTCCTCTGAAAAGTAAGAGAAACCTCAATCAATTGAAATTCTACACTTGTATTTACATGTATATAGACAGAGTCAGTTTATATACATGTACATATTTTTCACCTTTGTAATTGTAGGTACATGTATATCTGAATTAATGAAAATTATTTCATCTGTGATAAAAATCATGAGCTACAATGCATTTGAGGATATACATGTAAAATTATACCCACATCTAAAACATTATACATTTAGTCTTGAATACAGTTTGTATATTTAAAATCTAGATATGAAGGACATGTCATTCTATACAAATATTTTTGTCTTCCATTCAGTAAAAGCCGAGCAGGCACGATAAGTTTTGTCCTTGGTCTGGATGATTGGGGTCCTATATCATCACAACAGATTGTAATGCAGCAGGAATCTTCATCTAATGTAAGTCACTGTAGACTTTTCTCTAGTCAATCATCTCTGTATTATATTTCATTAAGTGATTTAGAAATACATACATGTATAAGGAAAATTGCCTGCAAGAAAGAAATAATGATAGAGTTATACAATAAATGCAATATTTCATATTTCAAGTGTGTACGGCTAGTTTACCCATACATACATGTGTATCAAGATTTATTTATTACTGTGAATTGTAAACAATCTGCAGACAAAGTTAAACTTGATTTCACACCAAGTATAGTCAAAGTCATACATGTATTAAAATTAAGATCCAATGCAATTTGCCTTTTATCAAAGTTACATGTATTTTCAAGGAGTAACATACATGTATTTTGGTTGTATTTATAGACTCAGGGTCTTGCAGAGCCGTTTACAAGTAGTAAAGGGAAACCCTCCATGTCACCCAAACACACAGAGGCACCAAGGGAAACGGCCGAATACCAAGCCGCGGTGGAACTAGAAATGTGGAAGGAAAGTCAAGAAAGACAGTTTGAAACTCAGGTATATCTGACATTTGAAAATGGGAAGAAATAATCTCAATATTATGCAATCTTGAATTCTGAATCATTGCATTACTGAAACATTTCTACATAATGATAATTCTGTTTTCTTTAAGTTGAAGCAAAAGGAAATGGCATACATGAAGGCACTTACAGAGGAATGGAAGAAAAGAGACAAGGAAAGAGAGATATTAATGAAGAAAAAGGTATTTTCTTTTAAAGCATATCCCGAACCATGGTAATTGAAACAAAAATGCCCTATTACTAGAATAAGAAATGTCTGATATAAGTTAATGTATGAAGTGTGAAATTTTAACCTATTTTTCAGCAGAGTGGATAAATTCACATTAACTGACGTAGTACTCCTCAGAAAAGTTTTTCTCAATACATTTCATTTGTAAAATCAAATGCAATTCTATACCATTCTACACTATTATGAAAGAAGAAACCCATAAATTCTAATTATCAATTTGTGTCTCATCGTAGATGTCGGAATACGCAGGAATGGAAGAGAAGTTACATAAAACGTTAGCCGACCTGGAAAAAAGGGAGAAACAACTAGCTTTCAACGAACAAGAGGTAGGGATAACATTGATTTGGTATTTATATTTTTAAAGAATTTGACAAAGAGAAATGATTGATTCAATTAAGTTTTAAAATTGCTGATAGTAAGAAAAAGTGATAAAGGAATGTGTAAACATTTCTGCACTCCGTAAACTACATGCATATTATAACACAGAATTTTCATGAATGAATTTACGTGTATACAACATGTACAATGTTACATGTATATTTCAGACTGCTCGAATGAGACAGCAGTTACACAGGGAGCATGAGACCAAGTTACAGGAAATGAAGGAGGCATCTCACAGGTTAAAGGAGGACTGCAACCATCAAGTAGAACTAGAGAGGTATTTTACTCAATTATTCCTTATTGTCCTTGAGGTATAAAAGGAAATCATATAGACATGTACAATGTTATTTATCAAACATTTCCTACATGTATGTCCATGTACTACTTCATCGGTGTAATTATTGCATTCCTTTGTTTCAGATTGAAGATAAAAGAACTTGAAATTTTGATGGAGCGCCACAAAAATGAGGTATGTGCTTAAGGTGTTAGATCAAAGGTACCACAGGCTTCGTTATGTACAATGTTGTTACAGATGGAGTGAATTTCAAATACTTGTAATTACTAAATGCATGATGCTTTCAAAAATAGTAATGCTTTACCTTAATCTTCTGAAATATGCATGATGATAATATCATTTATAAAATTTAGGTTAGAGAGATGGAAAAGAAATATCATAACCTGGAGAAAGAGTTTGAGGTTTATAAAGAACAACAGAACAGTAAACCAGAAGTCAGACTTCAGTCTGAGATCAACCTACTTACACTGGAAAAGGTAGGTCACCTTATGTTTGTTTCCTGCATATTAAAAATAATTTTATGGAATAGGCCTTTTTCTTCTGATCTTGAAAGTGCTTATGTACGTGTATTTTCTCTATTTATTTGAATGGCAAATCCAAAAAAAAAAAATTAATAATTTCTGGTATGATGTAATTACTGTTCAGTGTGACCAAACAACACATTTGTTGAATATGTTTGATCAAAATCATTGAATGACAGAGTAGTTTTACTACAGTGTGTAATTTGATTTATCTCCAGGTGGAATTAGAGAGGAAGCTTGATGCAGTAACAAAGTCTAAAGTACATTACAAACAACAATGGGGGAGAGCTTTGAAAGAACTAGCTAAGGCCAAACAGAAGGAACAGACGTTTGCCAAGGCCGAGCTTAAACGACAGCAACAGGAGCTGGAGCACATGAGGTTACGATACTTGGCCGCAGAGGAGAGGGACGTAGTACAGTCAGAGAAAAAGGAACTAGAGGATCTGAAAAATGAACTCTCAAGGTAATGTGATTTTATCACACCAAAATTCATTTTCTGTCAGAAAGATGTTGTAAAAGTTGCTTTGATATATTTCAAATGTGATAGATAAGAGTAAGAAATAATATACAAGTGACCTTGATGGCAATAATGTGACAAAGATAGAATTAAGTATTTCAATATAGACATCAAGGTCCAAGTTTCAATTCATGAAGTTGTTTGAATAAGTTTGATTTGTGTACCATTTTTAAGTGAACCATGCATTCAAATATGCAATTTGTTCACCCTGCAATGAAGAAATTGACCAGACTTCTGTTTCAATAGAAAAAAAAGGAGTAATTAAAAGGAATGAGCTAACAAAAGTTAAAAATTCCCCAAATTATTACCTACTCATACACTTTTACGTAGCAAATTAATTCTTCAGTATGAACCATTTCTATTGTAGATTAAAGAAAGTAGAAGAGGAGAGATCTAAGTTGTCACCTCGTAGTCCCAGAGAAGGTTACCAGTCAGTTACTCCGGACATGAACACAAGTTTAGATGATCATATTACTCGTCTTATAGAGGAAAGAGACACTTTACTAAGGACTGGTGTTTATTCCACACATGACAAAATAATCGCTGAATTAGATAGACAAATTAGAGAATCACTAGCCCAGAAAAAATCAAACTTATTATAGAATGTGCTATCAACCATTGCCTAATGTTTACATCTCTTATTTCTACTGGAAGAAAATGAAGTGAAGGACATGTTTCAGCGATATCAGAAAAGTTTTTGTTCCATTCCGTCCATAATTACTTGATCTGAACACTGTTTATTCACAGCATGAATTGTTTTACGTGTACTCGTCATATTTTTAATTTCACTAGTCAAAGACTAGATTTTGTGATATTCTCATTTTATCAAGGAAATTATTTGTCTTTACATCAGGAATTCAAAAATAAGTCTATACACAGAAACACGACAGAATCTTTCGTATTGTATACACATATAAGTGAACTTAAATTTAAAAAAATGTAACTTTTGTTTGGAGTACATATAAATGTATTTCCCCATAAGAAAAATGAAGAGGAAAGGCACACCATTTTACATGTATATAATTTTACATGTATGTATTATAAAATCCAAAGAAGTTCATTATAATGAAAATCGTGATAAGCTATGGATATGCTGGCATATCCGACACGTATATTGTAATAATTGACTGTAAAATTTTCTCATAACAATGTGAAGTTGATTTCATAGATATAACATTGCAAAATGCTTATAAATCCTTTAAAAAAAGTTTATTTACATTTTTACTTTAAATTTTAATCTTTCATGACAAAGTAAATTTTTTGAAGATTTTCTCAGAACAATGTTAAGTTGATATTGAATGATTTCGTAGTAATTAGCAAATCTATAATATTGCAAATTTCTTAGAAATTCTTCCAAAAAATAGTTAATTTTAATTTTTACTCTCATCTTTTATGATAAAGCAAATTTTATAAGGTCTGACTCAATTTTTCGTTTGGTCTTACTTATTGCATACCATACAAATATGTAAAAAAATATAACAGATGGCACAATGTCCTTGTTATGTAAGCTTTGACCTTTGACCCTGGAATTTTCTTGATAATAATTATATAGTTGCAAGTATGGAGAGCATGTAGTCCTTTTCTTGTTCAGAGAGGTATGATGACAGGAACAATAATAAGAATAGTTGTACCTTCCCTTGTCATGTGGAATCCCCCCAAAATATGTACATGTATATATACGTGTATTGTGAAGTAATATATGTCATATTATAATTTTACTGAAATAATAAGATTAAGAATATTAAAAAATATACAAAGAAATTCTAGTACTTTAGTCTATAGAGAAGATCCTTGGCTGTGCTGAAAGCAGAATAGTTATTGATTATGCAAATTGTGTATCCATTATTTGCAGTGCATTGGGATGAAAAGTAAATGTTCTGCAGCCTCACCTTTTTAGCACCCTTTTCTGACCAATGAGAAGTGTCATTTCATGCTGTCAGTTATCATGCTTTAAGTCTTGTTAACTTCTGTGTTATCAAGGACATTAGAAATCAGAAATTTAAAACTTTGTGCAAGGACTTTGTAAAACGAGCATGTGAAGCTTGACCATATATCTACAAAGTATTAACAACTTATTCGCCTCAATATTTCAATAGCAAAATTACGGCATCACAGCAAGTAACAACTCACTTTATGTGGAAGTGTCACACCAAGGTCAGGATAACATTTCCAATAAAGTAGGTCAAAACAAAGTCTGAAAGGCTTAAAGAGCAATTATAGCTTCACAACATATTTCATCTCAATGTCTGTGAGGTTGACGTAGAAAAATCTTGAAAAGGCTAAGAACTCCCATGATGAACAAAGTCAGATTTAATCAATCATCACACCTAGAGTCCACAACAAGGTTCATCCAAATTCAACTCAGTTTAACCCGAGCATCACAGAGATGAACCTGTAGCCTGCTCTGGTTAGCTCACCTTGACAAAATGAAGGAATTTTATACTATACTCCTGGCATTGTAATAAATTCAGATGCTTGGTAAGTCTTTGGTTTGAGAGTAGCATATGTCCTATAAGAATGAAAGTTGGTGTACAAGTTCATCCTGATATAGTAGAATGATGCCAAGTTTGGAATGCTGTATCTGAACTACATTTGCTGATTTTTGTTTGGAATGATGTATTTGGCCTACATTTGCTGCTTGCCATGTTTGGGATACTTATCTGACCTACATTTGCTGCATGCCGTGTTTGGAATGCTGTATCTGGCCTACATTTGCTGCTTGCCGTGTTTGGGACGCTGTATCTGACCTACATTTGCTGCATACTGTGGGATGCTGTATCTGACCTACATTTGCTGCTTGCCGTGTTTGGGACGCTGCATCTGAACTACATTTGTTGCTTGGTATATTTGGGATGCTGTATCTGGCCTACATTTGCTGCTTGCATTGTTACGGAATGCTTTATCTGGCCTAGATTTGCTACTTGCTGTGTTTGGGATGCTGTATCTGAACTACATTTGTTGCTTGGCATGTTTGGGATGCTGTATCTGGCCTACATTTGCTGCTTGCATTGTTACGGAATGCTTTATCTGGCCTAAATTTGCTACTTGCTGTGTTTGGGATGCTGTATCTGAACTACATTTGTTGCTTGGCATGTTTGGGATGCTGTATCTGGCCTACATTTGCTGCTTGCATTGTTATGGGATGCTGTATCTGGCCTACATTTGCTGCTTGCATTGTTACAGGATGCTTGATCTCGTCTATATTTGCTGCTTGCTGTGTTTGGGATGCTGTATCTGAACTACATTTGTTGCTTAGTATATCTGGGATGCTGTATCTGGCCTACATTTGCTGCTTGCATTGTTACGTAATGCTTTATCTGGCCTAGATTTGCTACTTGCTGTGTTTGGGATGCTGTATCTGAACTACATTTGTTGCTTGGCATGTTTGGGATGCTGTATCTGGCCTACATTTGCCGCTTGCATTGTTACGGGATGCATTATCTGGCCTAGATTTGCTACTTGCTGTGTTTTGGATGCTGTATCTAAACTACATTTGTTGCTTGGCATGTTTGGGATGCTGTGTCTGGCCTGCATTTGCTGCTTGCCTAGATTTGGATTGCTGGATCTGGCCTAAATTTGCTGCTTGCTGTGTTTGGGATGCTGTATCTGAACTACATTTGTTGCTTAGTATATCTGGGATGCTGTATCTGGCCTACATTTGCTGCTTGCATTGTTACGGGATGCTTTATCTGGCCTAGATTTGCTACTTGCTGTGTTTGGGATGCTGTATCTGAACTACATTTGTTGCTTGGCATGTTTGGGATGCTGTATCTGGCCTACATTTGCCGCTTGCATTGTTACGGGATGCATTATCTGGCCTAGATTTGCTACTTGCTGTGTTTTGGATGCTGTATCTAAACTACATTTGTTGCTTGGCATGTTTGGGATGCTGTGTCTGGCCTGCATTTGCTGCTTGCCTAGATTTGGATTGCTGGATCTGGCCTAAATTTGCTGCTTGCTGTGTTTGGGATGCTGTATCTGAACTACATTTGTTGCTTGGCATGTTTGGGATGCTGTATCTGGCCTACATTTGCTGCTTGCATTGTTACGGGATGCTTTATCTGGCCTAGATTTGCTACTTGCTGTGTTTGGGATGCTGTATCTGAACTACATTTGTTGCTTGGCATGTTTGGGATGCTGTATCTGGCCTACATTTGCTGCTTGCATTGTTACGGGATGCATTATCTGGCCTAGATTTGCTTCTTGCTGTGTTTTGGATGCTGTATCTAAACTACATTTGTTGCTTGGCATGTTTGGGATGCTGTGTCTGGCCTGCATTTGCTGCTTGCCTAGATTTGGATTGCTGGATCTGGCCTAAATTTGCTGCTTGCTGTGTTTGGGATGCTGTATCTGGCCTACATTTGCTGCTTTTTTGTTTTGGATGCTGTATCTGGCCTACATTTGCTGCTTGCCCTGTTTGGGATGCTATATCTGGCCTACATTTGCTGCTTGCTGTTTGGGATGCTGTATCTGGCCTACATTTGCTGTTTGCCATGTTTGGGATGCTGTAGCTGGCCTACATTTGCTGTTTGCCATGTTTGGGATGCTGTAGCTGGCCTACATTTGCTGCTTGTTTAATCAGTAGGGTTGGGGCAAGGTAAGTTTTGAATGAACTATTTGTGTTATATAAATGAGAATTGACTCAATGAACATTCTTTGCAAGTGTGGTGGGCTTAGAGTAACAATGACTTAAAGGAGATTAATATCTTAGCACCATCCCTCCTATGCTATTTTGAACATATATTTTATTTGGATATGCTACTGTATCGACCCTACAGGAAATTTGGAGCTGTGCACTCTCTGTAAAAGTAAATGTACAAATCTAAATTCAAAACATTAAAGAGGGTGTTACTGAAATGAATTTTGGTGGCTCTGCTGGAATCATCACTGATGAGAATTTAATATTCGAAACATGTGTCTGGTGTATGAAAAATTGGTTTTGAATTTTCTTCATGAAGGTATACTAGAGTTGGAACACTTCCGTAATATTGACATTCAATGTCACCAGTGGGTTTGGATAATGTATGACATAATACATGTAGATATCTTTTCTCTCCCCAAAGATTTACTGCACTCGAAAGAATGGATCTGGTTTCCTTGACATGTCCGACTGACATAATTTTTCTAATTCTGATAGCTCTCTACAACAATATACAGCACATTCAAGCATGACCTGTTGGGGGACATGCTTGAATTGAATTCGAGTTGTACTGAGGCTTTACTAATACTTTCTCTGTACTTTTGATTCTACAGCTGATGAGATAAAGATGGACCCTGCATGACATTCTCAAACTTCATACTATTATTCTTATTTTAAAACTGAACTTGCTGAAAAGAGGCCTTTACTATAGTGAATGAAATTCCATCAAACACAAGTTGACATTAATTGGTACAATGTACCATTGTTTGTGCATTCGTGAAAGCAGCCCTTCTTATTACAATTATCCCAAAGATCTGGATACTTCACTCAGCTTTGATTAATGTACATTTTTGTATTGATCAAAGAATAAAATCCTCTAAATTTCTGAGCATTATATCATTTTATTTCATTATTAAAATCATCCACTATAATTTATTGCATTATATAAGTTTCAGTCCGCTCTCCAAGAGTCAATTTCACTTTCAAGGACCGCTGTTCTCTCCTGCATTTTGAAACAACAATTGAACCTTTGATGACTTCATCTGGAAAAGAAATTTTCTCTCATAATACCACTTTAAAAGAACTGATTTCTGAGGTAAAAAGTTCTCTTTTAAACTGACATTCTACATACATGTACATTTCATTACCTGCGGTATAACTTACAATATATACTACATTTGTAGTATTCCATTGGTACTGGCATTGCTCATAACATTTAGTCAATTTGAAGACACTATTACAATAAAACCCTTAAAATGTCTAACATACTGCAAAATCAGATACTGTAAATTGGATTTTATTCATCAGGTACCAATTTTCGTCAGTGCCTCCATTGACGAAATTACGTATCGACGAATATTAATACTCCTGACAAAATATAGTGTAGAAAGGAAAAATTGAATCTTAAGAGTTAATACACATGTATGACAGGCAAATGATAAATTATTGAAAACTGAATACGCACACAAAGTCGCATATAAAGGACTTCTAATTACCAAATGATATGTTTTCACAACAAGCTAGGTGGTACACGTATCTCTAATTGTTTGTTTACCAATAATTATTAAACAAACAATGAAAACAAACTCGTACGGCCTATACCTGAATGTTAAGTTGGCATTTGAACAGGCAAATTTATATTTTAGGAACCCTTGGATGACGAATATACGTACTGACGAAATGGTCATTTTGAACGAATTGACGAAAATTGGTACTGACGAAAATAAAGCAATTTACAGTAGGCAAGATAAAATGACAACAGAATTTACTTAATATTTTACACAATCTTCGTTTGCAAATATTTCTCCAGCTTGCATTATTGATCTTAGATCCTTGTGACAAAGAGCATACAAGTTATAAATACCTTTGTTTACTTTGAGAGGATGGTGTAATAAGAATACAGTTTGTTTCCAATGAGTAGATGTAGACTGAGGTCCTGTACAAATCACAACCTAAAATAAACAACTAGTTGTCAATACATGTACAAATCACAACCTGAAATAAACAACTAGTTGTCAATACATGTACAAATCACAACCTGAAATAAACAACTAGTTGTCAATACATGTACAAATCACAACCTGAAATAAACAACTAGTTGTCAATACATGTACAAATCACAACCTCAAATAAACAACTAGTTGTCAATACATGTACAAATCACAACCTCAAATAAACAACTAGTTGTCAATACATGTACAAATCACAACCTCAAATAAACAACTAGTTGTCAATACATGTACAAATCACAACCTAAAATAAACAACTAGTTGTCAATACATGTACAAATCACAACCTAAAATAAACAACTAGTTGTCAATACATGTACAAATCACAACCTGAAATAAACAACTAGTTGTCAATACATGTACAAATCACAACCTCAAATAAACAACTAGTTGTCAATACATGTACAAATCACAACCTGAAATAAACAACTAGTTGTCAATACATGTACAAATCACAACCTGAAATAAACAACTAGTTGTTCATACATTTATAATCAGAAATAACATCTTGAAATATGGAACTTTATGTAGCGGTCAATATAGAATCAGCAGGCTATATAGATGAGGTCAAAATGCCCTCCCTATGGTTTAAATTCAAATCAAGAACATTTGCAAACTATGACATGAAAAATCCTTGTTTTGTCTATTGTTCAAAAGTTGACTTCTATTCAAGGTCATGATGCACTCTTTTTCCAAACACGGAAGATTAAATTCAGGAATGAAATTACTCAAATAAAATGAGTCAAAGAGTGTTACAGTTTAAGTACATCCCTTACAAGACAGTCATAAAACTTAATACAGATGCACTAAATCATCATAAGGAAACTCATCCATCAGTAACCTCTTATACCATAATGTAAAGAACGAATCAAAATATAGGATTTATCCCATTTACATGTAGTTTACCTCTTTATTGCATCTTTGTTGGAAATGGACATTGAAGTAACCCACGACAGCATGGACAGTAGCATCTCTACAGCAGACTATGCTAAAATCCTCCGTGAACTGTAGATCTGATGTACTACATCGACAGATATCAATGTCCTGTAATCAAATATTAATCTATAAAAAGTTCCTCCAGTAAGTATGTAAATATGATTCCTTATTCATCCCCCCCACACACAAATTTGATCAAATGAACTGTAGTTTTAAAACAGTTTTATTTCTTTCTATAAAACTAAAACGTGATGTTTTAAGAAGTTTCAAAATGTTGACAGAATTACAGCCAGGACAAGAATTTTAAAATGTATCTTGACCATTACCTGCACGATTTTGCTTCTTTTTATTCTTTGTGCTTTATGACTGATCATTACTATGTTGTGTATGGTATACAGTTGCACAGTAAAATACATCAAATTCACAGATAATAGTTTTGCTAACTACCTTGAGCACCACATCCCTGGAGATGATTTTGGCCTTGTCGACTGTGCTGATGGCGGCCTCTCGTACCACTTCCTTTGTTATACAATCCATATTAAACCCGTACACGTCCTTCCAGAATTCTATCCTCTCTTTATACATCTCCTCATCACTTAGTAATGCTAGGTGAATTGTACTTCTGTCTGGGTAAACTGGAAGAATAAATGTTCAAATTTTAAACTCAAAGGGAAAATGTTCCATAAATCTTAAACATTCTTTTTTATATAATTGTTTTTAGCTCACCTCGACGAAGTTGAGTGAGCTTATGCTATAACCCCACGCGTCCGCGTCCGTGTCCGTGTCTGTGTCCGCGTCCGGTTAAGAAGTTTGGGGTAGCTCAGTATCTGACAAAGTACTAATGCTACAGTAACCAAACTTGCACAAGTGATTCATCTTTGGATGCTGAGGTGAACCCATCCATCGGATGCAGCATCTGACCTACATTTTCCGCTTGAGTGACTTGGTTAAGAAGTTTGGGGTAGCTCAGTATCTGACAAAGTACTGATGCTACAGTAACCAAACTTGCACAAGTGATTTATCTTTGGATGCTGAGGTGAACCCATGCATCGTATGCAGCATCTGACCTACATTTTCCACTTGAGTGATTTCGCTTTTAAAAGCCAATATTGAGCAAAGTATAAGTGCTACATGTACCAAACTTGCATATTGGATGTATCTTTGATCAAACTTTCATAAAATGACCTTGACCTACTTTTTCTGCTTGAGTGATTTTGCCTTTAAAAGCCAATATTGAGCAAAGTATAAGTGCTAGATGTTCCAAACTTGCATATTAGATGTATCTTTGATCAAACTTTCATAAAATGACCTTGACCTACTTTTTCCGCTTGAATGATTTTGCCTTTAAAAGCCAATAATGAGCAAAGTATAAGTGATACATGTACCAAACTTGCATATTGGATGTATCTTTGATCAATCTTTCATAAAATGACCTTGACCTACTTTATCCGCTTGAGTGATTTTGCTCCATAAAGCCAATATTGAGCAAAGTATAACTGCTACATGTACCAAACTTATATATTGGATGTATCTTTGATCAAACTTTCATAAAATGACCTTGACCTACTTTTTCTGCTTGAGTGGTTTTGCCTTTAAAAGCCAATATACATGTACTAAGAAATATGTTTGAATTGAATTTTGCTGTCACGAGGTGAGCTTCGTAATCTGTGATTACCTATGTTTTTTAATGCTGTTAAAACAAAACATGATATACAAGGGCTGATTGATATGTTCATTATTTTTTTGGCAACCTTTTTTCCCTGCCAGTTGTGACCTTGAACTTTGACCCCTGACCTTGAAAATAAATAAGCTTTGTCCTCTCAATATGGGTAACATACATAACATGATGAAGATTCCAAATAAACAGTGTAATTGCTAGAGTGTCTACATATAAACACACCCATCCTCACAGAATGGCATTACTATTTCCTCTAAGCATCAATTCTGCATCACTGAATATTGTATGTTAACTTACCCACACCCGTATCTGTACAGTATTTGTCCCTGGCAAATATAACCGAGTCCAACATGGATTCAAACAACAGAAAGTAGCCCATCCATTCAGAAATAATGATATCGACTTTTTCTACTGGTAAATCTACATCCTCCATCCGACCTTTGATTAGCTTAACTTTATCTTCAAGTTTGTTCTCCCTGCAATAGACAAAAATAAAGTGAAACCAGTACAGAATTTACATTTGATAAAAGAAAATTATGTTAATATTAACATATGGCACGTTATCATCAAGCACACAAATGTACAACACAATGAGCAGAGATTGTAACCGTTTGTATCTAATTTCTCTTGGAGATGTTGTGTTGCTACTGTTATATATTGTATTTAATTCCTTCATGATATCATTTTTAGCTCACCTCGACGAAGTTGAGATGAGCTTATGCTATAACCCCGGCATCCGCGTCCGCGTCCCCGTCCGCGTCCCCGTCCGGTTAAAGTTTTTGGGCAACTCAGTATCTGACAAAGTACTGATGCTACAGTGACCAAACTTGCACAAGTGATTCATCTTGGGATGCTGAGTTGAACCCATGCATCGGATGCAGCATCTGACCTACATTTTCCGGTTGAATGACTTTGTCACTGTCTGGTTAAAGTTTTTGGGGTAGTTCAGTATCTGACAAAGTACTGATGCTACAGTAACCAAACTTGCACAAGTGATTCATCTTGAGATGCTGAGGTGAACCCATGCATCGGATGCAGCATCTGACCTACTTTTTCCGCTTTAGTGATTTTGCCTTTAAAGGCCAATATTGAGCAAAGTATAAGTGCTACATGTACCAAACTTGCATATTGGATGTATCTTTGATCAAACTTTCATAAAATGACCTTGACCTACTTTTTCCACTCGAGTGATTTTGCCTTTAAAGGCCAATATTGAGCAAAGTATAAGTGCTACATGTACCAAACTTGCATATTGGATGTATCTTTGATCAAACTTTCAAAAAATGACCTTGACCTACTTTTTCCGCTTGAGTGATTTTGCCTTTAAAGGCCAATATTGAGCAAAGTATAAGTGCTACATGTACCAAACTTGCATATTGGATGTATCTTTGATCAAACTTTCAAAAAATGACCTTGACCTACTTTTTCCACTTGAGTGATTTTGCCTTTAAAAGCCAATATTGAGCAAAGTATAGGTGCTACATGTACCAAACTTGCATATTGGATGTATCTTTGATCAAATTTTCATAAAATGACCTTGACCTACTTTTTCCGCTTGAGTGATTTTGCATTTAAAGGCCAATATTGAGCAAAGTATAAGTGCTACATGTACCAAACTTGCATATTGGATGTATCTTTGATCAAACTTTCATAAAATGACCTTGACCTACTTTTTCTGCTTGAGTGATTTTGCATTTAAAGGCCAATATTGAGCAAAGTATAAGTGCTACATGTACCAAACTTGCATATTGGATGTATCTTTGATCAAACTTTCATTAAAATGACCTTGACCTACTTTTTTCACTTGAGTGATTTTCTTATTATACATGTACTTAGAGATATGTTTAAATTGAACTTTGCTGCCGCGAGGTGAGCTTCGTAATCTTTGATTACACTATGTTTCATTTTGCAGATAATCTTCACAAGTATACAATATCAATGTCACTTATAAAGGAATACTGATAAAGCATTATGCTGTCCAATGTATCTGTATACTATATACATGTAATAGTTACAGTATAATGGTACCTGACAATTTGATAAGCATGATGTATGATATCGGACTGTTCCACTCCTATAACAAGCTTGGCACCAGCAGTCGCAGCAAACATGGTCAGAATCCCTGTACCGCACCCAACATCCAGTACAACCTTGTCCTTAAACACCTCACGATTATTGTATATAAAGTCCCTATATCCCTCTGTACGCACTTTATCCTGAAATAAAGACAGTAAATCAACAGATTGTTCTGAGACTCACTTTATAGACTCTATCTGATATTTGCACTATATTAGTATTTTGTGGACAGAAAATGCTAAATCTAGTGATTTCACAACAACATGCAGAGTTTTGAATGAGAATTTAGTTCACATTATAGATAAAAAAATTCTCTTTATATCAAAATTGATCTTAAACCTTCCCTTGGATTTTACAACCTGAACAAATATGTAAGCACACTCATTTTGGCAAAATATTAGTAACCTGAAATTTTGTCTTAGTAACCTGAAATTTTGTCTTAGTAACCTGAAATTTTGTCAATTCCTGGAGTATTCCTCTGGAACAATTTGTCCAAAATTGCAAATCATTAGTCTATTTGGCATAATTTTCGAGCTTCATGAAAACATAGGTAAATCCTTCATCTCTAGGCATAATTCGACATCCAGCTAGTTATTTTATTTTAACCCTTCATACCTTAAGCATTTCTTCGTGAATACTGAAATGTGAGTAGGAATCAAAGTACGCCTCATCTTCAGAAGATAGGGTATTCTTCATGGTCATGGCTTTGTCCTCTTCACTCGGAAGAAAAAAATCAGCTGCTGCTAACCTGAAGTTATGATTTACAATATATTCATTGTCACATTTAAATAAGATGTTTCTATTGTGACTACAGGCTTTCTACTCTACCCTTATGAAAAAGTAGGAAAAAAGTAGGAGTAGTCATTGAAAAAAAAGTAGGAGAAAAATAGGAAAAAGTAGGAATTAATAGGGGAAAAGTAGGAAATTTTCCATCACTTTTAGCAACAATTTTCAGTAAGTATGACACACAAATCACAGTAAGCAATGATTGTAGACTGGTAATGTTCATCTTTGAGGAAATCACAAAGAGAAATGAGGACAGATTGATTTTTTATGTAAAATCTACAGAATGGGCGAGCGAAGCGATCCCGAAATTTTTTAAAAACATTGAATCAGATGTCGACGACAAGTGAAGCAAGTAATTTTTTACTATTGAGATGAAAAAGTAGGAATAGTAGGAGGTTTTGAAGAAAAAGTAGGAAAAAATAGGATCAAAATAAAAAAGTAGGAAAAGTAGGAAATAGTAGGAAAAAGTAGGAACAGTAGAAAGCCTGTGACTATATACTTCGAAACTATTGACTGCATGGTCAAATATTCGAATTTATGGGCATTTTTCCTACAGAAATTTTATAAAGAGATACTGATAAGGGTATAACAAACATGTACATATGTCTTTTTTTACTTCAATGTGCATTTTATTAACTCTGTATTTTGATAGTTATATTGTAATACATGTATTTCAAATCCACTCAATGCCTGTTCGCTAATACATGTATCAAAAACATTTCTGACAATACCCAGAATTTCTTAAGTCTAAGCAAAAATAGTAATTTTCATTGGTAGTTGATCATCATTTTAAACAGCTTTTATTCTTCGCTATGTATCCTGGAGGTATTTTGCACTAAATCTGTCTAATTTTAATTTCTTCCCCAAATCCCAATATACATGTACCAATACAAACCTCATTTGCCTTAAGTCTTCCATGGCTCTTTTTAGCTGATTCTCTAGTTGTTGATTTTGTGATTCAGTGTTTTCTAACTGTTGACAGAGCTGTACCATTACTTCCTTCGACGGATCAGATCCATTCATTTCTTCTAGTTTTCGTTTCATGCACTTTGAGTCTATTGTCATATCTTCATTATCACATGATGTAGCACCTAGATCTCCAGTGGCATTGAGTTGAGTCTGTTCTTCATGTTTTTCCTGCATTTCAATATGCCTTTCAGAAGAGAAATATGTGCGTAGAGTAAAATGTTAATATAAAGCATACAAGAATTGAAAAAATATCGTTTAAGAATTAAGATAAACAAGATCAAGATGGAGAATTCGTAAACAAGATTTAAAAAAAATTTAGTGAAGAGGAAAATTTTGCTTTGATAAACTAAATGACATTTCATGAGAACAACCGACTAATTTAATTAATACTTTACCCGGTATTTGCCTGCTGTACTGAGACAAGTGACAGTCAAGTCTTCACCTCTTTCAGATACCTCATAACACGGTCCACTAGTCTCCATATCTAACTCTTCTTCAATATCTGATAATGAAAAAAAGTATAATCATTTTGTGCTACTTGAGCTCAGACATTCAAGAATAATAAGATTTTCCATATTTCTTTTCCAAGCTATTACCGCGACATAATTAAAAGACTGGGAATATTAAAATCAAGGAATTAAGCATATCTGAATTCATATATCCAATATACATCTAAATTGTACATTGTATAAGCAAAAGTATTTCTTTATAGAAGTCCATTCATTCCAGTAGAACTGAAACGAATATTCGAATATTTGCGAACGAATAGTTTTTAGCGAATATTCGAATGGAAAATTGGTATTCACTTTAATGAAGATACCACGTACAATACTATCAAGTCTGGTGAATTGCTGATGAGGATTCGGGATTACCTTCACATAGAGATGTACTAACTATAGTGTTTCAGGGAAATATTTGTTTACTCCAAACCTAACTCTTTTACCGGAATCTTTATCATACCAGATTTTTTAAAAAGTAAATCCATTGGTCAAACCCTAAACCTGACCATCGGTCAATAATATAATTTTGAGGACGCTCTGAACATCCTAGCTTACAAGTTATAACAAATATTCGAATATGAATCGAATACGTGTCTCGAATATTCGAATAGCATTTTCAGGGATTCCTTTCAGCTCTACATTCCAGCATGTAATTTTTGTTTATACTTTCAAAAACAATGCACCAATCATTGTAGATTTATATCTGAAAGTATATATGGAAACACTCCTTCCAAACAAAACAATCCATGAATTTACATCTTGAAAATTTTTCAACTCTACAGTATTCAAAATGCAGTGTACAACAGATTATTCCATACCAAACTGAAGTAGAGGATCATCTACATGGTGAGGTTTCATATATTCCTCCGCGTCCCATGGTTTGTCAGTTACTCCTAACTTCATCAGATCCTCTGCACTCATTTTCTACAATTATCATAATTCTATAGGGTAAACAATTTTGGTTGTAATTTAACTTATCAAAAATTATTTTTCTACAATTGACTGGTTGCTGTGAATTCAAAATGGGGGGATTTTCACATTACAAATGTATTAATTTTTTTTTCAATCCTGACTAAAAAGTTTTCGTTTACACAAATATTTTTTTCAATACCGGTATGTAAAATTAAGAACTTATAAGGTACAATACTTAATGTTATATATCTAATTACCTTTTGCCGTACAAAATTCACAAACTTAATGTACTGAATACAATCCATATCATGTAGCTTTGCAAAAGGAACTATTCGGAAACTGTATGTTTTTTCACAGTGACTCCACATGGCCTCCACACTGTCAAACATGAGATCACTAAACAAGCACTTTACTTCTACACTCTCCGTCTCGTCACCGCCATCCGACCAATCTTCATCTGATGACATTGTGAGGTTACTACTTTACTCTGTGGGCAAAAAAAAAAATAATCCAAACAAAATTAAAGGTACAAATGTATTTGATGTGTTAAAGGTGTATTTATGCTTTTTCAAGAGAGATCTGCAAAATCGTGTTGTCAAATCAAAACATTCCTAATTTTGATTTCATAAATGAGGGGGTGGACAGGGTGAAAGGGAGGGGGAGGAAGGGGTGTGAGGAGGGGAAGGGGGAGGGAGGTGCAGGCAAGTCAGGCGGGGAGAGGTACATCTCACACTGCATCAATATCTATGTACTCACACATAAATAGGCAGCAACCTTTAACCAATGACTATTTCTGAAAAACAAATATCTTTGGTAAAGATCCAATGGAAATGATGCCCTCAAGGCTGTATAAAAGAATTTCAAACATTTCCAATCTGTGACCTTGACATATGACATATGATCTTGAAAATCAATATAGGTTCTTCCTCTTGCTGTTAGGAATAAGTGTTTGAAGTTTGGTCAAGATCCTATCAAAGATCCAATAAAAACTGTGTCCTCTAGGCTTTATACAAGAATTCTAGCCATTTCCAATCTGTGACCTTGACCTTTGATCTTGAAAATAAGTAGGGGGTACATGAAGTTTTGCCAAGATCCGAAAAAAATTGTGTCCTCTTGACTGCATACAAGAATTTCAGCCATTTCCAATCTGTGACCATGACCTTTGACCTTGAAAATCAATAGGGTTTTCCCTCTTGTCATGAGGAATAAGTGTATGACATTTGGTCAAGATCCGATCAATACTGTGTCCTCTAGGCCGTATACAAAAGTGTAACAACAGTGATGTACACACTTACATGTACACCCTCACTTACAGTCACTAACGATGGTGTTATGTTGCGAGGGGATAATAATGTTTCTATTACATACTGCACCTTAGATTTTCCTTCAACCAGATTCTTTAACCAAAACCTTTAACTAAGTCAATGTCTTAGGTCAAGGTCACTAGGTCAAATGCTAAAGCATAAATTGAAAGTTCTTGTCATATTGGCAGCCTACATCAAAAATATCATTCTATTGCATACAGTTCCTTAGATTTTGCCTAAACCAGAAATCAAAATATTTCAGTAGGTCAAAGTCCAAGGACAAGAGGTCGAATATTAATTGGCATAAATTAGAAGTTCTTATCATGGGCAGCCTACATGTGCAATATTATGTTTCTACTGCATACATACGTCCAAGGTCAAGGTCACTAGTAAGGGTGAAACGTTTACACATGTAAACAGAACTGTTTCGTTTTGTGGCTGTAAACATTTACATAATTTCTAAAAGTGTACACAGAATTTCTATACATATACTTGAAAGATCGTCTTTAATATCTTTATTATTCTTTAAAAAGTTAATCAAACACGTTGATTCCTTAGCGTAATTAGGCAGCAGCATAAATCATTTCTGAGATTATGTATTTAAACCGGAAGAAAAGCTGTGTAGCAGAGTTGATATCTCTGACAAAATTGACACCCCTGCCACCGTCTCTTTCACCGTCATTGTTGCCTAAAAATAGTTAATCACGTCAAACACGGTGATTTCATAGCGTAGTCAGACAGCGACGTCTCTGACAAAATTGACAAACCCGCTACTGTCTCATTCTCCGTTAATGCTGTAAAAGTATATTTTCCCTGTCACTGCTGCCCCTTTCTCCACGTACAATGTATGCTTTCCAACCCTGAATCCGACGTTTTTGTAACATGTACTTTAGATTGTGGAACATTTTAAAACATGTTTAAAATTCTATAAAAGTTTTATTAATTACAGATGTAAAGTTTCCAGCTTTGTTTGAATCTTAAAAAATTGTTTTATTGTCTAGCCAAGCATCAGCAATACATAGATAGTCAAGCATTACTTAGTCTTATTTTAAAATATGTCAACTTTGACGACGTCTGCAAATAAACACTACAGGAAATCACTTTTCACAATAGAAATAATAAAGCCTGTGTTTGTGAAACACGAATGCCCCCGGTGGCATCTTTGTTAGTATGAACACTATTTTCTGTTAAGTACATGTATGTGAGGTCACTGGGTTAAAAGGTCAAAGGTCAAGGTCACGAGGTCAAAAATTTTGGTATCAATGGAAAGGTCTTGTCACAAGGAATACACATATGAAATATGAAAGCCCTATCACTTCCCATTCAAAAGTTATGCCAAATGTTAAATTTTTTGAAAAGTAGGTCAAAGGTAAAGGTCAAGGTCACGAGGTCAAAAATTTTGGTATCAATGGAAAGGTCTTGTCACAAGGAATACACATGTGAAATATGAAAGCCCTATCACTTCCCATTCAAAAGTTATGCCCAATGTTAAAGTTTTTGAAAAGTAGGTCAAAGGTCAAGGTCACGAGGTCAAAAATTTTGGTATCAATGGAAAGGTCTTGTCACAAGGAATACACATGTGAAATATGAAAGCCCTATCACTTCCCATTCAAAAGCTATGCCCGATGTTAAAGTTTTTGAAAAGTAGGTCAAAGGTCAAGGTCAAGGTCACGAGGTCAAAAATTTTGGTATCAATGGAAAGGTCTTGTCACAAGGAATACACATGTGAAATATGAAAGCCCTATCACTTCCCATTCAAAAGCTATGCCCAATGTTAAAGTTTTTGAAAAGTAGGTCAAAGGTCAAGGTCAAGGTCACGAGGTCAAAAATTTTGGTATCAATGGAAAGGTCTTGTCACAAGGAATACACATATGAAATATGAAAGCCCTATCACTTCCCATTCAAAAGTTATGCCCAATGTTAAAGTTTTTGAAAAGTAGGTCAAAGGTCAAGGTCAAGGTCACGAGGTCAAAAATTTTGGTATCAATGGAAAGGTCTTGTCACAAGGAATACACATGTGAAATATGAAAGCCCTATCACTTCCCATTCAAAAGTTATGCCCAATGTTAAAGTTTTTGAAAAGTAGGTCAAAGGTCAAGGTCAAGGTCACGAGGTCAAAAATTTTGGTATCAATGGAAAGGTCTTGTCACAAGGAATACACATGTGAAATATGAAAGCCCTATCACTTCCCATTCAAAAGTTATGCCCAATGTTAAAGTTTTTGAAAAGTAGGTCAAAGGTCAAGGTCAAGGTCACGAGGTCAAAAATTTTGGTATCAATGGAAAGGTCTTGTCACAAGGAATACACATGTGAAATATGAAAGCCCTATCACTTCCCATTCAAAAGTTATGCCCAATGTTAAAGTTTTTGAAAAGTAGGTCAAAGGTCAAGGTCAAGGTCACGAGGTCAAAAATTTTGGTATCAATGGAAAGGTCTTGTCACAAGGAATACACATGTGAAATATGAAAGCCCTATCACTTCCCATTCAAAAGTTATGCCCAATGTTAAAGTTTTTGAAAAGTAGGTCAAAGGTCAAGGTCAAGGTCACGAGGTCAAAAATTTTGGTATCAATGGAAAGGTCTTGTCACAAGGAATACACATGTGAAATATGAAAGCCCTATCACTTCCTATTCAAAAGTTATGCCCAATGTTAAAGTTTTTGAAAAGTAGGTCAGACGTCAAGGTCAAGGTCACGAGGTCAAAAATTTTGGTATCAATGGAAAGGTCTTGTCACAAGGAATACACATGTGAAATATGAAAGCCCTATCACTTCCCATTCAAAAGTTATGTCCAATGTTAAAGTTTTTCGGACAAACAGACAGACAAACAGACAAACAGATAAACAGACAAACAGACGGACAGGCCAAAAACTATATGCCCCCGAATCTTTGATTCCGGGGGCATAAAAAGAAGTGTTTAAATTTTTACGTTTCGTTTACAGCCTTCAGTGTACACGTTTAGGAAATTTAGTAAATGTTTCACCCTTAGTCACTAGGTCAAATTTTACGGCATTTGAAAGGTCTTGTTGGTTCTACTCCATATAGTTCTTTAGATTTTGCTTCAACCAGAAACTTTAACCTTTTACAGACAGGAGGACAGACAGACATCATCAATCCATAGACCAGAGTTGCTTTGCAATCTGGCCTATCACTTCACTGTATTTGGGGATATTAATCGGTCCAAATTATACATATAACTTTACATTATGTACAAACGTTGTCCTACTCTTAGTGTACGAAGCCTGTTCCCCCCCCCCCCATCCCCATACCTGTCAACTTTGAAATCTTAAAAAGAGGGAGATGTCCCTCCTTGGTACTTGAAAAAGAGGGAGATTGCACATAAGCCCATTTTTGCTACAATTTTAATGAATTGCGACATTTTGCACAAAACCAGTTTCTAAATAATTTCATTGTACTGACATTTCAATACAAAAAACATTTATAAACAATGAAACATGTAACAATAATTTATTGCATTCTATACATCTTTTCTAGCATTTTGTCATGCAAAATTTTTACCCTTCCATACACGGGAGAAATGTGAGAAATTGCATGACATCACAATACAATTTCGATGTTTGACTGAGGTTCGAAGCTTGTTTGTCCAAGGTAAAAGCATTGTGACGTCACAAAATTTTGCATTTTTTTCCCGCAATCAGAAGGGTCAATTGATTCATCATGAACATATATGATGAAAGCTCTGAATGTTGCTCTCTTTTCTTCTTTGGTAAATATACCAAGAGTGGGAGAAAGAAGGTGATTGGGCCCAAAAAAGGGAGATTTTGGTCTTCCTAGAGGGAGATGAGCTCAAAAAGAGGGAGTCTCCAGGGATTTTTTTAGGGTCTGTAGGGGGCCGAAATTCGGCCCCATTCCCAACGTCAAAAAGATGTATTTTTTCCCAATATTAGACCTAAAAATTCCCAATTCAATCTTTTCTCCAAAACGAGAAATTAATTTCCAATTTACATATCATTGACTGAAAGTAAATTGAAAGTAGAACAAACATGCTGTGTTAGTTTAACTCAAGGTAGGATTCAAAATATAGACAATTGATATGATACGGGATAATTTGCATGAATATATCTTTTAGTTGTTTGAAATTTATTTCCCAATTTAGGTTAAAATGTTGCAAAATTCCCAATTTCATTGGCCCAGGCCCCTGACATCAGGGGCTAGAAAAAACTCTGGTCTCCCTCCAAAAGACAGCTGAAAGAGGGAGAATTGGATCCCCTACCCCCATTCATTTGAGAAGACGACGCTACTTGTCGTCAAGACAGTGAATAAGCCTCATTCCATAATAAAAAGATAGAATACTCACTCTTAATCTTGGAAATGTAAATAAACTGTTTTTCTGGCTGTCACTCGAAAAAAACAAAATACATGTGGACTAGAAAATGAAAGTGAAAATACAACTCAAGTCATTTCGTAAATACTACAGTATGTAATTCCTTCCTAAATGAGTCGTCTTCGACATATATAAATATATGTCCAAGATATGAGTTTGATCAGGGACGTATATATTATATACGTCCCTGGTTTGATGCATAAGCAAAAGTTGGGAATATATTTCTTGTCTTGTAACGTATGCAATTGGGTAAAATATGTTCATCCAAGAAAATTATGGGATCCCAAAATGAAATTCTCATCTTGGGTTTAGCGGCTAGGCTTACAAGTCGAACTATGGGTTCTGCATAGCAGGAAAGTCTAACCCAAGATGGGCATACCAAAGACACGCAGAATGAAAAACCAAACGAAAAAGTAAAACATCTTTAGACAGTACTAATCTAGAGATTGAAAAGGAGATGGAGTTAGGATTGGGTGTCTGGAGAGAGTAAGTATCTCCTGCTCGCTAACAACACCCGTCACCTTTTTTTTAAATAACCGTGCAGAGAATAAGGTCAAATACGATAAATATCGGTGTTTTTTTTGGATATATATAGGATCTCAAATGAATTTTCATTTCATATGATGTATTATGAAACGCGTTGTGTGTTTCATATCCCCGAGCCTTGGCGAGGGGATATAAAACGCACAACGCGTTTCATAATACATCGTATGAAATGAAAATTCATTTGAGATTCTTTTTATCACATGATATTGCCTAAGAATGTGTATTTCTAACGTGAAATCAACGTTTCCGAGAACTGTAGAGGCGAATCACACCGTGTTCTAGAAGTCGTCTGCTACGCCATGAGAAGTAGTGTCCCCATCGTATAGATATTCTGTGCGTAAGAGAAAAGTTAGTATTTCAATTTTGAATAGTATTTTAATGCAAGAATTAATTCAACGACAACAATTTTAATCATTGATATTGACTCCGGGTCTGAATTTAATAGTTGACCGATATTTGAAAGGTCACATTTGTCAAGGTTTATGTGATTAGGTTCCAAACTTGACCAATCGCATTCAAGCAGAGCGATATGTAACGTGTTATCATATCATATATTTATGAAATGGCTTTATGAAACTGCATAACGGGTATATCATGTGATAAAACCTATTATTTCTTTCAGCAATATGAACGCACGTGTATGGACAAGGAGACGTTATACATGTAATGCTAGCTCATCAATTATTGCAGTCTTAGACAAAGCCAGACCCCTTCTCAAGCAGTTTCTTGGTAACTAGTTAGTATCCATATCTGAAGTTATAATTATAGTATAGTTTGAGTAGAATCATTAATTATTAGACTCTTCCATGGTCTACTATGAAACTGAGATACATCGGTTCCGACCGGGGGGGGGGGGGGGGGGGGGGGTTCACAAATTTATGTTTAAATCCGAGTTTTGCCAAGGGTGGAACCAATGAATCTTAATTGATAGAAGACCAAGAATGAGCATTTATCTCTCATATCCAAGGACCAAAGTCAAAATTGAAAGAGAAAAGACGAAATTTGGAAAATATCAAGTTGATCTAAATTCTAATCGTAAAAAATGTTTCCTTGAGAATGGTTTATTACCCCCTATATTTCCATAAACCTAGTAACAAACAAGAACAAGTTAAAAGTCATGTTTGTAAAACATTAATGCCCCCCTACCCCTTCTGTGATTAAAGTCCGTCACAACTTTATACTTGATTTTCATTTGATGTGTCTGTACGCAAAATTTCATTTCAATATGTGAATCCACTCCAGAGGTATTGAACGGAAACTGATGTCGTGGACCGACCGACGGACCGATAGACAGAAAGTCAGACAGCGGAAAAGCAATATGTCCCCTCTTCTTCAAAGGGGGCATAAAAATTTTTGATTGAACCCAAATATGAACTTGACCTAGATTTTTATTTGATGTGTCTGAAAACAAAATTTCATTTCAATATGTAACTCCACTCAAGAGATATTGAACGGAAACCCTGAAATTTTGGTATTTTTCGAAGTGCAAGGGGCATAACTCTGTCAAAATTTTGTTCATCGGACCTAAATATGAACTTGACCTGGTAGATTTTCATTTGATGTGTCTGTATACAAAATTTCATTTCAATATGTAACTCCACTCAAGAGATATTGAACAGAAACCCTGAAGTTTTGGTATTTTTCACATGGCAAGGGTCATAACTCTGTCCAAACTTTTTTGATCGGACCTAAATATGAACTTGACCTAGATTTTCATATGATGTGTCTGTATACAAAATTTCATTTCAATATGTAACTCCACTCAAGAGATATTGAACGGAAACCCTGAAATTTTGGGGTTTTTTTCGAAGTGCAAGGGGCATAACTCTGTCAAAATTTTGTTGATCGCACCCAAATATACACTTGAACTAGATTTTGATTTGATGTGTCTGTATACAAAATTTCATTTCAATATGTAACTCCACTCAAGAGATATTGAACAGAAACCCTGAAATTTTGGTATTTTTCGAAGTGCAGGGGGCATAACTCTGTCAAATTTTTTTCGATCGGACCTTAATACGAACTTGACATGGATTTTCATTTGATGTGTCTGTATACAAAATTTCATCTCAATATGTAACTCCATTCAAGAGATATTGAACGGAAACCCTGAAAATTTGGTATTTTTCACATGGCAAGGGTCATAACTCTGTCCAAATTTTTTTGATCGGACCTAAATATGAACTTGACCTAGATTTTCATATGATGTGTCTGTATACAAAATTTCACTTCTATATGTAACTCCACTCAAGAGATATTGAACAGAAACCCTGAAATTTTGGTATTTTTCCAAGTGCAAGGGGCATTACTCTGTCAAAATTTTGTTGATTGGACCCAAATATACACTTGACCTAGGTTGTCATTTGATGTATCTGTATACAAAATTTCATTTCAATATGTAACTCCACTCAAGAGATATTGAACGGAAACCCTGAAATTTTGGGGTTTTTTTCGAAGTGCAAGGGGCATAACTCTGTCAAAATTTTGTTGATCGCACCCAAATATACACTTGACCTAGATTTTCATTTGATGTGTCTGTATACAAAATTTCATTTCAATATGTAACTCCACTCAAGAGATATTGAACAGAAACCCTGAAATTTTGGTATTTTTCGAAGTGCAGGGGGCATAACTCTGTCAAATTTTTTTCGATCGGACCTTGATACGAACTTGGCCTGGATTTTCATTTGATGTGTCTGTATACAAAATTTCATTTCAATATGTAACTCCATTCAAGAGATATTGAATGGAAACCCTGAAATTTTGGTATTTTTTGAAATGCAAGGGGCATAACTCTGTCAAAATTTTTTTGATCGGACCCAAATATGAACTTGACCTAGATTTTTGTTTGATGTGTCTGCATACAAAATTTCATTTCAATATGTAACTCCACTCAAGAGATATTGAACGGAAACCCTGACATTTTGGTATTGTTCGAAATGCAAGGGGCATAACTCTGTCAAAATTTTGTTGATTGGACCCAAATAAACACTTGACCTAGATTTTCATTTGATGTGTCTGTATACAAAATTTCATTTCAATATTTAACTCCACTCAAGAGATATTGAACAGAAACCCTGAAATTTTGGTATTTTTCGAAATGCAAGGGGCATGACTCTGTCAAAATTTTTTTGATCAGACCCAAATATGAACTTAACCTAGATTTTTGTTTTATGTGTCTGTATACAAAATTTCATTTCAATATGTGAATCCATTCCAGAGATATTGAACGGAAACCCTGGAATTTTGGTATTTTTTGAAATGCATGGGGCATAACTCTGTCAAAAATTTTTTGATTGGGCCCAAATATGAACTTGACCTAGATTTTTGTTTTGTGTGTCTGTATACAAAATTTCATTTCAATATGTGAATCCATTCCAGAGATATTGAACGGAAACCCTGAAATTTTGGTATTTTTCGAAATGCAAGGGGCATAACTCTGTCAAATTTTTTTTGATCGGACCCAAAAATGAACTTGACCTAGATTTTTGTTTGATGTGTCTGTATACAAAATTTCATTTCAATATGTGACTCCATTCAAGAGATATTGAATGGAAACCCTGAAATTTTGGTATTTTTTGAAATGCAAGGGGCATAACTCTGTCAAAATTTTTTTGATTGGACCCAAATATGAACTTGACCTAGATTTTTGTTTGATGTGTCTGCATACAAAATTTCATTTCAATATGTAACTCCACTCAAGAGATATTGAACGGAAACCCTGAAATTTTGGTATTTTTCGAAATGCAAGGGGCATAACTCTGTCAAAATTTTGTTGATTGGACCCAAATATACACTTGACCTAGATTTTCATTTGATGTGTCTGTATACAAAATTTCATTTCAATATTTAACTCCACTCAAGAGATATTGAACAGAAACCCTGAAATTTTGGTATTTTTTGAAATGCAAGGGGCATAACTCTGTCAAAATTTTTTTGATCAGACCCAAATATGAACTTGACCTAGATTTTTGTTTTATGTGTCTGTATACAAAATTTCATTTCAATATGTGAATCCATTCCAGAGATATTGAACGGAAACTCTGGAATTTTGGTATTTTTTGAAATGCAAGGGGCATAACTCTGTCAAAATTTTTTTGATTGGGCCCAAATATGAACTTGACCTAGATTTTTGTTTTGTGTGTCTGTATACAAAATTTCATTTCAATATGTGAATCCATTCCAGAGATATTGAACGGAAACCCTGAAATTTTGGTATTTTTCGAAATGCAAGGGGCATAACTCTGTCAAATTTTTTTTGATCGGACCCAAAAATGAACTTGACCTAGATTTTTGTTTGATGTGTCTGTATACAAAATTTCATTTCAATATGTAACTCCATTCAAGAGATATTGAACAGAAACCCTGAAATTTTGGTATTTTTCGAAATGCAAGGGGCATAACTCTATCAAAATTTTTTTGATCGGACCCAAATATGAACTTGACCTAGATTTTTGTTTGATGTGTCTGTATACAAAATTTCATTTCAATATGTAACTCCATTCAAGAGATATTGAACGGAAACCCTGAAATTTTGGTATTTTTCGAAATGCAAGGGGCATAACTCTGTCAAAATTTTTTTGATCGGACCCAAATATGAACTTGACCTAGATTTTTGTTTGATGTGTCTGTATACAAAATTTCATTTCAATATGTGAATCCATTCCAGAGATATTGAACGGAAACTGATGTCGCGGACCGACCGACATACCGACAGACCGACCGACAGACCGACCGACCGACAGCGGCAAACCTATATGTCCCCTCTTCTTCGAAGGGGGGCATAATAATGTCTATCACAACCACATGCTTGCAGTCACCCTATGATAATAAATTTATCAAAGCCTTTATCATGATAATTCGAACTTGGAGAAGAATTTGTCGACGATATGTGGTATCTTCGTGCTCGTATTGATATTTGTAGATCTTAATTCAATGTAATCCGGTTAACTACATCATGTACTATCCATGTAGGTTAGTCATCTACATATAGAAGTGTCATATTTCATTAGACATTTTTCATCGTGACGAACTTTGCACTCCGAACTTCGTACTTCGCACTTCGAACATTGAAGAATCATTGGAGTAGCTGTCATTTACGTATAAACTCATAAGCGGAGTCATCTACATCTTGATTATTATACTCAATAAGATTGTTATCTCAGATGCTTGTATGTAAATAAAAACATGATATTCAATAAATTTGATTATATTTATTCAATTGGCATAATTTGGCCGCGGTGGCTTTAAATATATACAAAGGAGGACGCCGATGGACGAGCCTCAATCAAAACATATATAACCGCACAAAGGCGGTAACAAGCAATTACCGCAATGGATTGGCACAAAAGCGATAAAAGCAATAAACATATATTCAAATCTGAGTAATATTACCGCAATGGATTGGCACAAAAGCGGTACAAAGCAATAAACATGAATGGGCCAATAAGGCCGAAATATATATAGGCCGATAAGGCCAAAATACTAGATAATAATAATAAGATGAAATATGTCAATAATAGGCCCAAATGGCCAATATTCTGTAAATGTGCATATTTAGAATAAGGGTGAGCACCGTCCATCAAAGTTGAGGGATGACGACTCACATGAAGTCACGACAAACGGCAAACAGATAAAGTCACAACTATTAGTTCGCAAATGGCTGAGCACTACATAGAAGTCCACCGCGACAGGTCATCGAGCAGGAGGAAACCGGAGTACCCGGGGAAAAACCTCCTAGGAGGGGGGGTTGTCCATAGAATCGGGCAGTCTTCGGAAGGGAGTGGTATAGGAGTCGGACGATACAGATGAAGTCATGACGAGGTGCGTCTCGCAATGGGGCTGGAAGAAGAAAGTGCAGTCCACTGCGACAGGTCTTGAATGATGAGTTGAGCCCAAGATCTTGGATGATTTATCCTGAAATATATATAAAGAAAACCGACCAAAGTATCTATTTCGAAAATTGATCAAATACATGAAAAAAATGTTACGCGTCTTTAAATTCATGGCATCATTTAAGAGCTGATAAACTTGCGGGCACTTATGTTATCTGAGAAAGAAAATATTGAAAACATTTTAATGATTTTAGAAATTTTAATGAAAATGACAAATTTAAGTTCCTACTCTCAAATGGAGATATATGTCACATGGTGGCCAAAACCTGCCACTTAATTTTATTATGTCGTAATAGTCACCTTTTTAAATGTAACTCCTTTTAATGAACAAGGAAATCATATTTTAATCTGTTACTATTATATCTTTATATAGTCTCTCATAATTCTATATAGAATGGCACTATGTATTTTACTGTTTAAAACTTATTTTATATGTCTTACATATAGATATTTTAATTTGTTGTAATTTATGCATAGTGGTGAGACCCCATAGGCGGATCTAGGAATTTTTCAAAGGGGGGGGGGGTTGATGATTTTGAAAGGGGGGATGTTGAATGCATACTATCAAAAGCTTCTGTTTTGCAATAATACCTTAAAGGGTGCATTATTGATTACACAAAGATAATCTATATCTGTTTTATTATCTTTTAAAGGGGGGAGGAAGAGATTTTTAAAAATGGGATTTCATGCACAAATTTTAACATTTCTGGCGCAATTCTAAATTCTAAGTATATGAATAAATGTCTGGCGAGCGGTAGCGAGCCAGGAAATTTTAGCAAAATATTGACTTATCAGAAAATACTTTATATACCCTCTATCATTAACAAGTAAATGTAATAATATTCTATATAGTTTGAGTTAAATGTCTTCATGTACGTTGATAAAGTAATATGTATAAAGGATGGATCAGAATAGCTAAATTATTCAGAAAGTCTATAAAGAAATGGCGAGCGGTAGCGAGCCAAAGAAAAATCTTGAAAAATTAACGAAAAATTGTAGATTTATGGTACAAAATGTTGCTATTTTAAACAATGTTAATGCATCATAAAATTTTGTGATTGAAAAGTGGGGGAGGGGGGGGGGCACAAACATGGTTGTGCCCCCTTTTTTCAAAGTGGGGGGGGGGGCATGTGCCCCGCTGCCCCCTTCTCCTACGCCCTTGTAAAGTAAACACAATTTCCTATTTACAACTAAACACGCATCGGAGCAAAGATTATTACCGTCAGTCATGACTGACGGTATACTGTAATCATTCGTGACCTACTTGCACGGAAATAATACCTCTTGGCAATATGATTGGTTGACAATTGAAAAAAATGCAAATATTCGTCTAGGTTATTCAATCCCTGTAGATACGATTCTTTCATAAGGTTGGCTCAAGAGTCTAGGTGACCTAACAATTGGAAGTCATATCGTATCAATGCATTTTCTTCCGAGAGATGCATCGAGAAGTCCTTGTAGTGATACGTCCTAGAAGAATCGCACATCCTCGGAACTTTCCGTCGCTTGAATCGGAATAAGTTTAAAAACGGAGACGATGCATTATACGGATCCATTTTTTTCTTACTAGAATATAAAGTCAGCTAACTGACGGCAAGCTTTTTGTAAAAGCTAATACTTGTTTTATAAGCCTCAAATCTTCAACATTATAAATATTCAGACTTCAGGTCACAAATGTTGTACACCTTGGTGTTGAAAACTTGTTAAGTAAGAAGGACAGAGATTAAGTTTTTTTAATATAAGCTCTCTCTCTCTCTCTCTCCGTTTTTTTTTTTTTTTTTGGTCGGACCAAAGGGGGGGGGGGGTTGCAACCCCCCCTATCCACCTCGCTAGATCCGCCAATGGACTCTAATAAAATATTGAATCTGAATCTGTTAAAATAAGTCGATGTGTACAAGTTTATGTAAGTACAGCCTTTCAATCATGTGTTTATGGTTAGGCACTGCATCGAATAATATTAGATTGCTTCTAAGTTGAATTCAAGTAGACTGTGCTACTTGGTTTAAATTTGTACGACAAAAGGATTGTAATCAGAAAATTAGTAGTTTAAAAAGGCAAATCAATACTAAAAACATCATGACCTTGAATAAGGGACGGGAGGGACGGGTTTTTTTATCTGATAAATGGAAATTTATGTGAGCAAGCAAATTCACGACTTACACTGTCGGCTGCAGAATGAAAAAGAGGGGGTTGTTACGTAACAAGCAAAGAACGTTAACTCTTGCTGATAGAAGAGAAAGAACGTATTTATACTAAAGGGGATATAATCGCACTTTGATAATGGCACGTTATTAGTCGATATCAAGATATCGACTAATTCTAGATTTGTACAGGTTTGTCAACTTTCGATTTCATTCATCAGATTCAACATTGCAATAGGGGCAATTGTCCGATAGAAAGAAACACTCTTGTGACTAGTGAAAAACGCGTGACCAGAGCTATCCACTTCACAAAAGTAGGACATGTCGTCATGACAAAGCTTTGGCATCGCAATTCTGAATTGAAATATTTCACATTAACGAAATATCTACAATGATATTTTTTCTTGAACAATTTTTATACTTTTAGACCAATTAGTGTGTGATACAGTAAACCGTATGCCTTCAAAATCCCTAATGACATTTCTGGATCCTTGGATCCATTGCATCAAAGAAACGTTTGGATACTTAGAATGCGAGGCTGCCAGTGGGCTAATCCAGCCGACTAAGCTGTTTCGTTGAGGATACTCCATTTTGTTTGTATATTTTCTTTCCAAAGACAAATTGATAAATGCAACAAAGAAATTAATGAGCGATATAAAAATCGATAAGACTGTGCGTTGTCACATAATTTAATAGGAATTTTTTTAGAAGTTTCCCCTTATTTCCCCCAAATTCTTTAATCGGAACTCTCCGCTTTTCCCGCGAATATATACTGAAAGGCTTTTGATTGGTCATTGCGTTATAATGGCATTTTCCTACCGCACCGGTCAAGCAATTTATGAATGACTGTGACTTGAGTTGTCTAATGCAAATGCACTATTTTCTAACTTTTCAGAATTATCAACACATAAGTTCCTATTGTGTAACCAGTTTTTTTTATTTGTGTGTGTGAATTTCATGCATAGCCTTACTAATACTACTCTTTACTCTTTATTCTAAGAGTCAAAATTTTAAACCTATTTTGAACCAAAATTTTTTTTCGCTTTTAAATAAATGTTGATATCGACCAAGCTTTTTTGGAAAGCTAATACTTGTATCAAGACAGGCTTGAATACGTGCCGGTATATTGGACTTCCTGTACTACTGGCGCGGTTTTTTTTTTTTTTTTTTTTGGCAACCCATTTATAAAGTTTGAAGTACGAAGTGCGAAGTTCGTCACGGTGAAAAATGTCTATTGATATCACAGATTTCTTGCCGCAATACTTTTCATACGAGACCTTCACTTTTGACCTAATGACCTCGAAAATGAAGTTTGGCATACTTTTCCAAAACTTTGAATTAATGAACTGATAGTGATTTTCCTTTTATTTTAGACTTTGAACTATACATATTGTCAAAAATAAACTTTTGTAATTATATCGAATGAACCGTAAAGGATAGGGCTTTGGTATTTTCCATGTAGATTACTTCTTGACAATAGTCACAATTACTTTGGATACTGGTATAGACCAACTAAAAAATTGCTTCTCAATCTTTGTCATACCGTCTTGTGCGATTTATGATTTCAAATAGATTCTAACAGTATGTAACCTTATCTACTAGATTGCACGTACTTTAATCCGCATTATCTATAGAGAAGCTAAAATTCAAACAAGTTTGTAGTCTTATAACTGATCCATTAAAAATCTTGATCCATTAGACAGTATTGACGCAAAGGATCCTGGTCTGCTGACACATCATGATAAGATTATATATAGACTTACCCTCGGTCACTGCACAGCTTTTACCTAAACTTCCCTGAAACAGTTGCTTAATGTCCTCGACCAAAATGTGGTTTTAATTTTTTTGTTTATCTTATTTTGCTTATTTATCTATTTTTAATTAAAGAATTTATTCCTTTTTGGACTAAGTTCCGTCTAAACTTAAAGTCACCAGAGGCTGAATTCGCTGTGTCTGGGGCCTCTGTACGGGAAGCAAGTCTTCCCAACACGATGCAAACAACAGACTTAGCTTGAAAGGGTTCTCTTAGACTTCTTTTCTGCAGCTCTTGAAAATAACTTCACAGAAGCTTACAGAAAGAAATGCTAAAGGTCCTCGACCAACCCTTCAACAAATATGGCCCTGGACGGCAAAAAAACTCAACGCAACCGATTCATAGCCAGAATCTCACTATATGAGAAGCAAGTACTATTTCCATACTTTACCCAGTCTGCCAATCAATGGGATCAGCAAAAGGTTTCTTTGGCTACCGCATTTTCGAATCCCTCTGTTCAACCAGAGTGCTAGAGAGCTACCTTTCCGGGCCAGTACCAAATATGGATTCGTCAATCAATCCATGTACAAACTTGCCCTCCGAGGCTCTGATTGGCTAGTGCTTTTTCAAATTCTAATCGTTAACAACAACAACAAAAATATCGCAAAACTTGGTATGTAACAGGTACTTCGTCATCTTAAAAGTTTTTATTTTTGGTCCATATGGCCTACCGAAGTCTTCAAGCCAGAATGTAAAGGATAACCACATTCTAAAATACTCTGATGTATTGTTTTTGTTTGTTTGTTTTTGTGATGCATAAACATAATGATGATAACATATCGGACAAATGGATTTTTTCCCAATTTATTTATAATTCCAATTCAACGTAAACAGAACAGAACATATAGAGGTATATGGGAATGATGAGTCAAAACTTGCATTTTAAATTCACATTTATCTAAAATATATAAAATGCAAATTTTATGAATCCTGTTACATATTACATAACATATATAACAAATAAATTAACGTTCAACATCACAGATACATTTTGGAATGAAGTATTGTATGGTCACGTGGCGTACTAAACGTTAATCTACGTTCGCCATGGGTAAAACTGGCATAGTCAGCGAAGAATGTTTCACACCAATAGCATGCCGAGGACTTTTTTCTAAGTGCATTGTTACATTTTCTGGGTGATAAGTCCCGGGACCGGGTACTTTATTTTTATCTACAGGTGTTTTGGCCCTGGCCCCTAAACTATACTGCGGTGCCCTGCGTCTGACCAATTCCGGAGACCAGGGGCTGTAATTAGCAGGTCCCGGAGTTTTTGCTAGGTCTGCAGCAAAGCTGTTGTGTTCTAGTCTGCCGTGTTGTGACGTAGCAGGCCCTCCTACACGGTCGGGGAGTCGGGTTCCTATCGTCGGGGGTAGGACGTACATGTTGGGTGACGGTGTGAAGTCCACACGCCGCGGCGACGTCCGTGGGCTCAGTGAATACAAAGGGGCGTTTTTCTCGCGCAATGGTTTCCTGTCCGTATTGTATGCTCCGGGCCCGGGACTGATATCTCTCTCTGAAGGCAGAAATGATTTAATTAATGAAAATTACTTGTTTTATAATAAGTACAGTTCAAATAAGGATAAGAAATAATTATTGAAATATCAAAAAGAATACACGATAGTTGGTGGGGTTTTTTTTTCGTATTTCAGCTTACTTGGTGTTTTGGCCCTGCCCAGCATGGAGTAGCTCGGTCCAGGCTCTCTACCCTTGTTGGTCAAAGCGCTTTCAATGCCATATGATGGCCCTGGTCCAAGAGGCTTGTAAGCTATAGAGAAAAGATAAAAGACATACTGTTCATAACGCAATGATAAAGAACGATGATATGTACAATACGGGAGGGGTACAGATGAATTTTACCAGAATATAAAAGTCCAAAGCCGAGGTCACGATGTAAGTGATGTCGGTATCATTGAAAAAAAAACTCATAAGGAATGTAATTAACAAGTCGAATGTTACTTCCAATTTTTGCTCAAACAAACAGAAAGACGGGCAGACCAAAGGCTATTTTTATTCCGAGGGCATGTACATTGTTAAATCTATATATTTTATAGATTATAATGGGACATGTACGTATTTTTGAAGAATCATTTCATTCTAAGACCCCCCTGAAGACAGAAACAGAGACATTGCAAAAGACATAGCCACAGTCTTGTTCATGTATTGTATTGCCTTTGTTTGTATCAAGTACATGACTAATCAGAATTCGGAATGAAGAAGGAACTTTTTCAATACACGTACATGTAGATGTACAAAGCAAACACTAGAAACTTTAACTAATTTTAGTATATAATAAATGTATGTCCTACATCATGGCACCAGAAAAAAATGCAAACACCGCTTGCGAAGAAACTTGTAATAGGATGTATTACATACCGCACTTATAGATACCACTCATGTTGTCACCGGCTTTCGTCCGTCTGTCTGTCAGTCTGTTAGTCTGTCAGTCACAAAAAAACCCTTAGGCATAACTTATGAATGGTTCACAGGTGATATATGACAGGGCTTAATTCAGATGTGTACTCTTTCGATACCAATATTTTTATCCTATGAGCTTGGCCGTGGGGTTTGATTGCCTTTTGTGTAGTCTTTTCTGGTTGTTATTTGTAAGCGTGAATGCGATACAGGACTTCTTGTCAATTAAAAACTGAAACTGAAAATACACTGTCCAGAATGCCTAGAAATTGATAAAAATAATTAGTCCCTTCCTTAATTCTATATTGATTTGACATGCTTAGAAATTAAATAAAAATATTCTACATATAAGTATACATTCTTGATTAAAAATGGACACGGAGCACCGTCTTATATCATCATTTTTATTTAAAATTAACGTTTACTGTTATTTATTTATTTAAACATATTTTAATCACACAATGTAATTATGATCCTTGCTATGGCTACATGTGCCATTATGGTGAAATGTAAATTTGATTTTCCTCTTGTAAAAAGTGTTTTTAAAAGTATAAATGTCATTGATTGTAAACCACACTCATAAACTAAAGTGGCTCAATAACAAATATTAAACGTTTACATTACCGCGCCACGGTGAATTAAAATACTAAGCAAATATCCAACTGAAATAGATAAATCAATATAGCAGAAGGCACTTCTAAATCTACAAATGGAAGAAGAATAATAAAAAAAAATCATTTTCAGAAGTGTTCGAAGACATTGTTCAAAGACGTTTACAAAATGTACTACTGTAAACTAGCTTAAAAACAGGAACTTTTATATGTTGTTCGATCATTCCGTTTGCATTGATCTTTATCCATATTTCTACATAATCCGTTTAAAATACTTGATTGGCCTGAATGCTATACTAATAAATCTGGTATATAATTTAATGTCAAGCCCTTTTCGAACGTGTACTTAGATGACCCATTATTACAACGAAAGTATGTGAACAGAATTTGTTCAAAGCTAGGTTCTGTCAGTACCGAACAGGAAAATTCAACACACAGAAAAAAAAGGATACGACCAAGTTCGACCATAAATGTTTTGTCATTTAATATAAAGAGTAATAATATGATTGTAATGTGACTAATTTTAATATAGTAATATTAGGGATTGATGTTCCTACACTGCCAAATGTTGAATGGTTTGGTACAATACACTGTCTTATCACAAAGTTATTACATCTATTTATATAAAGTGAAGAGATGGGTATGACGCGTTATGAAGCCTTGTCACCTCAGTATGCCGCATTAGCTAAGAAACTTGAAAACCTAATTTTCTCCTTTCTCTTTCAAGTGCGCTGAATATCAACAGCTTGAATCCACGGACAAAATAAACATTTACCGTCTAAATTTGTTTAATTATGATAAATATTTAATTCAAAGATTAGATTTATAGTTTTAAATTATTCAAAAATAACCTCAACGTGTCCCTTGTATTTCTACTTAAACTTTATTTGGTTTCAATAGCACGATACCCTAAATATATATATGAAATATGATTCTATATGGACATAAATACAAACTATACAAAGCTTCAACGAACAAAAAATGAATAGCTAGTTTATAAACGACTGTCTACGAAAACATTCCTAGCTTTGTTTAGATCTACTAGTATCACACCTACCTCTCTTGGCTACCGCATGAAAAATATCGTAGTAAGCATAAAATATTCGAAGGCAAATTTATGTATTTTTGTATACTCCAAAGTATAACACAATTCAGATCAAGACCTGTAAAATTGACTAAATTTGACAAACCAAACTTTACATACCGCGTAACTTGTACATGCTGTCAGTTCTATTGTATATGCTTTGTTGGGGATTCCTCTTTTTATACCATGTTTTATGAATGTGCAAATATGATGCAGTAAGGACCTTACTCTACTTAACATTTTATAACCTCAAACCTGGTTTAAAAAAAAGAAAAGAAAAGAGACTCGCCTGACCTTAAAAATTTCGCGGCAGTCAATTGTCAATAAAACAAACAAAACATTTCACCCAAATACATGTATATGTTACTTAAACATGTTAAAACTGATGATAGATCCCCGACTACAGCAATTTGATATTGGAGGTTCAATTTTTGAGAAACCTAGACCTTTCAGAAACGATCATGATATACGAGTATTGTTCACATTATTAACCTTGACCTTTAACCTTAAAATGTCATTGAAGTCTGAAAGCCAACACCCTGCAATACAATTTCGGAAGTTGTCGAAAGGGGGTAAGCAGCATACTTTAAGTGAAGTAGTTCGCAGGTGCCAGGTCCGGGAGTCGAACTCCGGCCGTCCGGGTGACAGTCAGACTCGTTGCCGAGTGATTTAAAGGGACATCCCAATTGCTCAGTGTTAGAATTTGTACTGAACTATTGGTATCTGCTACTACCGGAACCACTACAACTTTCCCCCTTTTCCGTTGAGGGCCGTGGGTGTACCACGCTGTGTGGCCACTCTCCAACCCATGGCAGGGTTCTGCCTCCTCTCCTGCAGATCGAGCTGACCCACACACTCCAATTGTTCATCTCGTCGCCAATGAAGTAGTTCGCAGGTGCCCGGTCCGGGAGTCGAACCCCGGCCGTCCGGGTGACAGTCAGACTCGTTGCCGAGTAAACTAAAGGGACATTTTAATAGCTCAATCTTAGAACTTGTACTGAACTATTGGTACCTGCTACTACCGGAACCACCACACCAGTAAGTACTTTTTGCATCCTAAATATTAGTAAACAGCTGACCTTTCAAAAATGAGCTCTCATCTGAATTTCATTGAAGTATGATGACTTATGTCACCCTTCATTCCTCTGGAATACTTTTCGTCGATGATATCAAAATCTGTAACCTTGACCTTTGTTCTTGGACGTCCTTTGTTTTGCAACCGCCACCGATGTGGTTATGTGTTATTGTGTTACGCAATCGACATGTGCCACAGCCATTTATGGATAGTTATTGATACCCTCCCACACACTTTAACAACCGAACAGAAAACTGTGTGGGACGGACGAGCACCAATGGGACATCATCAAGACAACCATAGATACTTACACCAATGACGTGATCCGAAGCTGAATGACGGTGATGATCTTTTGGTTTTATCGTTTGTATTGGTACCTACTGTGGTCGGTAAGGAATACTGTGCTGGACCCGGACCTGAAATAACAAGAGACAAAATAAATAAAATAAATACATGTACAGAGAGATCGTATGCAAAGATCCTAAGGTAACGTATCGGACAATCTGCAGTCCTGTACACATATTCACGAAGGCTGTAAACTGAAAAACTGTGACAGCAGGACTCGAGGTTTGACCCTTGGCAGAGAAGTACCTGTTCTTTCTTAATTCTCGTCTCAACAAGAAGAGCACGGACGAATCTGCGCCGGTATACTGATAGTTTGATATTCGTATATCATTTCGATGGGGATTCATGTACGTGCCACCTTGGTTGTACATAACATATTAGATCCTACAGGTCTAATTAACGAAGGCCAGTAACAAAAATTGATTGATCTTGCAATACTATGTCTAGATTACATTTAAGGTAGATCGTTATATGTCACTCAAAATTCTCTGTGATGAAGGATAAAGAAAGCCAACGGTCAAGGTCAAACCATGAACTTCGTGGATCTACACGATCATATTGTACAAATTTCTTCAATATAGTTTTGAATGCTATATTGGTTTCCTATTATGTAGGGTCTTGGATGATGCCAATAAAATTTGAGCTCAGAAAGCTCAAGGTCATTTCATCTACCTCAAATTTGTACCTCAATATATTGACTTGACTAGTTTGAAAGGAATATATTTTTTTAAGTACTGCATACATGGGTTCACTGCTTCATGAGGATGGTGCCTACATGTTCTGGTGTCAGGCCAAAGTTCAAGGTGGTACTTTCACAATAAGTATATACAATGTACTACAGATCTTACGTCGGAGTCAAGACTTGAGCAGGTCAGTCGCCTTGTGAGAGTTTTAATGCCTCCATCTACAGCGTAATATAATCATTCTTCATGGCAAAGTTAATATCAATTTTTGATAGAAATCTGCCATAGTCTAGACATATGAAACCCATCAATTCAGTAGATATTAACACTTTAGATATTACATTTATAATTCATGACTTGATAATTTGCCATTAAGATTTTATTTATATTCCTTCAATGGCGATTTCAATGATTCTGCTTGAGAAATACTTTCATCAAAGACTCCAAGTTAAGTATCCCGGAAAAGGTTTTATACCATGTGTCGACACAAGTCCTTGATCAATATTTAAAACTTGTATCGAAACTTCACTCTATACCAATAAATCAGAGAATTTAATACAAATAAAGACATTTCCTTGGCTACCTTTGAACACTGGCAAGTTATATTGCTTTATATATAAATATTTAAAGCACATCCGCCTACCTCTGTAAGGTATCTCCACGGGGATCATTTGGAAATAACGCGGCATTGTTACTTATGTCGCCGACAAAGTACCCAAATACCAGTGGTCAAACGCACTCTTCTCGGACAACGGACAGAATTAAAGGAATATCACACAAAAGTACATATAATTTATCCCATATATACCGTGTTTAAAGTTTAGGATCGCAAGATTTTATGTTTAATCATTCCTTTAATTCGATTGTTACAGATCTAGATGAAAATTTGGCCGGCGATCAATTACAATTGTTATTTCAGTTAAATGTGACGCATTCAATGGGCACTGATAATATTAAAATATCTCACACTTCTGATAGCTCTTAAGAAAACCTTACACACGAAAGGCAACGACACGATAAGGATTCAAATGTGATTGGCAGAAATCGGGGAAAGATTACTGAGTGAAGAAATGTATCAGTAAAACCGAAACAAAAAGTCTGTTCTGGAGTAAATCAGTCGTATCGGACGCCGATTGGTAAATGAACAGAGAGTGCGAGTCGTTTTGAACAAAATGAGAAGATGGCATCACTTTTCAATACAGACTGTTCACAACGCGAGAACATACTTGGCTTTGACGTTGCTAACGTCACATTTTTCGCTTTATATTCACAAAAATATAGATTGCATTAGAATGTGAATAACTAGATACTAACGTTATGTTTGCGGACGGTAAGTGATGATTTTACGTTGCAAACATCCGTTTTTCTGGCTTCGACTGCTAACCCGTCGCCAGAAAAACTCGGGTTGCGACCCTAAAATCATTATTTACTGTCCGCAAACAATAGCGTCAGAAAATAGTTATTCCCTAATTTTGGCCAACTTGCAGGAACATTAATTAGCGTCTGCAAGTCAGATCAAAAACGCAACTTTGGAAGAGAAGCTTCGACTTAAATTATCGGCTGGTTGCTGTTTGTTACTATTCTTGTTGTGGCTTGTTCTTGGGATACTTTTTGTATATCAAGGTTATCTGCATGTAACCTTGTTAGCCACGTTATTCACATTTATATAGCGGATGGCCGCACAAAGTAGACTCCGGGTGCGCACCTGTTTTGTTTTGTTGTTTTTTTTATTTGTTTGGTTTTAAAATATCTACATTATTAACCGTGTTTCACGTTAAAGTGAGTCTGTTTGATTGTCTGTAGAAAGTTGCTGCGTGTTTCGTTGTCTGCTTTATTTCTTTATTTGTATAAGTGGTTGTGGCTGATGTTCCTTGCATTCTACATGTGTGTTCCGCTGTGGCCATGCAATGCAGAGTAGTCTTGATGGAGATCGTTTCTATACAGTCGCAAAGTTTTTTTTTCTACTTCATGATCATTATGTCTTTGCAGTTCTTCTCGTGACGTATGTTTTTTTTTTTTGGACCCCCCTTCCCTTCCTCGACGTCATGACCCTGTAAATCATAAACACAGTCCCTCTTTATATGATCTTTTTAAAAGTATTCAAACATGAGATATTGAACTTGTAACTGATATGTACTATGACATTATACTACTTTGCTCAAAATAGACTTAAATTGAGAACTTAATTATTGAAGTGGATAATTAAAAATGTTTTCGTGGGAAGTAAAAAAAAATTGATTGTTCTTTTTATAAAGAGTCAAGTCATACTTGAAATTAAATAACAAAATTGATCTACAGGGGGAGGTATTATCTGTTATATCCAATTTTTTTGTCTAAAATTTTGTGAATTGTTGCGCAGTATATATTGGATAAACATTGTTCTGTAGTCCAGTGCAGATAATAATTATGGCTTTAATTACTGAAATACCGAAAAATTTATCACTCGAGATCAAACCAAGGTACAAATTCATATTCGATGTATTCTTTATAAAAGTACTGGATCTCATATATATAATTCCAAGTAATGAAGTATCAAAGAAAGATAAACGCTTATATGTGAAAAATGTATGATTCATCGATGCCCTTTAAAAAGGAAAAATCAGATTAAGATGCTGTAAATTATCTCTTTTTCGCTACGTCAAAAATAAGGTCTGAAATAGCATTCATTTCTATCACTGACATACATTTCAAACAAAATGCAATATAAAAATGTGTTTGTGAAGCACTATGCCCCCTCCTGCAGCTTTCGTTTGTTTAAAGTTTATAAGGCAAGGTCAAGAGGTCAATAATTATAAGAATAGTCTTGTCGCAAAATACCGGTATAAACATGTGTAAAAAGTAAGTCATTTTTTAAAATTAATACTCAAGGTTAAATTTTGGTTTAAGTGTTACGATGAGGGAAGGCAAAACTATAAGGTCAGGGTCACAAAAAGTAACAATTTTAGAATCTAACGAAAAATCTAAAGGGTATGTCAAGAGGAATCTAGATCAAACACCAAGATCATGGTCACAAGACAAAAACTTCTATATGTATTATGGTCTTGTCTTGTCAAGAGAAGTACTACATGTATACTAAAGTATGCCAAATATTAGTATCAAAGCTTTATCAAGTACTCAAAATTTATGTTTCGTACAGACTTACAGACAGATAAGACGAACACAAAAGACGTCAATCCCCCAATCTTCAATGTGGGGGCTTAAAAAATAGTTGTTTTGTATGGACCTGATTGATATTCAGTTGGTTTTTTTTTTTTTTTTTTTTTTTTTTTTGTGGTACACACAAAATATACAAGTATGTACGTAAAGGAAAGAGCTCAACGATATGCCAATGTTTAAATGAGTCCACGGTTCATATGAAAATATTGCTATCATTATTTTTTTCTGTTTTGTTCAAATTTCACATCCCTACAATCTAGACAAGTAAGCAATTTCCTCTTAATTCTTGAATCTAATTAGAACCTCCCATTCCCTTAACATTTCAAATATTTTGAATTTTTTTTTCAAAATTTAGAGATATATGAATCTAAGTAAATTGATATGATGAAAGAGAAAGAGAGAGGATGATACCTGTATATTCGGCATAGAGTTTCATCCGCCGTTTGGTCCCTTTCTCTTTTATATCCGGAGCCATTGTCAAATATTGCTTACACTCACTCCTAAAAGTTTTTAAAAATCCTTTTACATTCGTACAGTAATACGATAATTACTTATTTCCACAATGCCTCACATTTGTTTTTCGAATGACAGCATTTTGAAAAGCAAGTGTATTTTCTACAAGTCCCCACTGTCCGCGGTAACTAAGGACGCGACAGAGTAAAACTCCAAGATGTATGTCTTGTCTAGCACTCTATATTAGGATGCTTACAAACATGCAAAGTCAAACAACACCGAGAGAAAAGAATGAAAACTTGTATTTCACTGGATCTCTCAAGCGAGATATTAAAATGACGATGGAATTCTGTGAGTTTATTCCACCTTTTGTATACTTTTAAATCGGATTGATCGATAAAGCCCATCTAGGTAGAGAAGTCCATGTTTAATTCCTCCAGGACTTACGTTAATCAGTGGTTATAATGGTACTATACCTATCAAAAGGGATCAAAAATTGATTTAATTTTAAAATAGCTTCTCCTGTCAGATTTATAGTTGGGGATAACTGAAAAGGGCAAACACTGTTTCCGTTCATTTACATTATGGATTTTCATTCATATCGTACATAAAGTAAGGAAAGGAAATACATGGTCGATCTGATTTTTTCCATGAAAATCTTAAGAAGCAAAAATATGAGTTCTTAGACATGTTAGAGTCGGATTACAATGTAATTAAAACAATAAGACGAGAAAGGCATGAATACTATGATGATTTCAATTAAATTGGATTTATTCCAGGTGAATGTCGAGGAAGGGTCAAGTACTGGTCGTGAGGTTAACATGAAATAATAAATTAATTAATGAAGACTATGAATCTTTTATCAGTTATCACGAAAGGTGCTTTCTGTAATCCTCCACTTTTAAGCTTTATACAGAAAGTCGAGGAAGGGATCGTTTCGGATCATTTGGTTTCAAGGTTGGTCGGTCAAGAAGTATAATTAAGATTTTTACACAGCTGTTAAAGTTATATTTTTTCTAAAACAAAATAAAATAAGGTTAAAGATATCAAAATATTGTAGGGGAAAAGGTTTCGTGTGTAAATAGTAATTACATAGAGTTATCCCTTTAAAGTTAAAATTCATTTGAATGTTTTTTTCACCCAATTACTCTGACATGAACGGGTCATTAGTAATAAACTTTGTCACATATTTACCGAGCAACAAATAAACAGAACTACCAAATAGACATCGAGGGTAAATCGACCTCAAGATTACAGAGAAATAGCTGCAAGTCTAAATCCGCGGAAATTCTTTAAGTTTCAATTCAAACAACATTATCTGTTCAAACATTGCGAAACCATTCCATTCTGAAGCCACATTTATTGAATTCTTATACAAATCAATGATTGCTTGTGATCTAGTAAGCTATTTTAGAATCAATCCCTGTTGATTTACATAAAAAACACTGTTGATTTCATTCACTAAGACCAAGAAAATCATTTTTACAAGTGGAGGGTACATGATTTTTAAATTACGTTTCGAGTACGTACTTTATACAAATGAAGGAATGACGTTAAGGAGAGAATTGTGAAAAGTAGAATGGGACGAAACAGTCATTAGGCATTAGTTTACAGAGTCCCTGGACTCCCATATAGTAACTCCAAGGACCATAACTCTTGTAAAACAAGGTCAACTGACATGAATTCAAGTGTTTCAAACAAAGCTGTTCTTCATACCTCTTATATAATACCTTTTTGAGGAAATCAGAAGGACAAAGATTTGAAGCGGACATAGATGAAACCCAGAACTGAATTTAGATTTACGCTCTCTCAATGCAATATACATTTGACACAATCCTACATACGAGTTAAATGACTAGACGTCTAGGTAATGTTCTAGTTAAACATCCTGCGAACAAAATGAATAAAATAAATCACAAATACAACATGCATTTATAAAAGGAAATAATTTCCCTATCGGCAGTACGATAAAAGTTGGCAATGTACGATGTGTATAGGATATTATAATGATTCCCTTTATTCACGCTGCGAGATATAAAATCTTAGATTTTCATATTGTATTCAATAATGAAGTTCCAATCCCTTTCATTTATAGCTTTGTCGACCTGAAATGTTTGTTACTGAAAATATAAGCTGTTCAGAGACCAATTTACTCTGAAAATCAAGCGGGGGTACGTCTATTGACGTTTACAGTTCAATTACTTGACGGAAACCAACCCCTTTCTGTAATATTTGAAATTTTGGGCATCTTAATTGGTGTACAAATATTTAATCTCATGCCACGAAAGAAAATGAGAAAGGAGATTCTTGAAAGTGAAAATGCACAAAGATCTGCATATTTTTTACAATTGGTAACTGAAAACTTCAATCATAAATTCATAGGACACCGACTGGACTTCATCTAGAAAATTGGTCCGAGCTACATTTACGTCTTATTTCATTGCCAGACTGAGAGGTAATGGAAATTTGGTCTCATTTTTCTTAAACGTTCGTCGAAGCTCCTTAAATGAATCAAAGAACGAAGAGACTGAATGAACTCCGTACTTGCTATTCCATTTCCGAACAAATTGCCTTTTAGTTTGACTTTTAGTAGATGATACTATCTAGGTCCCTGAACCAATGAGGGCGTATTCAACATAAAATAACGATTAAGAAATGCAAATTGAAATCCATGTTAATTGCGCTTCCGTTTCAAATCAATTTCTATAAGCATTACAACTGTCATGAGGATGATTAAGATTGAGTTTTGATAAGATTTGATCAGATAATGTTACTGTTAATGAGGAATGTGCATAATTTTCATTTTAACGATCTGTGTGCATGGAATAGCTACAACTTTGACTTTCAATTTACAGAAAACGATCAAAAGATTTTAATCAAACAAATTCAGTTTCCGGACGTCTAATTAAAAGATGTGAGAATTTTGGATAAAAATGTTACACAAGTTTTAACAAATCATATCTGGCTATTGACTTTCTGTTTCAAAGGAACACCAATAAACAGATCTATATTAATTATATAGTTGGAAAGTAGGAAACAGAACTGATTTTGCTCATGTTTTAGCCATGGACTTTTGAGTTCAAATCTCGATATGGAGAGTCGACTCATAGTTTTGCATCTTGAAAGATCAACAAATGAGAGACCAAATTCATTAACACGTTATCAAAAAAAATAAATAAATAAATAAATGAATAAATAAAAAAAAATAAAGTAAAATAAAAAATAATAAACTGTAGCGATCGTCATTGAAAGGCAGAGTGACCTTAAAAGTTTTATCCATTAAACACAGGTCAATGTTCACAGGTCTCTCCTAATAGGTAGCCATTTCTCAATGGAGGGGGATAGGTGGCCAGTTTCTGGAGCAAATCAATATTTAAAGTTGATTTGTCATATTGGTGACCAAGCATGATGTTGTAATCGCTGACTTTAGAAAATGAAAGATATCTTCCCTTTTTGATAAGTATCCTAAGCACAATGTACATGTATAACCAAATTTGATTTTACGAACTTTTATATTGAACGATACCTTAAAGGCCAACCTTGACCTTTTGACATTATAAGTTCATTATGTTTGGCCATGAATCTACGTAAGAAGCTTACATGTAAAAAATGATGTACTGGTATGGTGAAAGAATGAATATAGAATGTTTCAATCGGGGCCTGAAAGCTCAGTGTATAACAAGTTCAAATTAAGTTCACTTTACATTTGTATTATTCATTTGAATGAATATAAAGTGGATTTATCTTACTATATATCAGCTTCTACTGATATGAAAGGATGAGACATTATAATGATTAGATGCTAGACATATGATAACAAAAGGGGGATGCACAGACAAGACATAATGAGTATCAGGTCTTTTAAATTATATTGTGATGTCAGAATCCTTACTACCATTGTCAAGGACGGGATTTTAGCTTGGTTTAATACACATACAATGCATAGCAGCTCAATTATGTTTAATGCACAATAACATAACAGAAACAAAATTTCATTCAAGAACTGAGGAAGTATATTAATTATTTCTCTATATCACATAGTGTACGTATTGCAGGCACGAGTTTGTAGTGGATTTTATGTTGACATGCAGCCATACCTGGTACTTGTCACATTTCATATAATCACTGACCGCATCCCAAATCACCTGTGCTCAACATGATTAATATCATAACATATTCCACACAATTCCTGATTGACTTAGTCAACATTCTTATGTATCACAAAATATATAATTGTCACAGCCATAGCACATGTATTTTCATCAGCCCAGTCAGTCAGTCTGTCCGGCTATGTGTCTGTCTCAAACAGTTTATTTCCCTGTGCGGTGGTGGGCTTAGAGTCATTGTATGGTGTTTGTGGTATGGACTGGGCCACCTGAGGAGCTACCGTAGGGGCAGGGGTCTGGGGCACGGTGCCATGTACATTATCGACAGGCTCCTGCTGCTGTAAGTACCGTGCCATCAGCCATTGTTCCTCTTTACGTGCAAAGTTCCTACTCAGCTCAAACAGATTCACTACAGACATTCTCTGATCATTTGTTAAGGAAAGTCAATGTAATTATGTATGCAGAAAGGAAATATTCTGAGTAACTATCTAAGGCTAACATAAAGATCTGGAAATGATTTTTGTCGCCATCTTTATTTCAGGATCTCGCTGCTCTTAAAACTTTATCAGTCATACTCCTTTAGATTTATCAACAGTTTCTAGGTAAAATGCTGATTATTTAATTTTTGTTTGTCTCACTTTCTGCTTTTACGTTGTAGGTATTGAATGAGTACTCACAGTATATTTTGAGTGAAAAATATTTGTTTTTAAACATATTTTATTAGGTGCTTGAAAAAAATAATATTCTTTTTTATCAATTAGAGTCTCACAGACTATCGGGGTGCTCCAAGATGATAATGCATCCTGAATACACAAATGCCATACAAAAAGAAAGTTGTTAAATGATAATCTAAGATTTGTACTTTTAATCTACAAAAGGATACACTTTTATGTGGGAGAGGTGGTAGCTGGAATACTGAAGGTGGCTGGGACAATCTCACGTCTGTTGAACCTGTGAAATTAATATAAGTCAAGGTATGTAAGCTCTGTTTTATCATGTTTCATATGTTTGAATTTTTTTCTGTTCAATTTTTATTGTTTTCTTTTATCACAAAAATGAAATAAATTTTTAAAGCAATTTACCTGTGGGATGGAAATACTGGTGTGCCCTTGGATTGAAAACTGCATTCATCTTTGTTGGCATAAATAATGCTGGTAAACTCACATCTGAAACAGAATATGATGCCAACTTCAAAATAATTTTCAGACAAATGAATCAAGGAAAGAAATAGAGGCAGATAAGGGTGAAAAATATATGTCCAAATCTGGAATATTTGGAATCCATCCACATCAGACCCTGAACAATCCTCCATGTGCCTACATAAGAAGCATTTCTGTCAACATCTAATAAAGAACATACCTTACATTAGCACTTCATAAACTTATACATTTACAATAGCCTGATGATTTATTTACACAAGGGATTATCAATCAAACTCATCTTGCACAAAATTTTTCACATTTATCTGATGTAAACCTCAAGGTGAGGTTTTCTACTACAGTATGTTGAAGGATGCCCTACAAATTATGAGTGGACTATAATCTGATGTGAGGAAAAATACAATTTGAGAAGTTTGACGCAAGCATAAGCAGGACTGTTACCTTTCATGGCATCATAAGCTTCCTCCTCCTTCCTACTGAGTTTATGTTGACCAGCAAGTTTTTTCTCTATGTCCTCCTTTACCTGCCTCATAGTCCTCTCATAGACCTCCTCCTGACGTCGCTTGCTGGCCTCCTCAAACCAGGCAAGCCGCGACAAGAACTGAAATATAATACGTAAGTTACTAAGGAAATAAGTGTCATATTTCATTGCTTATGAACATAATGAAGGAATCAACACCAAAAATTGATGGAAAACTGCATGCACCAAGATCAAAGCAAACCATAGTATGTGACAGATTATAAACAAACAATTGTATGAAAAGTCTGATTCAATTAGATGTTGACTTACATCATTAGGCACACTGTCACCCCAGTTTGGTAGTGGTTTACCGACACGGAAAGGTTTCTTCTTGGCATAACCTGCAGGATCTGGCCCAGAATAATGTAAAATCTGCTCTTCTGCTGGCCTGTAAGGAAAGATAACTCCAAAGTTATCAGGATAGAAACGGTTATGTACAATTTTAAAGCACACCATAGACATGTGTATCATTTAAATGAAATCCTCAGATGTTAACCTTGTGATGCTTTTACGTAAAGTCCTATGAAAGAGCTTTTGGATTGATAATATACTTCGAACTTGATGACAAAATGTGTCCATATGATTTATTCATATATTACATGTATCAACAAGACAGTTTAGAATGTTACTAACATGGAGTCTTGGAATGTGCCAGGAGTTTTTGGTGCCAATGCGATGTCATGTACATCAGGTAATGGCTGCTGTGGAACGTTGATGTTGGGAGGTGTAGCAGTGGTGGCCGGCAGACTGGCCGAGCGCCGTCCTGCGCTGGCAGACGACTTCCTACTGCCGGCAGAGGCTGGTTTGGCTACAGGGGGAGGAGTAGGTTGTTTCATGAGTCGTTCTTTCTGCTCTAACTGAGCCTGCTGCATCTGCTGTAAGTTCTCCATTAACTCCTGAAGACGCTTCCTAGAATAAAGATTTAATATTTGGAAAACTAAATGAATGGTAGGCATTAAGTGAAAACTTTTTTAGTTTTGAGGAAATATTCTCATACATAAACTAAAATTTTGAAAAGTATAAATAAAATATCACAATTGATTTCTAAATCTTATAAATGAAAATCTGTTATAGCTTGATGAATTTTTTATTTTATTTGCACAAAACAATATCTATATATTTGTTTGGGATGGGCGTACAGACTAGGATGTCAACATACTCATATTCAGACTGTACAAGCTGTAGTTCCTCACTATGTTTCTCTACTAACTGTTCATACTCCACTTTAGTCACCATGTCCTGAAATAAAACATTGAAATCATTGTACACATACATATAAATATTGCATACTTTGATGATTGAGATTATTGCAACTATAAAGATTAGGTATAAGCAATTTTGGGGGAAAGATATTTTCAAAATACATCTTTGTACAATTAATTTCCAATAAAGTAGATAAGCAGTCATATATACTCATTTCCTATTAAAAAAAATAGTCAGTTTTGAGAACCATTTTCTAAATTATCATTTGGAACTAATATTTTCACATTTTTGTAATACATGTAACATAATTCATAAAATTCATGTTCAAATTTTTGAGTTTTCTGCATGATAACCCACAAACAGGATGTTAACATAGAATATAATGTTCTCCTATAGCCACCATACTATGCCTAACACATACCTCCTTTGGTTCTGGTGTTTTTTGTTTCGGAGGTTCCTGTACAATAACCTGCTGTACTGGCACCTCCTCCTTAACAATGACCTCCTTAATGACCTCTTTCTCCTACGACCTTGACCTGGACCTCTGGTTGCCACTCCATGGCTGACGCTGCATCGGCTCTCCGTCTCCTTGAACATATCTTCTCTCTTCCATGAGGTGATATCTATACCAGCTACATCGAACATCAGGTCATTGAATGTCATCGTCCCTGTTTATGAAGAATGAAAAACTTTTCAAGCATTTTCAAATCTGTCTTACAATCATTCTCTTTTTATTCATCAAACTTTAAAGAGAAATTATATTTAATTCAAGAGTAAGTTATGGCCGAGTATTCCTTTTCATTGGAACCTTTAGTATCAATATTAAATGTCTAACACAACTACTGACCACACTGCCTGTTCCAGACGAATGGTTTGGCTCTTTTACCAAGGTAGATAACTAACGGCAACATTCCCGCTGCCTCATGTACATTCTTCTTTGGATTCAAGTAGTAAATGGGGAAATGCTGAGGTTCGACCTTTTTGAGTATTTCGTGTTTTTCTACTGGAGGTTCATAATCCTTAGTACCAGTAGGTTCATCCTGGGGTAACAGGTGCTCAATGTCAACGTCATCAGAGTTTGACCCAAGGTCATCTGGAGGGCGGGGCACATCATCGTCCCCATGGGGTTCAGGCAAGTAAACTGTCTTCATGTCCTATAAATTGATTGAAACACTGGTTGTATTTTGATACTTTTGAAATTACAAGAATGAGATGGAATTATTTTATTACATAAATTCACTTTCTTTAGTTCACATTCCAGTAACAAAATAAATGCATTGCAACTTATTATATTTTTATAACCAGGTAAGTTAAATCCACAAATCAATTACTGAACTTCAACAATACCTGGACAACATTAATACATGCACACTTACAATTTCATTTAAATCTCCAAAATCAACAGTTCCCATGGCAAACATTTCTTCAGTAGGACCATTGTGTAAGGATATTTTGAGTTCTTTAGGTTCGTTTTCCTTTCCCTTCCTCCATATGTAATCCTTGCCATAATACTCGCTAATGTCAAACTCTAACTCCTCATACCTATAGATAAACAAGTATGTACATGAACATACTCATGTAATCCCAGCCCTACTATCATGTACTGATTTACATTTTTTTTTTCTAGAAATACATGCACATGAACATTAAATGAGATTTATTCTGTGGAAATATCAAATAACAAAGAAAATCTCAATCTCACCATTGATTAAACATTTGATCTTACTTAGTTTTATATATCTGCTCTGCTTTCCTGAGCTCTGCCTCTTTTTTGTATTCCAAAGTCTTATCTGTAATGTCAACATTGAAATTATTTTTTTTAAGTCTCAATTTTCATTATACATGTAATTTCAATTCATAAACTCTTGAAACAGCTGATTAGAATCATGATACATCTCCTTGAATTATGAATTTATAAAAATTATTCTTAACTAGCATTATATTCAATTCATCTCCTTGAATTATGAATTTATAAAAATGATTCTTAACTATCATTATATTCAATAAGAAACCAGAGATGATAGACAAGGAATGAATGATTAGTTTTTTGTCTTTAAAAGTTCTTCATTGCACTTATATATTATTGTAAGCAGATTTTAAAACATGCTGAAATGGGAAGTAGATAAACTTCTTACCTTCTGTAGGAGCACCTTTAGCTCTCATTCCTATCAGCCCCTTCCCTTTGGGTTTGGAATCTTCAGCTTTATCTTGCTCACTGAAATCCTTCATCAAAATAGAAAATATTTATGAATATACGATCAGCAATATAATAATAGTTATTACATTTTAACAAAATACAAAATTCTATCAATATGAATATGACAGACAAACAGAGACGGTGACCCTATGTATACTTTGCATTCCAGATGACATAAGATTTCTACTTACTGTAACTTGGAGACAATTTAGCATATACATGTAGATTACAAATCTAATACAGTTAAACCTGTCTTAGCAACCCTTTGTCTTAAGAGACTTCTTGTTTAAAAGATCAAACTTTTCAATTCCCAAGAAAACAATTTTCATGAAAACGAACCTGAATTAAGAGACTGCCTTTCTTTTTTGACCTTGATTTGACCCATTCTTGAAGGGTCGCTTAAAACAGGTTTAACTGTACTATGAATTACAAGCATTGATGTATTTCTTAGATTTTACTCCTTTTTTGGACAGATGGGTGATCATGAATATTATCTATGCCTTGCTTTCAGTAAATACTCATTATCACATACCTCTAGAGGTATATCCAATCTCTTTGTTTTCTTTATCTGTTCACCAAACGTAATAACACATTTAAGGTCGATCTCCTCTATCTTTGTTGGCTTGTAAACCCGTATAAACAGGTAGTTGTCGTAATCTGGTTCTGCCGTCGACGTCTCCACATCTTGTGACGGGGGTTTAACATACACAGCTTTAGGGGGCTCCTCAGGGGATGCAAATCTGACTTTCTGAAAAAACATTATAGATTACGATTTAGTGTAAAATAGTTGTAAGATTTTTTTAAGAAATGATACCATATACAAACATTATGATAATAATAAAGAACATACCATCCTTCATGAAAATATGGACAATTAATTTCATCATGTAAAACATATATAATTGACAAATGCAAAAATATTTGTATTCCAAGGAAAGCAATATTCAATTAAATTCTTTTATCTAAAGTCTTCTTCAAGGAAGTAATGTCACCCACCCTATTATCATATCTATATATGACAACTTTTTAATACTACATGTATATGTGTTAAGATATATGAAGAAGGTGTGATTACTTTAGGCGACCCCTGTCTGGGCACCTCTTCCTCCACCTCCTCTAACTCCATCTTATTATCATCATCCTCAGAGCTGGCTTTCTCCTGTGTACCTGACTCCTTCTCTTCATCCTCCTCTCCTTCCTCTAAATCCTAACAACAGAGAGTTATATATATATATATATATATCATAATGTCATCTTCATCAGAGCTGGCTATCTTCTATGTACCTGACTCCTTCTCTCCATACTCCTCTCCCTCTTCTAAATCCTAACAATTGAGATAATGTATCCAATGACCAAAGAAAGAGCATGTTTAATGTTTAAGTCAAACACAAGATCCTTACATTAATATTGAAATATCAATTTTGAATATATGAGAGTAATCAAACAAGAAATGGTATACATAAATAAGAGTTCATACCGATAATTTGTCACTTCCCTCTCCTCGACCTTTCAAGGTCATTGGCATGTCATCGTCTTCCTCATCTTCTTCTTCATCAGAGCTTTCCTCTAATTGTTTGGTGTACTCCTGTACATGCTCCAACCTTAAAATATACATGTAATTTACAACAACCATGATACAAATGTCAGTTTATTTCATGATTTGAAAGCTATAGAATATTCTCTCATCTACACCAGTTTTGCCTTTTGTTTGATACATCATGTACATGTAGCTTATACCCTAATATTACCTTTGATAGTTACAAACCTAGTTACAAGTACATGTATGTCTTTTGTTTGAAAGTTCATACCCTGGCTTTTTTCATTGTTTCATATCCTATTTTGCTTCTGTTTAATAATTTCATACCCTAATTTTTCCTTTGATATTTCATACTTTATATCTGCTTTTGGTAATTTCCTACCCTAGTTTTGCTTTTGATAGTTTCCTATTCTAGTTTATATAAGCTTTTTACTTTTAGTTTTGACTTTAATAATTTCATACCCTAGTTTTGCTTTTTGTTTGATTGTTTCAATCAGGAACTTCCACCGCCGTCCATGTCCTTTGTTGCTCATTATTTTGGCAAATAACTTCTCCCAGTTCATTATTCTCTTCTCTCTTGCAATTCTTTTTGACTAAAAAAAGCATATGTCATTCAAAATCTGTGTTTATGTAAAATGACTGCATAAACTATTGACATATTGGATTCAATCAAATTTAGGAATTAAAATCAAATTTTCAATTGCACTTTACTACAATGCACTGACAAAACATTTGTTTGTATTTTTCATTACATCAAGAATAGGTCACAAAGTTAATAATTCTAAAGGCCTGGTCACACAGCGCTTTACGGCTTGATCACGGCCATAACACGTCCAAAAAAGGTTTCCCGTGAAGCAGACGTTGTTGCTTGCTTTTAAGACGCGCTACAGACGAAAGAAGTTTTGAACTGCTCAAAATTTTATTCCATGGACAACCACGGATGATGTACGTGGTAAAGACGTGCTATGCACGCGAAACACATGTGATAATCCGTGTTCTGGCAGTGATTAAAACTTGGAGGAGACGCAGTAAGACGCGAAAGCTGAAGCGGTCTGTCACAGCCAGATCATGGTCATTCGATGGGTGTTTTGCGTTGGTATCACTGGTAAAAGCGTGTGTATAACGTCTTGTCACGGACGTTTTTAGCCTTAGACGTGGTTGGACTTGGTAAGCTGTGCTTAGGCAGTGGAGCAGCCGGCGGCAGCCATATCCCGTACAAAGCACAGTCGTGGCAAAAATTACCATGTATGACCACGTCCAGCAGATCTTTGAACATTATTTGGACGTGGAGTGCAGTGTGACCGGGGCTTAAAATGAAAAGAAGTACCTGTTTATGTTATAAACTTACATGAGCGTCGACCAGCTGTAGACGTTTAACAGCTATATTTAGCTGCCTCTGTTTACTCTCATAGTCTTCATGGAGTTTCTTCAATGCCGCACTTTTCTCCTCCCAGGGAGTTGAGTACACACGCACCAATCTTACAAGCTCGTTTACTGGCATGTTCAGATCACTCACACTGAAAGTAATATTATTTTGATTATCAGTAATCACCATAAAGATTTTTGTCTTTAGTAGTCACAGCACCAAAAGTGTCTTAATTCAAGTTACATGTGTACAATAATCTGTTGTCTAGTTCCTATATGTATACATTACTTCAAAGAAGAAAGATTATACCATACTAAGGCAGTATCATATATTAGTTTATAGGGGAAAAAAAGATTAAAATCATATGATATGCATCAAATAAATACAAGAGACTGATTTATGCCATGATACACTATATCATACATGTTTTATCATATAATATTATAATACAATATAGACAAATTTTGAGTAAAACATACCTCCTGAATACTTTTCCAGTAACTGTGGCCAGTTTAATCAAAAGTGGTGGCGGTAAGGCATGTTTTAACATTTCATCTTTCATTTCTAAAAGCTGAAAAAGAAAATATAGTGTTATCAGTAAATTCTTTATGAAATCATGGATATGCATTAATCTGCACTCATTTTAAAACCAGCTCTTAAAGGAAAAGAATATTTATATGTGTATAAACAAACAATTTACCTTGTAATACTAAAGTTAAGTTTATTTCCAAGGCACAAGCAATGGATTATTGTGTCAATTTAATCTTCTAGGATGCTTTGTGAAGAAACATTTTGTTTGCAGATGAGTATGGTCCAACAAATGATATCAATAATAAATTAATTACTTGTCCCCCAGAAAAGAGTATCACATTTTATGCTGCAGAAATGATAGAATCTACAAAGCAAAGGTAATCTTCAATAAAAATAATATTTCAATACAAGATCTATGTCTAGATGGCTTGAGCAGAAAGGAGTTAAAGTAAACAGATTTTTTAGGGATCTTTACCTCTAGTAGTGAGACTTGCATGAGTGCCATGGCATTGACTACACCATCACAGAGATTGTCAAACTTGTTAGGTTCCCTCCTGGCTGCTGGATCACTCTCATCGTCATCAGAGTCAGAGTCATCTGAACTCCCCTATAATTATAACACACAGGCTAATGTATACTTAGCATCAAAAGGATTCATAATTATTTATTTTTCCCTTCGTGTATTCAGTGCATATTCTAAAATCTAAATTAAACCAGAAAACAATCACAAATCAAAATCAATCCTATGGAGTATCCTTATCATTAATAATACTACTCATATTTGTACCACACCTAAGTATTTAAAAAACAAACCTTTTCGATAACCTTTTCTGACATTGAAATATGACTTTTGTCTTATTTCATAGTTTCTTTATGCAAATGAACAATTAATTTCCAAAGTTGATCATGTTCACTTTGTTAGTATCTTCTCTGCATGAAAAGTGCATTCATGAATGATCTGTTACAAGCACCATAAATATAGGAATATAATACATGAACAAGTAGTACAATTATTGGCCTAAACAATTTAGAAAATGCATAATTTGAAAGCTAATCTCTTAAGTTTGTTTATTATTACTGGTATGTACCTGCCTTCTATGTTTATTTCCAATTAAATGTAAACTGTATTCTCTGCTTGATCAGTACTTATAAATGATCATAAATACCTTTTTCTCCTCCATTTCTTCTTCTTCAACATCTTCAGCCAGGGCCTCCAAATTTCTACCTGAAAATGTGTGACAATATGATAGATGAAGAACATCAATATTGAGGAGCCATAGCACATTTTTAATTATACATCTTTAAAGGTCAGTGATCGGGATAAGCATGCGCCCTGCGCCATAGTCACATTCAATTCTAAAATGTCGCATTTAAATTTTTCTTAGTGCGCCAATGTGGCGCATTGAATTTTTAAACAAATCGTGGAAATCTTCTGTTCTTTTATTCAACATAGTGATGACTTGACCATATTCAGTTATTGAAAGTTCTGCATGCGATTTTTCGTATCAATTGATACACAAGACAGCAATTTGAAAGTGTCAATTTATTCAAAACACCATCGTTTCCTGTTGCTACAATCCCTATTTCAAAACATTATACATGTATGTACGTACAAATGGTCTTCACCAGTTAAGACGAATCATGGACTTTTAATTTAACAAAACGAAAACATACAAAGTTTTGTCACTAGATTTGGATGTACTGTAGTTTACAACAATTTACAACAGAGTGGAGGGGTGAGGTTCAGGCAAATTTTGAATTATAAATTCAGGTTTAAAGCATGCAACGAATATTTAAGAAGATCTTTTGAGACTGTTTTGGTCAAATGCGTCCCCCTGTTTCCTATGTTTAAGTACAGAAAAGTCCGTCTAGACAATTGGAGCGGCGGGTGATGCAGATCTATTTATGTTCTTGTTTGTTTGTTTGTTGTTTGTTGTTGTTTTTTTTGGGGGGGTGCAAATTGCTCATGGCACATTCATTTTCAACAATGGCACATTCATTTTGTTAATGGCACATTGATGTCCCAGGATATGGGGTCATTGTCACATTCACCTGATTGCCTATCCCGATCACTGAAAGGTACAAAATTACTCTATCTTTGTATGCGTTATTAACTTGTAAAGTATACTGTGACAAACTGTACTTTGCATTTTGAAAAATGCTTTCCTCCTATAATAATGTGAACTGCGCGCTAACTCCAGGACGGGCACCTGCTAAATGGTTCATAAATGTCAGACGTGCGAGACATGACAATTATAGAGTTGAGGAATATACAGGCTATTGGAAAATCAATATTTACCTCTATCCATGATTCAATCTAAACCGTAAACGATGACAACTGGACACGCTGTATAAGAACTCTAAAACTGATTCACGTATGATCCGCCATTTGTAAACTATATTTGTTGCTACATGTGGTCACGTGATAAAGCAATGGGCAGACAACTCGAATTCACAACTCGGACAAGATTTTTTTCTTTAAAACTACCGATTTTAAGTTTTAAAAAAGTTGAATACCCCAAGTAATAAAAAATACATTAATAAACGAATAAATCATTACTAATAAATATACGTTTCTTTGAACAGTTTTTTCTTCTTTTGCAGTGAAGTTGAACATTTTTTCAATATCATCGTCGCACACTCCGATTTTTAAAGCTGAGTAGGTTTGCTCAAGTATGTAGAAATTGTTATCCCAGTGTACGAATTAATTTTTTTTTCAAAGAGAATAGGGAAATATTTATCATGCAACTCTGTACAAAACTTGATGATATTCCGAAATATATTGAGTTGAAAGGTCTTTACAATTTATTTTACCAAGGACTTATATTATGTCTGTTCATAAGTCCTTGGTTTTACTTTTTTTTATTAAAATCTAAAATTGTTTCTTAATTTGCAATTTCTTGGCACAGACCCCTCCCCTTTATGGCTTTTTTTTAATATTAATGTCATGGATACACGACTACGGTAGTTTTTGGGCCACTAAGACCCCCCCCCCCCCCCCCCCGGCCGCCAAAAAGGACAAAAACTTCAGTAATTAACATTTCCGATCGTCCTCCCATGCATCCATCTACTTTGGTTAGGCAAGTAGTTTTGCTTTGTGAAGATAATGGCGATGCTGGCCTATAAATATGTAGGCCTTAAATGTCACTTTATGGAAGTTTTATATGTACTAACACTAAGGATTCACGTTATTCTAAATGTGAAAAAGCTGCGAGACGCCACATGATTTTGTCGAATTTCTAGTTGTCATGCATCTATCCCACTTGGACTGCCTTTACATCGAAGTATCCACTGAGCGTGGGTTTCCAATGAAGACATCTACCGATGCTAGTTGTCCAAACAATATTCAATGATATACTTTTGTTCTAGAGTAATGATTCACAGAAAAGCCTGTCGAAAGACCAAAGGCGGTTTCTCTATATGGTTATTGTCAAAGGTCAAGGAAAAGTGTATAATCACCTTCCATGGTATGAATATGAATGTAATAATACACATAATTGAGGTCCCCTGCTTTTGGGAACAAAAATCAAAGAGAGCATACCAAATTTAAAATCAAAAACAGGAGAAATAGTGGAGGAAACAGTACAGAAAACAACAGTTCTGAATGATTACTTTGTTTCGGTGTTTACAAAAGAAGATGAAAGCATGCCAGAATTTGAGGAAAGAAATTACAGTACAGTCCTAACAGACATAGACATCAACAGTGACGACGTTGGAAAACTCCTGGGAATGTTGAACCCCAGTAAGTCTCAGGGAGTTGACGAAATCCATCCAAAATTTCTAAAAGAAACCTCAAAAAACATAAATAAACCACTTGCAATATTATGTAGGAAATCCTTGGACGAAGGGAATCTCCCTGTTGACTGGAAGTTAGCTAATGTGTCAGCGATTCACAAAAAAGGAAGTAAAGTAGAACCTTCAAATTATAGGCCTATCAGCCTGACATCAATCCCGTGTAAAATTATGGAAAAACTCATAAGAGATAACCTCGTCAGACACATGGAATCAAATAACTTATTTACAAATCATCAATTTGGATTCAGGAGGGGCCATTCATGTACCACACAATTAATTGAAGTTCTTGACACATGGACAAATTCATTAGACACAAAATCAGATGTCGATGTCATATACTTTGACTTCCAAAAAGCGTTTGACACGGTACCCCATCAGCGACTTTTAAAAAAATTAGCAGCCTATGGCGTCAAAGGCAAAGTACACCGATGGATCTCTGAATTTCTAAAAGAGAGGAAACAAAGAGTGGTCCTAAATGGGAAATATTCTTCCTGGATGGATATAACATCCGGAATTCCCCAAGGGAGTGTACTCGAACCGGTTCTCTTTTTAATATATATCAATGATCTTCCAGAGACTGTATCAAATGCCATAAAACTATTCGCTGATGACACTAAACTCTATGGGCCCTCAAACAACACATTGAATCAAAGGAGCATACAAGAAGACGTTAACAAACTTGAGGAATGGTCAAGGACCTGGCAGCTAAATTTCAACACTGACAAATGTAAGCACCTCCATCTAGGCAAGTTATACTCGCCAGATGATTACAAATTGTCAGATAAAGTTATACAGAAAACGGAGTGTGAAAAGGATATAGGAGTTCATATTGACAGTCAACTGAAATTCAATATACATATCAACACAGCCGTTAAGAAAGCTAACCAGAAACTCGGTATTATCAAAAGAAATTTTAGTCATTTAGACAAGGAATCCTTTCTAAGCCTCTACAAATCTCTAGTAAGACCACATTTGGAATATGCATCCAGTGCATGGTACACTCTCTACAAAAAAGATGCAATATCTATAGAAAATACACAGAGACGTGCAACAAAGCTTATTAAAGATATTAGCCATTTAAGTTATTTTGAAAGATTAAGATCACTAGGACTTCCATCTCTGGAATACAGAAGAATAAGAGCAGATATGGTCCAAACCTTCAAATACATCAAGGGATTAGATAAGAGTTACCAGAGGTTATACGAAATAAATGAAGATACAAGGACAAGGAGTAACGGCCTGAAATTGAAGAAAAAACATTGTCGTTTAGAACTTAGGAAAAATAGCTTCACCAACAGAATAGTTAACACATGGAATAGTTTGCCCAATGAAGTTGTCGATGCCAAAACATTAAACCAGTTCAAAAACAAACTCAATATTCATTGGAAAGGACAGGATATCAAATTTCGACCGAAGTGTCTTACGCCGTACGCAGATCACCATGGATTTAGCCAAAACACCAGAATGGATCTAGAGAGTCATTTGACTAGTTGACAGATCTCGTAGGAAGGTAACAGGTAACAGGGTGTTTGTCACTAAAAATAGCTCAAACTTAAAGGTCAAGGTCACAAGGTAAAAAATATTGGTACCAATGGATGGAATAATACATGTCATATGAAATATAAGCAGTTTCACTTAAATCATTCAAAAGTTATTCCCAAAGTCAATGTTTTCCAAAATTATGTAAATTTACCCCAAGGTAAAAAAATTAAGTATGACTGAAAACAAAACATCTGGTCACGAAGAATGCGCATGTGAAATATGAAAGCCCTTTCACTCACCAATCAAAATAGACTGAATTCAGGCCGTAATTGTTGTTTTTAATTAAATATATACTGACGGGTCGTAATACAACCCATCAGTATAAAACAATAATTACGGCCTGAATTTGGTCTACAACCAAAAGTGATGCCGAAGGTTAAAAGTTTTTTGAGAAATGACTGTCTTACTTTTGGTGTTCATGGGTGTATAATTCTGGTTGGTCACGTGCAAATTCTGTGAATCGCGATTTATTCTACTTATCGGTCATTTTTATTTGAATGCACTTCGCACATTTTGCCTGTAACAGCGTCAAATGTATTTTAACGTTGGTAAATTCTCCCTACATGCAAAACATGAATGTGACGTCACAATAGCAACCCAAGTTATTGGAATATAATTCTAGTTGCCTAATAGGCGTTTTTTAAAACACGGGAAATCTACTAGTAATGTAAATATTCTACATAGGTCACATTCCAGTGTAGGTTATAAGATCAATAATTTTTTTACCTTAAATTACCATGGAAAGGTCTTGTTAACAGTTTACAAGGAATACATAAGTAAAATATGAAAGCCTTATCACTCACCTTTTTTGAAAAATCATATGGCAAAATAGCGCTCAATTTCCTAATTTGCATAGCGGCCATATTGGATTCCGTAGGCTTCATATTCTTACTATAGGAGTCTATGGGGAGCAAATAATAAATTGAGAATACTCACGATTTAATGACACCAATCAAATTTGTCCACATATAGGAATAAACTCTACAACAATCTGAATTTATAAATCCAAATCTTTGATAGATTAACGAATTTTTACTTCTGTCATTTTTGAGGTGAAAATTCGAGGCGATACTGCCCATACCCCCAATGTTAAGAAAGTCCAAAACTTGTCACTAGCCGCACTTTAAGGATGCTTTCTCCTGGCGAGCTGAACAGAAAACGTTCTAGACGACGGGAGATAACTCCTAATGTCGTAAAAGAAAGATGTACGACCTTTGTTTTTTCTGTTCACTGCATCAAATTCAATAGCATGATTAAATGAAGTTGTTTGAGGATATATTTGTTATTTTCATAAGTATAAACATTTTATGTTATCTTTTTGCTTTAAAACAACCTTGTTCAAATAACATTACGTCACTGCGAGAATCTTTGACGTCACGCAGCAAAAATGACGTTCGTCTTCCCGCCATGAATAAAACAGATAAATAACGCTGCAGGAAAGGGATGTAATGTTTGATTACTTATATTAAATAAGGCCCTTTCACATCAGCCTTACCGCGGCCATACGGTCTCTGCGATCCTGCACGCCGTACGGCTGCACCATAACTATTCGAGACCGCCGTAAGAATGCGGCACGAAATATTTCAAAAGAGTTCGTAGTGTTAGATAACAGACTTTTTTTCGTGCGACTGTCGCATTGAAGACGTACGGGCATTTCACGGCTGACATGCGTCATAAGAGAGGAAGACTTTATGAAAGAAAAGATAAGGCACGCATTTTTCATCCAAAAAAAAAATCCGAATCATGTAACCCCATGGACTGAAACAAAAATATTGATAATCCGGTTGGGGGGGGGGGGGGGCTCCGCAAATTAAAGAAAAAAAAATCTATGAAAGATAAAAATAAACTTGCACGCGTACAGCGTCTTCCGACAAACTAAACGTGTGTCATGGTGTGTGTGAGAGAGAAGGGTATATTACATCTACATGTTCTTTAGACATATTTATCGATAACGTTGAATTCAGATTTCCGATTGTCCGAGGTTATCGAATATATTCTGCGGTCGGAGAGTTCTTATCCTTGTTCTTTGTTTGCTGTTAACATTGTACATTAAACAAAGGAAAGAACAAAACAGACAAAGAAAAAAAAAAAAGAAAAAGAAAAATAGTCAGAAGACAGCGCCGCGCGCTGTGTATAGGTTTTTGTAGAAAAAGTGAAGGTTTATACAGTAGCGAGATATTGCCGGGTTTGTTAAAAATAGGTCAATCTCAAAGGTCAAGGTCACTACATCAAAAGTCAAGGTCCATAATGAAAGGTCTGTTAGTTAACGATTAATTTACGTGTGAAATATCTGCCATGTTTGTGGAAATATAAAACATATTTATCAATTAATATGCAAAAAAAAAAAGTTTCGGTGAGTTCAAGACGGGGGGGGTGTTGACCCCCCCTTTCCCCTAGCTATGCAAAAAAAATATGTTTAATGTCATATTATTAGAATGTATATAAATATTCACATGAAAGTACATGGAACAGCTATATAAAACCAAACATAATCAATAAAACCTGAACGTACTGTTGGAAATATGGTGTTTTTTTTTATTTCCTGTATCATTTTGAAAGAAGGGGGGTAGGGTAGCAAAATGGGCCTAAACTTTTTCCCAATGCATAACTCCCCCTACTTTTTCTTTCATAAAAACATGCTATAATGTCCCTAGATACACTATGTGAAGTTTTAAAAAAAGTTTGATGGAATTACATTTTTTATCAGCATTTTAGTGCCAAAAATCTGTTTCTTACGTTACTTTAAAAATTGCCATGTGAGGTAAGAAATTGCTAAAAATTTCATTCCGTTACATCTTATGTCATAAAAATTGTATTCAACAGTAGTAAAGTAATGTATTCTAATATATTTGAGTAATCCAATTCAACAATTCCGTAAGAATATATATATTTTAGATTTTATGAGTAATATTTCGCCAATTTTCAATTTCCCCACAATATTCTGAGATGGTTGAAGAAGGGTATCTTTGATGGCAAATATCTGACATAAAGTCCATATCTTGGTATCCTTTTCTGTTTGTTTTATTACTTATCGGGTCAAGTACTATTGAAATATAATGGTAAGAAAAAAAGTTTGATGCTTTTGAATTCGAGATCTCAGAAGAAAGCATCCTTAACTTTGTTTATCAGTAGGAAATCTTAGGAGCTGTGTATTTGTCCACATGGTTTCGGATAGATCGCGATATCAAATTCCGGATTTTGTGAGAAAAAGGTCTGTCATATTGATGGATTCACTTTATCAGCTTTGACAGGATAAGGATAATCTTGTGTTCATACGTAGAGTGGGTAAATTTTTTTGGTAATAAATAAGCTTAAATAGATTAGAAACAGTTGTATTTTGCCAAGGGCGCATTCTGCTCCTAGAATTTATTTGATCTGATGCATTTAGAATGTATTGCTTTTCCTGGTATGTCGGGTCATTCTTGTTTGAGATTTGGCGCGTTTCGAACATAGGTATATGACGTCATATAATCGTCATATGAATACATTTGCATATATGAATAAATTGAGCGCTATTTTGCCATATGTAATGTCCAAGGTTCAAAGTTTTTTTTAAAGTAGGTCAAACTCAAAGGTCAACGTCACAAAGTTAAACATTTAGGTACCAATGGAAAGGTCTTGTCACAAGGAATGCAGATGTGAAATTCAAAAGCCCTATCCTTACCATTCATAAGTTATGTCCAATGTTAAAGTTTTTGTGACCAAAACACTGACAAACAGACAGGTTTTAATATCCCCTTGCTTTTACTGGCACAAAAAGTAGTCTTCAAGTACCAGTAATTTCTTATTAAACCAATTAAAGTTTATCACTCATTACACCATAAACGATACAAATACAAAGTTTAATTAAGTTCAAAGTGAAATGTAAGTAGTGTGTAAAGTTTTTTTCATGCCATTCATATAAGTGACCTTAACCTTTGACCTAAGACCTTGAAAATCACTATCAAAAGGTTCCATCCTTACATCACTGACAATAATTACTACATGTAGTAGCATACCGTTTCATTTTTCTCCGTTGAAAAATGCCCCATCTAGGGTGTATACAAGTACTGTATGTGTGCTTATTTTAGCTGGATTCATTTTTTAGCTGAGTTAGCGCTACAAAGACTGTGCTAATTCAAGTCTATGTTAAATTATTGAACTTTTATAGATTATTGTTGAAAATAACCCATGTGCGCTAATTCCTGATTACGCTAATATGTCAATTTGCCTTTTTTGCGCTAAAATTTGGTTGCGTTAAAATAAGTACATATACATACAGTATTTTTGTTTGCAATTTATATCTGTGAACATGACCTATGACCTTGAATACACTAGGATTCTTCCTCACATCATAAACAGTTAATATAATAGGTTTGATGAAGGATGGTTGAAAATGTACCCATCAGAGTGAATGTTTACAAGAATTTTGACCAATTCTGATCAGTGACCTTGACTTGAAGTAAAAGTGCACAATTTCCTGCCAAAGAGACTTGCACTCCCTTATATGGACGCACTTTAGCTTTCTCATTGTAAGGAATACATAGACATGGTTTCACTAAACAACAAAAAAATCAAAGGGAAGGGGGTGTTTAACAAGCTGGGACTCTACAGAACTGAAGGCACAATTCAATGTCTATGATTATCTGTGAAGCAAAATTCTGCTTCAAAGCAGAAAAACATCATGTCTGAATACATCTCACCTTACTTCCCTTCAATAGGAAATAACCTCCAACAAAGACCAATATCTCCAACTCATTAATACAAACATGTACATGTAACATAAAACAGAGTAACAAGTAACTTTCATCTATTTTATTAGAAACAATTTGTTATTACTGCAAATAAAAAAATTAAATAAGAGTGCACAACTTTTGACATTAAGCACAGTATTCAACAATGATTGTAAACGTATACAAAATCCTCATCAAAATGAAAGACAAAGATAAATTGTTCAAAATGTGTGATATTTGTGTTTTTTAAATAGATTATATTTTTGCTGAAACATTATGCGGAATACATGTACATCAAAGCAGCATCATAGAATACTAAGATAACAATACATGTATAAATGCCGTACATGTCTTTGACTTTTATCTCCTTTTACTATTCATTCTTCATAACACAGAATAAAAATCTTTCAAAGTTTACAGTTACTTGTAAGGAGACATTTCTGATACCTTATCTGATAATTCATCAAGTTTGTAAGTTCTATGTTGATGGATGTACATGATGAAAAGTGAAAAGAACACGTTGATCTGTACAGACTCCCACTAAATGTTCCATCCTTCATGCTCTGTACAACTCTTTCGTTCAGTAATCCTATTCTTTTGCAAACTCCGTCATTAGTGTTAAACTTCTCAAGCTATCTCTCAAAGACAAATCACACACTAAGGTACTATTCTATTCAATGAAATATTTCTACGACTTGTTTTAACTTTTCATCATTGCAGGAATCCTGGTCATTGGCAGACTCTCTCACTAGTGTAAAACTTCATTGACTATTTATCACTGACAAATTTGGGTAATACATGCAAGTTACTATCCTGTCAATTCACGTCAAACAAATCCTGAATTTGGTTTTAATCTAAAACTTGTTGATGCCATCCAAATACTTGAGAATAGTCCAGTAGCTGCCATGGCCCAGCTTGTATAACTGGAGCCGTATAATATAAACGCAAAGTGTAACGGTAAGATAAATACGACCACTACCTCCGGTACAGGGACGCGGGCATTCCACAACACTCCCCATAGGGCGTAATATAATGGTAGACATAATACAGTAAGCAGTACCTCCAGCCCCGCCCTGATAAATGACCAGGATGTAGCATGCCACAGATCACTGCGATATAAAGTACCAAGCACTAAAACTGTCACAGCCGCCATCTTTGTTACGGTTGTCTGGTTCTCGTTTTTTAAATTATATAGCACTATCATGTCTTTTTGTATACACGATAAAACGATTGTAGCCCCACAGCACTGAAAATGAATATTATCATGCTTGAAAGTCCTACATGTACATGCATATTCACAAGGCACAAAAAATAGCAAAACTTAGTCTGAATTGTTCATCTTTCATATGAATGGTTCATGATATAATACATGTACATTTGGTATTTTTCATGTTGATTGATTTTGCTCACAATAGCAAATTATCATGATTTTTCATTACATGTACATGTATCATTATTATTTCCTGTAAATTTCTGGTTTCTTATATAAAGTACTCTGCAGTACATGTACATGTATATTCTATTGCTTGGTTTTATTTTTACATGTATTATGGACATTATCTTAAAGAAAACAAAACTCAGAAAAGTACAAAATATACAGTATAATAATTGACAAAACTTACCCAGATATCGTGTAAAAATCCGTGAGTAGGACTAAGTAAACACAGTAATATGAAGGATTTGACAGCTGTTATATTTCCTACCAGTGGTATGTATGAGATTTCTTTGTCCTCTTTCCCATGGATCGGAATAATTTCTGAAGTCTGTAAATAACACTGAACATGTAAAGTTTTCTCTCATGAAAATACATCTTGTATTCCAAGATCAAGTTAATTTAAATTTCATGAATTGACTTAATGGTATATAAAGATGGAAAATACTTTATTTTCCCCCGAAAAATCTTAAAACTTATTAAAAGGAAGATGTAAATTGTAGATAGTTAAATTTCTTACCTGTGATATTAAGAATTTCATACTGAGACACACAGCAAGATTAGAACAAAGAAAAATTTTCCAAGCCGGCACCAACAGCCATGAGTCTTTTTTGTCCTTCATTATGAGATCAGCTACTATAGATAGCACATTTAAAATCTCTAATGTAATACACCTGAAACATAGATATCTAACTATCACTGGAAGCTTTTACTGTATTAATCATTAAGTAAAATTTCACAACAAAATATAAATACATATTTTATAGTTTTTTTAACTTTTAACACCCTAAGTTTCAATTTACTTATGGTGCAAGCAAATGATCATCCATCAAACATGAAATTCATATGATGAATTATTCACTGCATTTTTAAAGTATACATTACGTACATACGTGTATAAATTTGTATAACTAAATGTTTAATGAAATTACACATGTATATGCTAAGGAATTTCTTTTCACATGTAATGGTAGTAAATGTAAAATGCTCTTTACTTTGAAATTTTGACTTACGAGTATATAAGTGAGCTTTCTAGTCTTTGTTTTAAATGATAAGCTTTGGCGATGCAAAATATGATGAAACATAGACAGTCTGCTACAAGGCAATATATAATGGCTGATAACATTGGAGGTATACCATCTGGGTAAAGCTGTAAAGAAATCCTTCATTGTTACTTTAATGTACAAAGTACGCAGTACCTGTATCGTATCACACACATACCCTAATTAAATCTCAAAGATTTTTACACTGAGATATGAAGATAGAATCGAGATCAATCAGTATAGCTTAAGGGGGTCCAGAACAGTATCCGAAAGAACCCCATCGGAAAGCTCTGGATCAATTATGACGTCACAATAGAAACGGCGACATTGGTGCGCTTTTTACAAGAACGTCAGGATTACTAGTAGGTAATGTAGAAATAAGGGGGAGGGGGTAACAAAATCACTATAACTTAAAACCTGACGGTCAAATTTCAATAGGAATTAATCAGTGGTTCACTTGACATATGAAAAAGATAATATCAAGTTTTTACGGAAAATAAATGATAGGGTTTCAGATAAACTGACTTTATGATTAGAAATTAGCAACTCAAAGACGTTTTGAAAATATACATAAATTTATCTCCTTTCGACAATTTCTTTTAAAAGTCTTAGTGATCATGTATAACTCTATACATATCCGATTGCCCACATCATATCTAAATGAAAAATTCAGAACTTGTTAATATTCTGCCTCTACAGAAGATTTGTAACTGTTTTTCATTTCCTAAAGTGTATTAATTTTAACGTCACATTTACGGCCCACTTTGGGGCTTTCAATGGGTATATATGTACGTAAGTAGCTTCAAAACTAACGGTAAAAAATTGATGAAACTTTGCATGTAGAAAAAGTATGTTTCAATTATTAACATTTATAATTTTTAGGAAAATTAAATGATAGGATCAAATTTAAGTCTGGCTGTCCTGGACCTCCTTAATTCTTACAAATTTTGGAAGTTAAGATAATATTACAAATAGAAGTACCACATTGTGAGAGAGATATTGTAAGTGTGAGCAGGATTCACATTTTAGCAGATTTTGCACAGATAAAAATACTCTTTTTCAAGACTATCCTGAATTATCCATCTGTATTAAAAAAATGTAAATGATTAAAGGGTGGTAATTTGCCCTGTTTCCACAAAAAATTTGTTGCCCTAAATAACTACTGATAAAGTATTCAATTTGAGATGAAATACACTTACATAGAAAGCTGCCTGTAGTCCAGGAAAGTTTCCTACAACTGTTGAGATTACTAAAAGATGTATAATACTTTTGATATAGTCCCCAGAGAGTAATATTATGGTGCAGAGGAAACTCAGGAATTCTAACAACTGGAACAGTCCATACCTGCAATGTAAGGATTGTATTGTATATCTATTTATGATTACTGGTGAGGGTTTGGGTGGATGCGGAAAATTTGTATGATCTTGCCCCATGTAAATTATACATACATTTGTATATAAATTGTTTCTTTTAGATGATGATGCCAGGTAAAAAAAAACTAAAATTTGGTGAAAGATTATTTCAAGATTCAATCAATAAATAAAACTTACATGTATGTTTCCTTATCCACTATCACTTTATGGTTAATTTTTTTAAACTTGACTTTGGTTTCAAAGCACCAAATGTACCAAAGTCATGAAGCTTGTTCAGTTCTAAAAGTATAATAACTTACCAAGAAACAGTAAAAGAAGGTTGAGTAACCATACAGAGTATCCCAGTACAGATTTCTACAATGCCTACATGAAGTATCCTGTTCTCACTGGGTAGATGGAGTACTCCTGATGCCACTGTAAGGACTCCACACAATATACTACACAGACCTGAAAGTACAGACACAATATTATAAATATTCCTTGTAGAATATGTATAGATCTATTTGTAATTACTAAATGTGTTTGTTTATATGTAAATCTACTTGTATAATAACCCAAGGCATTTGTTTATATGTACATCTACTTGTCTGACTGACAGTCATGGCAAGAATCAATTTTAGTGATTTTTTTCTTGTCCAGAGTAAAGGAGGGGAGGAATTGGAAGATTGTCAAATGGGCCAAAAACTCCCTTCCACATTCAAATATGAGCAAAGTTTTGCCAGGTCAATATTTTTTTCAGCCTTTTTCACTGTAACTTTGACCTTGTAGATATGACCTTGGTTCAAGGTCATAACACATTCTTGGATCCTTGCCAGCAACTCTTGGAAGTATATTCATTGCTATGGTCCATAGGGAATTTTACCATTCTTTTCGTGACATTAACCTTAGACATTACCTTGGTTCGAGGTCACAACATTTTTACTACCTATGTGCACGATGACCTTGCTTCAATGTCATGACATGACATATAGGGGCTAAAAAGGTATGCCCCACACACAGTTGATGGACAGACAGAAAGACAGACAGATAAACAGATATACACATGTAAAAGTTACGAAGAACTACTTGATACTCATCCACTCCAGATACATTAGAATTTATGGACATACATACAGACAGACAAACACTGAGATCCTAATACATTGTATATGAAAGTTATATTAATGAAGAAAATGAAACCTACCTATAACATCTGACATGCTGGCATCTACTCCAAATATGTAAGAAGTGAGTATGTAGAAAAATGGCACTACGTTCATCATCACAGACAAGGACATCAGGAAAATACCTAGTATTACCTGAAACCATGGAGAGAAGATATGTCATGTTTGCTGATGCATTCATAATCCTTTTTAAATTTTGCGGATACTTCAAACAATCTAGGATTTACATGTAGCTTGGAAATGTATTTTTAAATTAAGGAGATGAGATTGATTCAGTCAGTACAAAGTGTTGAACAATATTTGGTACAGATTCATCAAGTCTTGATTAATTTTTTTTTCAAATTAATAACCATTTACGTAAATATATACCTACATGTACATGTTTATTTATCAAGTGATTAAGCCCCTCTAGAGTCATAGACAGATATTGCAATATACCAGAAGACACTGAAACTGGTAAGTTTTCTTTGACAAAACACACATGTATAAATATATTTTTTTAAAGGTAAATTATTTATAAGAGACTTTTGCATACATCTTACTTGATTTACAGTAGTGTTGTCCCCAGGTTTACACAGTAACATTTTGATGGTCATAAACACAAAGAAGTAAAGTGTGATGATGTTAAGATAGGAGAATCCGTGTGACTGGTGTATGAAGATAAACATCATGGCTATGAGAGATTTGGTTATATGTGCCGACATACATGCGCACGCTATGTTGTCTGATAGTAACTTGCTGATCTGACATCTGAAACATTCATGTAAATCATTCTATTATCTTGACAATTTCATCAACAATATTCAAAATGAATAAACATTTTATAGACTGCAGAAAATTACATGCATTCATTTCTATTATATTATATTTTTAGATAAATGCATTTATATAACATGTAGTGGAAACACTGTATGGTATGGCAGTTTTATTTGGTGTCTTACCTGTGCAGAGTGTATAGGGCTGCCACTGTTGTCAGTAAGAATGTATGCCAATCATACAATCTAGATTCAAACAGAATTACCTCCCCTCCTATGAACACTGCAAGAAAAATTTGATCAATGAATCCCCTTGAGTAACAATTTCTATTCACTCAAGTAAATGTATGCAAAGCAGGCTATCTCATCAACCTCCGCTCTACTAAATGAAATTCAACAAAACTAAAATCTTTTAAGAATTTCATCATCCATTTAACTACAAATGGACAGACACTTGGACAGACAAACTAATTTTATCATTCTAATATATCTGACAACTGTCAAGACTTACTCGATGTCTGAATGAGGATCATAGAAGTAAGGATTTGTTGAGAGCAGTGGAAGGCAGTGTAAGCCGTGGTGAGACATACAATGGAATTCAGGATCATCATAACAAAAACCTGGCTCTGTGATAGGCCAAACAGGAACGTGTACGAGAGTCGCCATGGTAACTTCAACGACCATGCTACAGACATTAGAGAGGACAGCGTAAGGAGGAACAGAGACTGTATCTGAAAGGAACAAATAGGAAATGTTACATGATCTGCAATATTATGCAAAAAAAGCTAATGTAACTTCAGATTCTAGCGGGATCCAGTAAAGATGTAAGATGTAAAGTTTATGAAAAGAAATTTGACTTTTCAGGGCAGATTTTACACCTTTTTACTTGATTAATTCAGCATTTGATTAGGTACTCATAAACAGGCATATAACAGTTGTTTCTTGCCTTATATTGTTTATAACTAAGTAGACCACCGTAGATGGCGTAAGCAGTGATGACTAACGGCAACCACTCCAAGAAATGTGAGTCCACTCCTAGATGCCTTAACACTGGATATGACAGTAATACAGCTAGAACACCACATACAGACCGAACCTTCACTACAAAGCTGTAGCTTAAACCTGTAAAATGAAGTCAATACAACTATTATTAGTTACATTTATAATTATCTATCATCAACCAAACTATTTTTTACAAAGCTGCATGACATTCAAAACTTAGATAAATCATGTTAAATGATGAACAATTAAAATTCATTTTGATGACAGCATATGTAACCTTCATCAATCTACAAACTACAGTAAAACGATGGAACAAGCACACATGAACATCTTTTTTGACAGCTTGTCATAGATTAAGGTAGGTGTTTCACTTCAGGTGTGGAGTAGCTTCCAATTCACAGCATGATTCATGCTGGACTATGTACATGCAGCCTTATCATTATCATAGACAGTTTAAAATAACAAATAGTTTAAGATTGATGAAAGACTAATATGAACTTCCACCATCCTGAGGGAGGGGAAGGCTAATTCTCAACCCAAGTGTATAAAATTTTGCAAGTCCATGACAAGGCTTGCCGAAGCAAAACTGACAAGCAAAATTTTGTACAAAAGGGTTGAGAATTTGCCATTCCTCCCTCACAGTGGTGTTCACTAGGAAAAACAACTTGTAGTGTCTATCATATTCATAATCAGCTGTTTGTTAACATCACTTTGGTATCAATAGCCATGATGTCAGAGAGTGAGATTGATGATGTGAGAAGGTGAGATTGATGACGTGAGAGGGTGAGATTGATGACGTGAGAGGGTGAGACTGATGATGTGAGAGGGTGAGATTGATGACGTGAGAGGGTGAGATTGATGACGTGAGAGGATGAGATTGATGATGTCAGAGTGTGAGATTGATGATGTCCGAGGGTGAGATAGATTTTTCTCCCACTTGAGATTGAGAAGTATAAAATTTTCCAGAGGTAAGATAAATCGATCTCATATTCTGACTTCATCAATCTCACCCTCTGACGTCATCAATACCAAAGCAACATTATGGAAGTAAGGAACAAACAGTTGATTATAACAAACATTCTAGTCAACGACGTGGGAGAAAAACAATCAAACACCACTATGAGGGAGGGATGGCTATTTCTTAACCCTCGTGTAAAAATTTTGCTTACCCATGACTCGGCAAGCCTCATTATGGACTTGCAAAATTTGTACACTCGGGTTGAGAAATCTCCATCCCTCCCTCGTGATGGTGTAAGATTATATTAATCTCACACAAGGAAAATTAGAAAGTTCTCAGTCTCAAGTGAGAGAAATTTTCCTGTCATTTCTCTTTCCTTTTCTTAGCATTACAATTTATATCTATCCTGTTACATACTTAAATCTTTCGAAGTAATTAAACTTTTTATTTTTCAAATTACACATGTAATAAAAATATTGAAACATACAAATAATACTTGCCCTCACCATAGATATCAGCTATATGTCTGGTACTCAACAATGTTGTCAATAATACACTGGTAGTTAGGAGTAGTAAAACCTCACACTGTAACAGAAAATAACGATATAACAACAATGTTGTCAATAATACACTGGTGGTTGGGAGTAGAAAAACCTCACACTGTAACAGAAAATAACGATATAACAACAATGTTGTCAATAATACTCTGGTAGTAAGGAGTAGTAAAACCTCACACTGTAACAGAAAATAATGATATAACAACAATGTTGTCAATAATACACTGGTGGTTGGGAGTAGTAAAACCTCACACTGTAAAAGAAAATAACGATATAACAACAATGTTGTCAATAATATACTGGTGGTTAGGAGTAATAAAACCTCACACTGTAACAGAAAATAACGATATAACAACAATGTTGTCAATAATACACTGGTGGTTGGGAGTAGTAAAACCTCACACTGTAACAGAAAATAACGATATAACAACAATGTTGTCAAAAATACACTGGTGGTTGGGAGTAGTAAAACCTCACACTGTAACAGAAAATAACGATATAACAACAATGTTGTCAATAATACACTTGTGGTTGGGAGTAGTAAAACCTCACACTGTAACAGAAAATAACGATATAACAACAATGTTGTCAATAATACACTGGTGGTTGGGAGTAGAAAAACCTCACACTGTAACAGAAAATAACGATATAACAACAATGTTGTCAATAATACACTGGTGGTTGGGAGTAGTAAAAACTCACACTGTAACAGAAAATAACGATATAACAACAATGTTGTCAATAATACACTGGTGGTTGGGAGTAGTAAAACCTCACACTGTAACAGAAAATAACGATATAACAACAATGTTGTCAATAATACACTGGTGGTTGGGAGTAGTAAAACCTCACACTGTAAAAGAAAATACCAATATAACAACAATGTTGTCAATAATATACTGGTGGTTAGGAGTAGTAAAACCTCACACTCAATATAACAACAATGTTGTCAATAATACACTGGTGGTTGGGAGTAGTAAAACCTCACACTGTAACAGAATGTAACAACAATGTTGTCAATAATATACTGGTGGTTAGGAGTAGTAAAACCTCACACTGTAACAGAAAATAAGGATATAACAACAATGTTGTCAATAATACACTGGTGGTTGGGAGTAGTAAAACCTCACACTGTAACAGAAAATAACGATATAACAACAATGTTGTCAATAATACACTGGTGGTTGGGAGTAGTAAAACCTCACACTGTAACAGAAAATAACGATATAACAACAATGTTGTCAATAATACACTGGTGGTTGGGAGTAGTAAAACCTCACACTGTAAAAGAAAATAACGATATAATAACAATGTTGTCAATAATATACTGGTGGTTAGGAGTAGTAAAACCTCACACTGTAACAGAAAATAGCGATATAACAACAATGTTGTCAATAATACACTGGTGGTTGGGAGTAGAAAAACCTCACACTGTAACAGAAAATAACGATATAACAACAATGTTGTCAATAATACACTGGTAGTTAGGAGTAGTAAAACCTCACACTGTAACAGAAAATAACGATATAACAACAATGTAGTCAATAATACACTGGTGGTTGAGAGTAGTAAAACCTCACACTGTAACAGAAAATAACGATATAACAACAATGTTGTCAATAATACACTGGTGGTTGAGAGTAGTAAAACCTCACACTGTAACAGAAAATAACGATATAACAACAATGTTGTCAATAATACACTGGTGGTTGGGAGTAGTAAAACCTCACACTGTAACAGAAAATAACGATATAACAACAATGTTGTCAATAATACACTGGTGGTTGGGAGTAGTAAAACCTCACACTGTAAAAGAAAATAACGATATAATAACAATGTTGTCAATAATATACTGGTGGTTAGGAGTAGTAAAACCTCACACTGTAACAGAAAATAGCGATATAACAACAATGTTGTCAATAATACACTGGTGGTTGGGAGTAGAAAAACCTCACACTGTAACAGAAAATAACGATATAACAACAATGTTGTCAATAATACACTGGTAGTTAGGAGTAGTAAAACCTCACACTGTAACAGAAAATAACGATATAACAACAATGTAGTCAATAATACACTGGTGGTTGAGAGTAGTAAAACCTCACACTGTAACAGAAAATAACGATATAACAACAATGTTGTCAATAATACACTGGTGGTTGAGAGTAGTAAAACCTCACACTGTAACAGAAAATAACGATATAACAACAATGTTGTCAATAATACACTGGTGGTTGGGAGTAGTAAAACCTCACACTGTAACAGAAAATAACGATATTGTTATGACAACAAAGTGCTGACTTGTAATCAGTCCATCGATAATTCTGAAATGTACATGTATCAATACTAGTTAGCTTACAAATGTGTATTTCATTTAAAAATAATAAGTTTCTTTCAGCCAATGATTTCATCAATACATGTTGGTGAAACACTGCACCCCTTTGTAAGTAGACTGTCAAACATAAATCAAGGTCAAGGTCAATGTTAATAGGTCAAGTCTTGGGACTGAATAAAGGGTCTTGTCACATGCATTTACAGTACATGCGAAAAACGTCATTGTTTTTAAAAGTTATGCACAATGATTAATGATTAAAATGGACATGCAGGTAACAGACAGATGGGGCAAGAACCCAGGTAACACAAAACAATTTTAAAAGGTTTCAAGTAAGTTCTGCTGACAATTTTTTGTTCAAACGTTTCAAGAACATTTTAAAAACATTTTCCAGTGGTAAAGAAATGTTTTTAAAATGTATTAACAACATTTAAGAGTTATGAATAAAATAAACTATTTTAGGAATATTTCGAAATGTTACAATGACGTTGTTGAAACATCTGTATAAAATGTCAAAAGAATACATTTATGCAACAAAACAGCACAAATGTTTTCAGAATGTTTTAAGAACTTTATTGCAATAATCAATTAGTCAACACACTTTAAAAACATTTCAAACACATTTTAGATATTTTGTAGACGCGTTTTAAAATCACATCAATGTTTTCAAAATGTTTTAAGAAAATTATAACAATATCCAATAAGTCAAAACATTTCTGAAACATTTTAAACATGTTTAAGAATATTTTGTAGATGCGTTTTAAATTCACATCATAAATTAATATGCCTACATTCTAAGCATATCATGTGACCTTGTGGTTGATTTTAATTTCAATTTGAATGAGGAAACATTCTGGATAATTTTTTTCATTTTTTGTGATTCACGAATCATTACAAGCATCACATGTATAGGAATCCCTTTATCCAGCGTCTGTCAGTTTCTATATAAAATGTTTTGATAACGTAACTGGAACCACAAAAAGTAACTTGTGAAGTGTTCCCAGTAGTACAATATTCCAGCATGTTAAAATGCAGATAAGAGGGGATATCCCATTAGCTCATTCAGTATGATACTGGTTTATGGATCTGACAGCCGTGGTTCAAGTCCGTTTAGGTATATGTGATTCTTTCGGTGAAACATAGGAGTAAACGGTCGCAAAATAGTAATAGAAAAGCTACATGGTAAAAAGTACACTGCCTCACCTAAGAAAATGAAAGGATGGAGGGGAAAAATGTTTTGTATTATTTATTGAAACATTTTTAAAATGTTTGACAACATGATTATATTAACATTTTTATGTAACATTTCCTAAAATGTTTTAATGATGTTTACGGAACCATACAAAATCACGCGAATAAAATATTAAAAAAAAATGTTTCTGTAACATTTACCAAAACATTTTAAAAATGTTTTTAAAACATGCTTGTGTTAACTAGGAACATTATATTCCCATCAATCTTTGATACAGGGAGCATAAAGCCACTTACATGTATACCTACTACAAAAAGAACTAGCAAAAGAAAAGATATTTGATTGTGTCTTTGATGAATGCAACAATAATAGCAAAAAGTTTGTCCGTTTACAAATTAAACAGATGCTCCAGTTTACCATTGAAAAATATGTTGATCAAACATAGATTGATGTATGTACAACGTATGTGTCATTGTACTTACTATAAATCCAAACGGTACTATTCCGATCAGTGATACTTGATACACACCAATAAGACCATGAACAGCTAACGGTAGGGAGTTAAACACAATAGCTACGGCTATTATACTTACTATAAATCCAAACTGTACTATTCCAATCAGTGATACTTGATACACACCAATAAGACCATGAACAGCTAACGGTAGGGAGTTAAACACAATAACTACGGCTATTATACTTACTATAAATCCAAACTGTACTATTCCGATCAATGATACTTGATACACACCAATAAGACCATGAACAGCTAACGGTAGGGAGTTACACACAAGCTATGGCTATTATACTTACTATAAATCCAAACTGTACTATTCCGATCAGTGATACTTGATACACACCAATAAGACCATGAACAGCTAACGGTAGGGAGTTAAACACAATAGCTACGGCTATAATATGTGTATGATGGAGTATGTCTGTGTCCTCCCCCTCCGTGGTCATGCTCGGTTTGAAGGATGAAATTGTTGGCGTTAGAAATACTTGAAATAATGCAAAACTAAAAAGGAAAAGAAAACTTCTATTATTTATACATGTACATATATAGTGTGGAAATATGAATACAAAGCAATCAATATCAACAACTTCAAAAGTTTTTTTTTTTTGCTTGGTAACTTTAAACCCATTAAATTGTGTTTCATACTCTAAAGAAATCAGTCACAATGGTCATGACTGATGAAAGAAATTATGATATCCAAAGCTCTCCCTCGTCATTGAAGTATGACAGGAATTATAATTTAAAATAATTAAGCTTCCACATCATGACATTTTATAACAAATGATGTAGTGATAATGCTACAAATACTATACCTTATAAAGAGAAGCACAATAGAGAGAAATTTAAGAGGAATAATTGTTGCTACGGCCCAAGTCATCAGACACGCAGATAATCCTGGGTATAACGTAAACAGTATCTGCTCTAAGAACTGAAATATAAAATCATGAAACTGATGTTGTTGTTCATCCAAACTAACCTAGATATTTGAACATCTTTACACACCAGCTAAATACATGTATATCTAACATTCTTGATATGCCAAACTAAGTAACAATAGGTTATTCACTTACGACACAGACTTCTGGTTCCTGCATACGGAAAATAGCAATCTGGAGTACAGCCCATGCTCCACTCAGCAGTATAAAGGAATTCATCAGGGCAAGTAGAATAATGTTTATATATGAAACCCTGAAAAGAAATTCAGTCAGGTTATAATACATGAACGGAATTCCTGGTGAACCAACTTTCAGGGCCCTCACACCCATTTTTGAGACAGGGGCCGGGACCTTTGAAATTGGGAAAAATAGCAGTGTATTCTCGAATTGGGAAAAATATAAATAGATTTGGATGCCATTTTGCCTGAAATTTAGCATTTTAAACTCTTTTTTTTTCCATGAAGTTTCGAACTGGGAAAAATTGGTCAACAACTTGGAAAAAAGGATACTATTTTGCATTGGGAATGGGGCTAAATATCGGCCCCAAATCAGGCCGATCAAGAGCCCTACTTTACACAATGTCGTAACAAGGACTTTACACTCTAGATAGTCAAAATCCCTGAGACTTAATTTCCATCTCTGTAAGTTGGTCAAGGACTTACAAGTATTTTCTAAGATTAAGGCAAAGACTAAAAGAATAGTCAACAACATATATGCTGCATATTTGTTTGTTAATTTCTATGATAAACATATATGTAATGTCACTAAACATAATGTTTACCTTTGTGTATTACATATGGACTATTATCTATCTGATATTCTAATATGACTTGAAAATTTCTCCCAATATGTACCATAGACCTCGCCTGGTGTAAAATCTCCAACAAACTTCCAGTGCGCTAAGCTCCGCCCATCCACGTGCTATATTAGAATAGAAATAACAACTAGCTAGCCGTGATTCATTGTCCAGTAATTCCACTCGTCGCATGAACCAATCAAATTATCACCTCCCTGATTCGCGGCTCGGTGATAATTTGATTGGTTCATGCGACTCGTGGAATTACTGGACAATAAACCACGGCTATCTAGTTGTTATTTCTTAAAAGTTATTTAGATAATAATAAAGTTAATTAATTTTCAAAAGGCAGTGAAAAGAATCCTATATGATGGACTTACCAGATGAGGGGAAATGTAAAGTACAATATGGTAACGTGACATGGCACAAAAATCATCATAAACACCACCAGCGTCCTGAAAATACAGTGTGTGTCAGTCAAATCTTAGCTCACTTGGACAGTCCTTTTTCAAACTACGTGAAACAATATTTACATTACTAGTAGATTCCCCATGTTAAACGCCCATTAGGCAACTAGAATTATATTCCAATAACTTGGGTTGCTATTGTGACGTCACGTTCAAGTTTTGCATGCAGGGAGACTTTACCAACGTTCAAATACATTTGACACTTTAACAGGCAAAATGTACGAAGTGCATGCAAATACCAGAAGTCTCTGATGAGACTGTAGCTCTCCTGGTTGTTTTTTCTAAAACATCAATTTCCTTTTTTTTTTTTTTAAACCAAGACCATAGGGAGCAGGCACTCTAACAAATTATAAGTAGCATGACAAAATAGCAATCCAAGGAATGCTTGTGTCGCCTGCGAAGCGGCTTATTCTAGGAGGTGGATCACATGGTTCAAAATTACTGATATCACTATAAAAGTCTAATGAAATTCATATTCGAAATATCAGACCTCTTACTTACCAACTGAAAGATATGGTCAATCTCAAATTTTCAGAAAATAGTGTCAATCAACTAGGTCAAGGTCACTGCGTAAATGTTTTGGTAACAAAACAAAGGTCACATCATATGAAATATATGCGTGAAATATTAAAGCCCTATCACTTAGCAATCAAAAGATATACGCAATTCTAAGAAAAAAGGTCACATATCTAGGTCAAGGTCACTAGATCAAAATTTATGGTATGTTTAGAAAGGTCTTGTCACAAAAAATACACATGTGAAATATCAAAGCCTCATCACTAACCTATCAAAAGATATAGCGAATCCCAACTTTTGAAAAGTAGGTAAAATATCTATGTCAAGGTCACAAGGTCAAAAATTATTGTATGTGCAGAAAGGTCTTGTTACAAGGAATACACAAGTGAAATTTCAAAGCCCTATCACTTACCAATCAAAAGATATATACAATATTAATTTTTTTTTTAAGTAGGTCAAGGTCAGTAGGTCAAAAATTATGGTATGTGTAGAAAGGTCTTGTTACAACCAATACACAAGTGAAATTTCAAAGTCCTATCACTAACCATTCAAAAGATAATGCAAATTTTAACTTTTCTGAAAAGTAGGTCAAATATCTAGGTCAAGGTCACAAGGTCAAAAATTATGGTATGTGTACAAAGGTCTTGTCACAAGGAATACATGTGTGAAATATCAAAGCCCTATCCCTTACCAATCAAAAGATATAAGCATTCTTATTTTTTTCGAAAAGTAGGTCAAATATGTAGGTCAAGGTCACTAGGTCAAAAATTTTGGTATGTGTAGAAAGGTTTTGTCACAAGGAATACACATGTGAAATATCAAAGCCCTATCACATACCATTCAAAAGTTATGGGCTGTGACACCCAAAGTGTGACAGACAGACAGACGGACGGACGGACGGACGGACGGAAGGACGGACGGACGGACAGACGGACAACGGACAAAGTGATCCCTAAGTGTCGCTATGCTTCGCAGGCGACACAAAAGCTACATATCCATTATACTGCAACTATAATAGCACTCATATAATTCATAATATCCGAGATAAAGTATTTCTAAAAAGAATGTCACACCCATTTTCCAAGATCCTAGGGGCCAAGGACTGCTAGCTCAAATGAACTACCAATGACACATCAAGACTTGGATAAAGAATTAACTCTCCATCATACACTGCCATCCATAAATAACTATACAAACAAGGAAATCATTCTAAATTCTTTATAGATTTATCCAAATTTTTCCATTCTGAACTTGAAAGAATAACAATAATTGGCTTCACATAAATTTATATTATTAATTGTGATAACAAAAATGTAAAAAGATTCTTTTTTCATCAGCACAATTTTTTTTCAAAAATTGTCATTTTTATATAAAAAAGAATGAAAATTCAAAAAATGCAAATATTTGGGTCAAGTTTATTACAAATGATTTCTATAAGGTTCATCTTCAGAGTTATACAGCAATAGATTCAAAATTGTTCTGTTTCTGACAGCAACACGAACAGAAATAGTGTATACTAATTTATGGATGGCAGTGTAAATAGCTTTAAACGAGAAGAGAGCACAACTATATAGGAAAAATTACCACACCCATTTTCAAAGACCCTAGGGGTACAAGGCTAAAACAAAATATCAGGTGCACATCTATGCCACAGACCAATCATTGCAAAAAGAGTTAATTCTACATCATTTATAGTGTCAGAGGGGTTACAAGCACAAGATTACATTTACTTATATAGGAAAAATGACCACACCCATTTCTGAGACCCCAAGGGTCAGGGGCTAAAACATAAAAACAGGTGCACAACTAGACCTGAGACCCATAATATTGCAATAAGAATTTAGTCAGAGGAGTTGTGAGCACAAGATTACACAGAGTTATATAGGAGAAAATGACCACACCCATTTCTATGACCCTGGGGGTCAGGGGCTCAAACAAAATATCAGCACAACCAGACCACAGACCCATCACATTGCAGAAAGAATTAAGTCTCCATCATTTATAGTGTCAGAGGAGTTGCGAGCACAAGATTACATAGAGTTGTATAGGAGAAAATGACCACACCCATTTCTAAGACCCTGGGGGTCAGGGGCTCAAACAAAATATCAGGTGCACAACAAGATCACAGACCCATCATACTGCAAAAAGAATTAAGTCTTCATCATTTATATTGTCAGAGGAGTTGCGAGCACAGATTATATAGAGTTATATAGGAGAAAATGACCACACCCATTTCTAAGACCCTGGGGGTCAGGGGCTCAAACAAAATATCAGGTGCACAATGAGACTACAGACCAATCATATTGCAAGAAGAATTAAGTCTCCATCATTTATAAAGTCAGAGGAGTTGCGAACACAAGATTACATAGAGTTATATAGGAGAAAATGACCACACCCATTTCTAAGACCCTGGGGGTAAGGGGCTCAAACAAAATATCAGGTGCACAATGAGACTACAGACCCATCATACATGTATTGCAAAAAGAATTAAGTCTCCATCATTTATAAAGTCAGAGGAGTTGCGAACACAAGATTATGTTACATAGAGTTATATAGGAGAAAATGACCACACCCATTTCTAAGACCCTGGGGGTCAGGGGGCTCAAACAAAATATCAGGTGCACAACAAGACCACAGACCCATCATATTGCAAAAAGATTTAAGTCTCCATCATTTATAGTGTCAGAGGAGTTGCCAGCACAAGGTTAAATAGAGTTATATAGGAGAAAATGACCACACCCATTTCTAAGACCCTGGGGGTCAGGGGCTCAAAAAAAATATCAGGTGCACAACTAGACTACAGACCCATCATATTGCAAAAAGAATTAAGTCTCCATCATTTATAGTGTCAGAGGAGTTGCGAGCACAAGATTACATAGAGTTATATAAGAGAAAATGACCACACCCATTTCTAAGACCCTGGGGGTAAGGGGCTCAAACAAAATATCAGGTGCACAACAAGACCACAGACCCATCATATTCCAAAAAAAAATTAAGTCTCCATCATTCATATTGTCAGAGGAGTTGCGAGCACAGATTATATAGAGTTAACTATGTAGGAGAAAATAACCACACCCATTTCTAAGACCCTGGGGGTCAGGGGCTCAAACAAAATACCAGGTGCACAATGAGACTAGACCCATCATATTGCAAAAAGAATTAAGTCTCCATCATTTATAAAGTCAGAGGAGTTGCGAACACAAGATTACATAGAGTTATATAAGAGAAAATGACCACACCCATTTCTAAGACCCTGGGGGTAAGGGGCTCAAACAAAATATCAGGTGCACAACAAGACCACAGACCCATCATATTGCAAAAAAAAAAAGTCTCCATCATTTATAGTGTCAGAGGCGTTGTCCAGACAAGATTACATAGATTTGACCACGCCCATTTTCTAAGACCCTGGGGGGTCAGGGACTGAAACTAAATGTCAGGTGCACAACTAGACCATGGACCAAGTAAAATGCAAAAAGAATTAACTTTCTATCTCTAACAGTTTCAGAAGAGTTGTCCGGACAAGATTACATAGAATTTAATGACCACGCCCATTTTCTAAGACCCTGGGGGTCAGGGAGTGAAACTAAATGTCAGGTGCACAACTAGACAATGGTCCAAGTAAAATGCAAAAAGAATTAACTTTCTATCTCTTACAATTTCAGAGGAGTTGTCCGGACAAGAATTGTTTACGGACAGACGGACAGACAGACAGACGGACAGACGGACGGACGCCGGACAAAGGGTGATCGCATAAGCTCGACTGGTCTGAGACCAGTAGAGCTAAAAAATGACTGATATTTAGAATAAATGTAAATACAAAAATGTATAAGTAATGACAGTCTTACTTTTGGTGTTCATGGGTGTATAATTCTGGTTGGACGAGTGCAAATTTTCCGAGAATCGCTGTGCAATTCACGAAATTTGCACATGACCAACCAGAATTATACACCCATGAACATCAAAAGTAAGACAGTCATTTCTTAAGTGATGCAATTTAATATAAGCTTAAAATGCATCAAAGATGCAAAGTGCCGAGTTGCAAAACTTGAATATAAGTAAAATATACATGATTTGAATATGGTCTCGACAGATGGGAAACATTATTAGCATGTTTCAGGTTGATCCACATTCATATATAATTCAGAAACCATTTTCAATTAACGAGTCCTATGAATTTGACCTTTGATCTCTTGACCCCAAAATTAATAGGAAACATTTCTGGCAAGTTACATGATAATAGGTGCAATACAGGCTCAAATTCAGTCGGGAAACCATTTTTAATCATCTTAGTCCTGTGACCTTGACCTTTGACCTTTGAACCCCAAAATTGATAGTGGTCATCCTTGATCCATGGGAAACATTTCTGGCAAGCTTCATGATTATAATTGCAATACAGGCTGAAATATGGTCCGGAAACCACTTTCAATCATCGGAGTCTTGTGACCTTGACCTTTGACCTTTTGACCCCAAAATCAATAGGGGTCATTCTTGATTCATGGGAATCATTATTGGCAAGTTTCATGACTTTAGGTGCAATACAGGCTAAAATATGGCCAGGAATCCATTTTCAATCATCAGAGTCCTGTGACCTTGACCTTTGACCTTTTGACCCCAAAGTCAAAAGTGGTCATTTTCTATTCACAGGAAACATTTCTGGCAAGTTACATGATTATAGGTGCAATACAGGCTGAAATATGGTCCGAAAACCAATTTCAATCAACAGAGTCCTGTGACCTTGACCTTTGACCTTTTGACCCCAAAATCAATAGGCCTCATCCTTGATTCAAGGGAAACATTTCTGGCAAGTTTCATGACTTTAGGTGCAATACAGGCTAAAATATGGCCAGGAAACCATTTTCAATCATCAGAGTCCTGTGACCTTGACCTTTGAACTTTTGACCCCAAAATCAAAAGTGGTCATTTTCTATTCACAGGAAACATTTCTGGCAAGTTACATGATTATAGATGCAATACAGGCTGAAATATGGTCCGAAAACCAATTTCAATCAACAGAGTCCTGTGACCTTGACCTTTGGACCCCAAAATCAATAGGCCTCATCCTTGATTCAAGGGAAACATTTCTGGCAAGTTTCATGATTATAGGTGCAATACAGGCTGAAATATGGTCCGGAAACCGTTTTCAATCATCTGAGTCCTGTGACATTTTGACCCCAAAATCAATAGGGCTCATCCTTGACTAATGGTGAGTAAGTGTATGAAGTTTCATTGTTATAGCCTCTTTCGTAGTTGACTTATAGTCCGGAAACCAATTGTTGATGCCCTCCCGCCCGCCCGCCCGCCCAACCGCCCGTCTCACATCAAATTAAGAGCCGAGTTTTGCAACTCGGCTAATAACCTCTACTAATCTCAGTCTGTCACCAAAAACATTGTACAATCAAACAGAATTTTCGATATGATATGTTTATAACTTACAAATCACAATAAATTTTATCCAACTTTACCTGTAACTCTGAATTAACAAAAATATCTACAAACCTTTGATTATTTGAGCCAGTGTCCACTATGAGTATTAACGCAATGCCAGCTGATACTAAAAGTAATAATCTGAAAAACATAGGTATTCATGGATTATGAAGCTCACCTTGTGGCAGCAAGATTCAATTTAAACATATTTCTATGTATATATATATATTGGCTTTAAAAGGTAAAATCACTCAAGCTTTAAAGGGTAGGTCAAGGTCATTCTAAGAAAGTTTGATCAAAGATTCATCCAATTTGCAAGTTTGGAACATACATGTATAACACTTATATAAACTCAATATTGGCTTTAAAGGCAAAAATCACTCAAGCAGAAAAAAGTAGGTCAAGGTCATTTTATGTAAGTTTGATCAAAGATACATCCAATTTGCAAGTTTGGTACATGTAGCACTTATACTATGCTCAATATTGGCTTTTAAAGACAAAATCACTCAAGCGGAAAAAGTAGGTCAAGGTCATTCTACGAAAGTTTGATCAAAGATTGTCACTTCCAATGTGCAAGTTTGGTACATGTAGCACTTATACTCTGCTCAATATTGGCTTTTAAAAGCAAAATCACTTAAGCCGTCAAGGTCATTTTATGACAGTTTGATCAAAGATACATGATACATCCACTTTGTAAGTTTGGTATATGTAGCACTTATACTTTGCTTAATATTGGCTTTCAGAATTTTATTTCATCTTTCTAGTAAACATTGACGGGGAGACAATTCAAGATAAAAATGATGTGCATTTTCCACCAATTGTTTAAAAAATTAAAGAAAATAGGAACTATTTGACAGGACAATGACCTAGATATACAATAACTGGGATTCGTATTCTTCACCTCAGCATCCCAAGATGAATCACTTGTGCAAGTTTAGTAACTGTAGTATCAGTACTTTGTCAGATACTGAGCTATCCCAAAAACTTTAACGCGACACTCATGCGAGTCTTTGAACTGGAAAATGTAGGTCAGATGCAACATCAGATGCATGGGTTTACGTTAGCATTTCAAGATGAATCACTTGTGCAAGCTAGGTTACTGTAGCATCATTACTTTGTAAGGTACTGAGCTACCCCAAAAACTTAACCGGACGGGGACAGGGACGTAGACCCTAGGGGTATAGCATAAGCTCATCCCAACTTTGTCGAGGTGAGCTAAAAATAACAATCTTAAACATCTAAAATCTAAAGTAAAAATAACAGGGAAAGTTTTTATCATTAATATGCAGCATAATTCTTAGAATATCAAAAGAATTTTTCTTTTTTTGACAGTTGACCGATTCACAGTAATATTACATATCAGACTTACGCCTCTCCACATATTGCTAAAATAAGTAGAAGACAAGGAATGGCAGCTAGACATATTTTTCTGTTGTATTTAAAGTGTCCAGGATCAACAAGTACTCTAGGAGGGAGTGGTCTTGCTTCACCAGACACTGGGGACAAATCATCATCGTCCTCCTCCGCAGAGTTTGGGTGTGAGCCGTTCATGCCTCCTTCCTCTGACTGTATCCTGTAACCTGTTCTCTGATGGACGTCAGCTCCAATCATAATGTTGTAAGAACAAGGTTTCACCTGCAAAAAAAATTAACTGTATTCTGAATTCTCAGTATCACTCATATACTGCTCAATTTTTATATCAAATATTGTACAAGGACCCCTTCAAAATGGATTGCAATGTCACAAGATTGTCACAAGATTGAGAGGTGTTGCAATATCAGATGTACAAAGTCCGAAGTTTGAATCCCGTCAGCATGGTCAGTTGAAAAGTTTCTCAATACTGACAAAAGTAATTCTCCCAATTGAGTCCGAGAACTCTCAAATTTTCCAGGGATGAGAATAAATCAATCTCACCCTCTGATTGGTTGATTGGTTGCGTCACGATGGCGGTTGTCTTGAATTTTTGAGCTAGATACGAGTGCTAAGTTTGGTGTTATATCTATAAGTGTCGGTCGCCAGAAGGTAGCCAGTATCTTCTTTAGTAACTTTAGATTGCCAGAATGCAGAAACAGTAAGAAAATACTTAGTATTCTGTGAATATTTTGAAAATAACATTCCTTTGTGTCCTGAGTAGCGATATGCCTCAATGATTCGACTGACCAGTTCTGTCCGCCATTGACCAACGCCCTGAATGTCTAAACGTAAACAACCTGAAATTGTGTCACCTCCTTTAATAACAAGATTTACTCGTCGTAGAATATTGTCTGCTAGCATGTCTGTGTCTCCAAAAGATAAAGCGCCTCAGACAGAGGGTACCTTACCAGTTATTGTGCAGTCAGACCCTGGGTCCGCCACTGAACCTATACCTACCCACCCAAGTACCGATACCCTCCCAACTATATATATGCCGCATATGGGTGGAAATATTGACCTGACCAATGTAGTGATAAACCTCCTCAGCAACCCACTCTTCACAAATGCCATATCAACAGTGTTGTCCCCTATGTTATCGCAGTCTCTTACATCAGATGTAAAAAATGTTGTGAATGATGCTGTACAGAATGCGTTCAAATCCCTGACCGATCAGATTGAAAATGAAACCTGCAGAATTGATTCAAATGAAATGAAAATAGCTGAACTAACGGATGAAAATAATGAATTGCGTAACAGGGTAGATCGGGCAGAATCCAGAGTTGAGGAAGTAAATGCGCGCATAGAAGAATTAGAACAGTATGGGAGACGTAACTCCCTGCGCTTTCACAACGTTCAAGTTGCTGATCCTAACGATACTGACTCTGTAGTAGTCCAAATTTGTAAAGACAAACTGAACGTCGACATAACGCCTGATGATATATGTAGGTCACACGTCGTCGGCAGACCAAACAGAGCAGGGAAAAGTCAAATTATATGCAGGCTACGTAACTGGAAAGTTAAAAACCGCATATACAGTCAAAAGAAAAAACTGAAAAACGACCAGTCACGTATATTTGTAACAGAAGATTTGACCAGATATCGTCAAGCAGTTGTGAGTGAAGTGGTCAAAGCAAAGCGCGCCGAAAAAGTTACGTCGTTTTGGACCAATGACGGGCGCATCTTTATAAAAACGTCCGAGGGAGGTCAAAAATTCCTGATCGAAAGTATTGACGACCTGAACTATTACGCTCCGCCGTCAAATGAGTTTGCGATGGAAGTCGGCCAGTCCCACTCCAGTGATGCGCGCCAGTGAACTCATGCATCTATCATGTCTAACTATGAACATTACGTATATGATTCAAACTCCTGTTATATTTACAAATGAACCTGATCATGTTTACCTATATATCTGCTAATATCAGATCACATGTTGATAATCCTTACTAAATTTTTGAGTTATCAAATAAATTTACTCATGAATAAACACATAAATATTTCCTGTAGTAATATAATGGTCATTGAACAATTTTGTTAGTTCTATATGAATGTGAAATATGACAGAATTGTATTCATCAGTGAATTCAAATTTTGCAAAGAATTATAGAAAGTATACCATAATGATTTAATTTCCAACACCATGATTATGGAAAGTGTCGTGTGAATGGTTCTATCACATAGTTGAATTCTATTTCAATTTTTATGTTTCAAGTTTACTTAATCCCATATCTTGTCCTAGTATTTTACTTCCTAACATGATGATAAGGACATACATGTATTGTACATTTATTTGGTAATAACTTGACCGCCTTCTTCTATTGAGAAAGAAAATATCATCTGTGCATCATGACCTACTATTATAAGCTCTGATGTTTCTACCATTATCAAAACCCATATTTAGCAATCTCATCAGTTTAGATTTTGCATCTGTAAATATCATCACCATTGTTTATTTTGTGTTTAGTATTACCTTACTGGTTATCGTTTATTGATTGATTTTGTGACTTAGCACTAAGTATTTAGTTTCTTCACTTTTGTATTTGCTTTCACATGTTTTGTTCATTCCTTCTTCTTAATTTTCTATCTTTCCTTCCTTCCCCTCTCGTTCTACTTAGTGAACTCTTGGTATTCATTTTTTCTCCGTCCGTATTTCACGCTCTAATGAGTCTACCTATGGCTACCCGCTCTTATTATTACGTGTACCCTAGCGCAGTAACATAGGTATTGATATATGTCAACACAGGGTAGCGATAGGTCGTCATTATGCTCGTATACATTCTGGTTTTTATAATTGTAAAATGAAAATGTATCTACTGGATATTTTAAATTTTCTTAGTCCATACGAGATTTCCTCTGAACTACTTTATCAAGCTAAGTATTTATTTTCCGTAGCGTCCCTGCTTTATATTCATTCACAAACAGGCAACGTAATAATTGTACTAATCATTTACATGTTACTTCTACGATGCATGGATATTCATCCAAATCCAGGACCCCCTGATGAATCGAATCTTTCTATTTTCCATATTAACATCAGAAGCCTACGTAATAAAGTTTCATACCTCGCTGATATAGCAGACGAATATGATATAGTATGTGTCACTGAAACTCATTTAGATGACAATATAAATTCTACTGACCTTGACATTGATGGTTTCTATTCTAATCCCTTCCGTAAGGATAGGGATTCCCATGGGGGAGGTGTTATGATCTATGTTTCGGATAAAATCTTGGTGAAACGACAGTCCCATCTCGAAATCGACTCACTTGAAATGATTTGGCTAGAAGTAAAATTTCCCTCCTTTTGTTTCCTCTTATGTTGTATATATAGACCACCTAACTCGTCTGCTCAGTTTTGGGACGATTTTCATATTTCTCTCGAAAATGCATCAGAACAAAATGAACACTTAGTTGTAGTGGGTGACCTCAACGTTGATCTTCTAGTAGAATCAAAGCATAAACTTTTAGATATCCTTAATTCCACTGGCTTAACTAATTGTATAGATTCACCAACTCGTTTCGGACCGTCGCGTCACTCGCTGCTTGATTTGATCATGATAAGGGAGTGTTCGATTATCAGTAAGGAAGTCGTAGATATTGATAGGTCAATTTCCGATCATAATGGTGTTCTCGCTGTAATCAAAACTGATACAAATTTTAAAAAATCTTTTAAACGAACCATATGGGATTACAAAAACGGTGATTATTTAAAACTGAATAGTGATATTAATTATGTCAATTGGGAGGAAATAATAAATGATAACTTAGACATAGACGAATCATGCGAAAAATTTACTAACTTATTCCTTGAACTTGCCGAAAGAAATATCCCTAAAAAAGTAATTACTGTAAGACCCACTGACAAACCTTGGTTCTCATCTGAATTAAGAAGAGAAATTAGGAAAAGAGATAGATTACGAAAAAGGGCTATCAGATCTAACTCACTTATAATATATGAAAATTACAGAAGACAGCGTAACCATGTTAATAATATTAAAAAATCAGCTAAGCAATCATATTTCATTGATCTCTATGGCCTAATAAACGATTATTCATTAAATAATAATACAGACTTCTGGAAATTAGCGCGTAAACTAACTAAATCATCTAAAACAGCCAATATACCCCCTATGATCAATCCGGATAATGGTAATATAGCAATAGAAGATATAGAAAAAGCATCGCTTCTTAACAATTACTTTACCAAAATTTCGACAATTGATGATTCAAATTCTGATACTCCTTCGTGTCCCATGAGAACCGATAATGTTATAGAATCTATCACTGTTACAGAATCCGACATAATTGACATTATTAAATCTTTAAAAGTTAACAAGGCCTCTGGTATGGATAATATCAGCCATAAGATGCTTAAAGAGACAGTCTACTCTATTAGTAAACCCCTATTACTTCTCTTTCAAAAATCACTTCGAACTACTACGTATCCATCTATGTGGAAAAAAGCTCGCGTCATGCCTATTTTTAAAAAAGGGGATCCCAATTTGATTACTAACTATCGTCCCATATCTCTCTTAAGTACTGTAGGTAAATTATTTGAGCGCATTATTCATAAATATATTTACAATTTTTTGTTAGATAATGATTTATTCTACAAACTCCAAAGTGGCTTTTTGTCAAATAACTCCACAATTTATCAATTATTAGAAATTTATCATTCAATCGTAACTAATATGGAAGAAAAAAAGAATACTTGTTTTATTTTCTGCGATGTTTCTAAAGCTTTTGACCGCGTATGGCATAAGGGTTTAACGATTAAATTACAGTCACATGGGATTTCTGGAAGTTTATTAGATTTTCTGGTTAATTATTTGTCAAATAGGGAGCAGTCTGTATTTGTAAACGATTCTTATTCCTCTTTTCTAAAAACTAATGCCGGTGTTCCCCAGGGTTCCGTTCTTGGACCTCTGATGTTTCTTGTTTACGTAAATGATATTGCTGATATTCTTCTTAATATAACTCGACTTTTTGCTGATGATACATCTATTTCTTCTTCTTCACATCGCGTCCAGGAAATCAAAGATACATTGGAATCAGATTTGGCAAACCTATATGAATGGTCTCTCAAGTGGAAAATTGATTTTAATCCGAATAAAACCGAAATGCTTTTCTTTGGAAATTGTCCCGATGACTTTCATGTAACTTTCAATGACATTTCTATCAGACCTGTAAATAAACATAAACACTTAGGGCTTACGTTCGAATCAAATGCAAAATGGTCGGCTCACATCGATAATATTTGTAATTCCGCACTTACTAGGATAAATTTTCTGAAGAAATTTAAATTTATTTTCTCTAGAGTTACATTAAATAAAATTTACTGTGTTTTTATTCTTCCAATCTTGGAATATGGATCTGAAGTCTGGGGAGGGTGCAGTAAAGGGGATGGGGAAAAATTAGAAAAAGTTCAGTTAGAGGCGGCAAGATTAGTTACAGGCCTGCCATTATTTACATCGAGGGAAAATCTGTATTTTGAAACAGGGTGGGAAAAACTCGAAAAACGAAGAGAAAGAAGAAAACTAAATACATTCCACAAAATATATCATAATAATGCCCCTCAATACTTAAATGAAATTATCCAACCGTATTTTAGAAATAATATACACAATCTTCGAAACAACGCAGATTTTAACATTCCTAATTTTAGACTTAATGTAACAAGAAATTCCTTTTTTCCTTCAACTATGCAATGTTGGAATAGCATTGATTCTGAGATAAGACACAATCCTTCATTAAATAACTTTAAAACCGCTCTCAAACAAGATTGTGATATTAATCCATTGCCAAAACATTTAATGTACGGTGATCGAAAACTAAATATAATTCAGACAAAAATTAGATGTTTAAGCAGTAACTTGAAGTCTCATCTTTATCGGGTAAATCTTGTGAGTTCTCCTATATGTCATTGTGGAAATGTAATTGAAGATTCAAACCATTTCTTTTTCGAATGCCAAACTTATACTAACCAAAGACAGTCTTTATTCCAAATGTTAATTTCTTATCATCCTTTAAATCTCGAAAAACTTCTATATGGAGATCCAACTTTGTCCACACAAGAAAATGAATTGATAATGTATGCAACACAAAAGTTTATTAAGGATACCAAGAGGTTCACAACTTAATTAATTATGATAAGATTCAACTCTCTCTCTCTCTCTCTCTCTCTCTCTCTCTCTTTCTCTCTCTCTCTTTTATAGTAATAATATATATATATATATATATATATATATATATAATTTTGTATTCCAAGACATGCCATTCAAGATTTTGTAAATATTGTAGGGAAAGGGCTTATATAACGTTGTGTAAACTTGTGCCCAATCCCATTTCTATTATATGGAAATAAAATATGTTTAAACAAAACCCTCTGATGTCATCGCTCTCAACCTCGGACATCATTACTAACACAACAAAGGCAATGTCATGGAGGTTATACAGCAAACGGGGTCTAGAATTCCCATTTAAATTCATATAGGGGGATAGATCTCAAACTCTCATAACTAACAGTGTATGACATGTTTACCTACGACTAATATTACGCTCACAGTGAAAGAAAATAGTTTTAGATTGGGAGTTTTCTATGTTAATTTTAGCGCAACGTCACCGATGTTTAACATTGAGTCTATATGGAAAATGTTGACAACGTCACGCTAAAATTAACATTATAAGATATAAGAAGTCTCCCCATCTAAAATTATTTTCTTTCACTGTGAGCATAGTATTGGTCGCGTACATATACCATACACTGTTAGTTATGAGAGTTTTACATCTATCCCCCTATAAATTTTATCAGAAAATATGCCAACAAAGTAGAGAAATCTTCTTTCTTCTTCAATTTTCCGATTTCTGAAGTCACAGGCACATGTAGAAAGAGCATCAACATCCTGTATGGTCATAAGAGAATACTGGTATCTATAGAAGTACAAGGCTTCAGACATATTTTCAGCTAGAAGTAGCATTTCTGCAATTTTTTGCATTTGAAGAGCAAAATGGGGTATGACCATAAAGATTGATTTGTATACTTCCTAAAAGCATCAATAATTCACCCAAAGAGATCTCACAACATAGCCTAATCGTTTACCAAAGTTGGACTGTTTTCTACTTTCTGTCTTGAACCTCCATTGCCAGATCAGCTAGTAATAATAATAATAATAATAATAAATACTTTATTTAGAGAAGGTAACCTGATAAGCAATTTAGCTTTTCTTCCCCAGGGCCTTCTAGACATCATTTTACAACAAATAAGGATCATTATAGAGCTCTCTCTCACATACACACCCTCACACACAGATACATAATGATAAAGTCTGAATCATCCAGTTGTTTTACTCTGCTTACAGTAACCAGAGTAAAGCCTTTGAATGAATCAGTATTTGTCCAATCTGGCAATGGAGATTCAACAGAAAGTAGAAAACAGTCCAACTTTGGTAGGCGATTAGGCTATGTTATGAGATCTTTTTTGGTGAATTATTGATGTCTCTAGGAAGTATACAAATCAATCTTTATGGTCATACCCCATTTTGCCCTTCAAACATGTCAAATGCATAAATTGCAGATGCTACTTCTACCTGAAAATTAGTCGGAAACCCTGTATTTCTATACATATAGGGATGTTCGCCGTGACGTCACGGGTCTCGCGAAAACGAGGCTGGTTGGCAAAAACAGTTGGCAGTGAAGGGAAATATACGTGATACCCAGGATAAATCGACAACTGATGCTCTAATATGCGCTACTTTCCTATTATTATTTTATTGATAAGTCCTGCTGTGACACTGACCATTCTAATCACAACAATAACGAAATCCCGCTGAGTTTATTAGTACATCAGACTGCCGTTCGATGGGGGAGGGCAAGAAAATAAACTGCCGATATTTTTTTTTCTTCAAATTTTGCTTTTCAAAGAAGCCGATGTAATTCATTGTGTCCCATTTTTATGCTCCTGTATTAGGTGTAACATACCGGACTAATTACCAGTTGTTTTGACAAGTACACACCTATCCCTCAAACATGCATATTACATGTACCGGTAGTTGTGATTTAATTAAGGCGGAGCATTTGAATGGGATGGAATGAAGGATATAGTTTGACCAAAATTAATGTCGAACTGTTTGAAAACGCAAAACGGAAAAAAAAAAATAATTTAACTCACAGACAATGTTTAATGAAATAAAGAGTACTAATTTTCTTAGCTTTTTTTTTTTGTTTTTGTTTTTGTTTTCGTTTTTTTCTCACGACTGTCTCCAAGTTATAGATAAAGCCGGTCATAGTAATTACTATGAAAACACGCACAAATTCTCTTTTTCTCTTTTATCATTCCTTCAGTCATTTTCTTACTTTGGATATGGAACTTATTTTTTTTTAATTGACATGCCTTATCTAACTTTTTGCTTGCTAGAGAAAGGGGAGGGGACTCAAGATTAGAATTTTAGAATGCCTAAAGAAGCATTTATTTCTCAACTTCCATGTAAATTATGGCAGCCGCACCCCTTGAGATTGAAAATCGTTTGGATAAAAAGAGACATTCATGAATTCAAAATGAAAGATAAGATTAAAATACTCAATAAAAATAAATGATAAATGTTAATATAAATTAAAGAGAGGGATCTCGGACCATATAAAATCTTAGTATTCTATTTCCATCTTTAGCACCTCGACTGTTAAAACATCCAATATTTAAAAAGAATTTCAAGAATAGATGTTCGGACTTCCATCTATCTAATTTTCGGAATTATTTAAACAATTATCCCGTTGAAATAAATAAATAAATAAATAAATGCCTCTGATCAGCCCAAGTGCAATCAAATTCAAATAACAACAAATTCTTCACTTCCGGTGTGTGCTGAGTGGGCCGTATTCATATGGACGTCATAGGAACAACTCTTTTTAGGGTTGTCACCGTGGCGTAGCGGTATGAGCGGTCTGCTTTGTATTCTAGGCGAAGCCGCCATACGAAGTTTACCGACTTTATATATAACATCTGCACCTATTTGGGAGTCCGCTGGTTGATAAAGGACAGGGTCCACTGCCTTGGATCAGCCCAAGTGCAATCAAATTTAAATAAATAAATAAATGAATACAATGTAACTAAATAAATAGATAAATAAATAAATAAATCTTGAGATATACATGTATATGAGAAATATTGAATAATGATCCACTGTTCCAACTTATATGATTATGATCGATATACAAATGGGTAACCGTTGTATTTCCTTTTTGCTTCTTTCAACTAAAAGACAAATGTAATGTAAGTATTTACCAAAAAAAAAAAAAATGGTTTAGATGTTTCATCCGTGTCAAAATATCAAAAACTGAAACATGAAATGGATAGATCACATGAAGTGGCTTCCTCTCCTTTGCGGATCATTGGTTCCGCCGCGGCCTGGGTGAAAAATCTACCTGGACAGCCGACAATAATCAAGGTGTATGGCAGGTGTCAGATCATTGTCATATGTATACGAGATACACTGTATAGGTTGGACTTGATAAATTGATGAATGATATAAGATGTTCACATTCATGACTTTAAACATTAAATCAACACAAAGACTAAATGCTATTTATATTATACATACCGGTGATTAACAGAGAAAAAATAAATTGAAAAAAATATCAGAAGCAATTAAAACGATCGATTGATATTATAACAACTTTGAAGTAAAACTGTACAGATAAAGATTATTAACGTGAATAGCTCTGTAGCAGTGGACATTGCTATATATATATACAAGGACTTATAAACAGTGTTTGTCTGTTTATAAGTCCTTGATATATATGTTACAGGGAATAAGTGTAATCAGGGATTTCATGTAATTCCTGAAAGGTTCAGTGATTACGTGAAATTCCTGGTCATTTTAGGGATTACATGAAATCCCCAAAATTTTAGGGATTACATGTAATTCCTAAAATATTTTAACATTTTTACACTTATTTCCTGACGGCCAAAAATCATATAAAAATGATAGATAATTTACATGTTCATAATATAAAATCCTGTCACTGAAAAAGAAAAAAATGGTTAATATATAATTCGAGGTGTTTTTAAGGCTGATTATGTTAATTTAAAATTGATAGGAAAATGATGTGTTCGAAAAAGTCTTGAGCGGACAATTCGGTTGCACAGATACATTTTGGCCCATTGATATGACTGTAATACATGTACTCGGTAAAACTGTATGCAATGATTTTGATTGGACTATATTATATGTTACTCAATACAGCCATTGTAACAAAGTGCCATGGTGATCGCTTCATCCCAAAATCTTTTCTTTGCATCTATTCTATTTCAATGAAACTTGTTGCAATCAAAAAATCTTAGTATTTAGATATACAGAAAGGAAGGGGATATCCAATTTTTTTAACGGGAAATAGGAATAATTCATATAGATTTGTTTTATGGACATTCATACTGATGTTTTATGCTTGCAGTCGGGCGGGGACATCCGTTGCCTAGCCGAAAAAGTAATTTTGAATATATCTTAAACTTATTTAGACATCACATAATAGATAGTTGAAAATTAGAACATTTTTATCATTTCTTCTAAATTTTGTATTGCCCATTATCAAAATACATTAATGAGGGTTAAATACTACTGTTTCCGATTGAAACTTTCGATATATGTTTTAGAGTACTTTGACCATCAATTTTGTTCGATAAATTATTTTTCTCTGCGCTCATGGGTTTGTTTTATGTCCATTTTGCATAGTTAATGATAAACATGATAAAAGAGTTTGGGGAATATTTCGATGAAAATTACCAATTCTAGTTTGAATATTTTCACTTATTTGGCATAATCGGTTATTGATACTTGACAGAGAGGATGTTCAGCATCAACTGAGCCAAAAATAATAGATTTTAGAAATGAAAATAAGGAGAAATTAAGGCTAGGAAATAAGTGTAAAAATGCATGAAAAATTCAGGAATTACATGAAATACCTGGCCAATTTTAGGAATTACATGTAATTACTAATCGAAACAGGGATTACACGAAATCTCTAAATTTCAGGAATTACATGAAATCCCTGATTACACTTATTCCCTGTAACATATATAAGAGAACCTCTTTTTGCCAACCAATTTTCATGCGCATGCACAATGTGACGTCACTTTTTCGTCACTCGAACATCCCTATATTCCCTTATGACCTGTAAAGGGGTATCATACAGGATATTAGAGAGGTTTAGAAGGCTAACGTGTACGGGTACGCGTACGTGTAATCTACAAGTACATCTACACGTCAAAAATAGCAGAGGTTTAGAAAATTGACGAGTACGTGTACGTGTACTGGTGCCCCTAGCGATGACGTAAAATAAATATATTCAAACATATACGAGACTGATATATAGATAAAATGTAAAATTAAAACTTATAAGATATTCTCGGTTCAAGTATTCATGAAATACATCTGCTATATAAACATAAATGTCTACACGTTTGTACGTACGTGTAGCTCGCGATTTACACGTTATTGACAACTTGTAGCGATTTCCCGTATGCAATAAATAATGACGTCATACACAGTTATTGCGTCTACACGTACACGTACCCGTACACGTAACGGTTTCTAAACCTCTCTATTGACGCTCTTTCTACATGTGCCTGTGTCTGAAGGGAGCTGCGCGGACAGTAATGCTGTTGTTTACTGGTAAGAGCAATCCGACAATGGCAGCATAATAAAACGGCCTGTGCCAGAATCGCAAAAGGGATTACAGGAACTGCACTGGACAATGCAAAATGCCACAAAAATTTTGGAAACAAGTCCCCTTCAAAGTGCTTGAAAAAGACAACAGTCCGGACACTGACATTACCTTACCTACCAGTATGCATTAAAGTAGAGAACAGAAGAAAATCACGGAAGTTTCAGTTGAAATCATGTGCTAATACTCTAAATATATAAAAAGATCAGCTACCACAAAGAAACCCCACTTTTAAAAGTCCGGAACAGGGTCCTGTTAGGTTCTCCGCAATAGAAAATAAACCTCAGCTTATATCGTTCTTCAGTTGATTCTCAAATAGAATTTTCGGCTGCAGTTACATTGCTACTCATACGTTCTTCTTCTTCTTCTTCTTCTTCATCATCTTCTTCTTCTTCAGGAACGTATATAAACGTATATAATTTCATCATCATCATCATCATCATCATCATCATCATCATCATCATCATCATCATCGTCGTCGTCGTCGTCCTCCTCCTCCTCCTCCCCCTCCTCACCATCATCATCACCACCACCACTGTCATTATCATATAATCGCCATCTTCATCCTCACCACATTATCATCATGGCATACCATACCCATAACCATAATATATAAAGATATCTGAGTACAATATATATCATCATATATGGGGTAATTTATATTATATCCGGATACATGATATCGGAGTACATGACATTGAAGTACATCAAGTGATATCAGTCTCAGAGTACGATGATATTGGAGTAGATGTACATGATATGGGGGACAGGGGGTACTTCTATCCCCCTCCCACCCCTTCCCCCCCCCCTCCTGCCCCCTCCTTTCCCTCCTTTTCACGCTTTCCTTACCTCCCGCCCCTTTTCCCCCTTCCCTCCCATTTTCCCCCCTTCCATCCCTCCTCCCTCCTCCCACCCTTCCTCCCCCTGTCCACCCCTCTGATATCAGAGTACATGATATTGGAGTGCATACAAGTGACATAATCATCATCTCGATGTTCTCACTTGCCGAAATTCATAATGGCTGACAAAATCACGAAAAATGTCCGAGGTGGACAATTTTTTAGCACTTTTACATAGGTAGGTAACAATTCCCGAAAATGCCGTTGAGTGATCTTTCTAACAAAATCGGAAAATGGTCTATTGTTCATCACAGAACGATGGTGATGATGATGATGATGATGATGATGATGATGATGATGATGATGATGATGATGATGGTGGTGGTGGTGGTGGTGGTGGTGATGATGATTGTCCTCGTCGCCATCATCATCATCATCGTCATCATCATCATCATCATCATCATCGTCGTCGATCGTCATCATCATCATCGTCGTCGTCGTCGTCGTCGTCGTCATCATCATCATCATCATCATCATCATCATCATCATCATCATCATCATCATCATCATCATCATCATCATCATCATCACCATCGATTACTGTCATCATGACCACCATCACTACCACCAGTGTTATAAATAAACACACACACCCTCCCCTTTTCTTTCCTTTCTCTGGGGTTGCCCTTCAAAGTGCTATTTTAAGAAACTCAAGTTTCCGATTCTCTTCATGACGTCACGAGTTGGGCATAAAACATGGCGGCAGCCAGGCACCCAGAAAGGGGCAGGAGACAGGAGGTTCTGCATAAAGTCGAATGCGAGGATGTTCATGGACAAGATCTTTTGAAAAGAAATGGAATAACTCGGTCTCATTTACGTAGTGATGAAGCAAAGGACTCATGTAAACCAAATAAGATACGTAAAGAATGCCTATGCAAGTTGAATGGTTCGCTGAGAAACGGCACATTCGTGAAACCCTCCAACAATACTCTTGAATCCAGTGACCATTTCGAATCATTTCAATCAAAATTACCTCGAAGGAAGCGTAGGCTATCAAGACCAGATAAAAGTGATATAAATCGAGCGTAAGTAAAGCATGCATAACGAAATAGAGCATGTGAAAATGTCGGGTCGAACAAAGGCCTCGTCGTGGGGCTCCCAAGGGGAAAAGTAACATGACTTCTTACTTTCAGATGATAAATTGTTAGAAAAATTGCAGGAAAGATACTTCTTGTCCGTGTTGAAATATGCATGTTGTTCACTTGGATTTGTATGGAAGATGTAAATATGTGAAATGCAGACTTCAGATTTAAAGGTCAAACCAGTTATCAGCTCTCCTCCCTTTCCCCCCACAAATCATGCCATAAAGGCAATCTTAGTGATAAAAATTAAGATTTGATTTCTTTTGAATTATTAGTATGGTCAGCATAGATTTTCAAAAGGTTAAATGTACATTTGTACATACTTTATTCCCAAATTATTTGATCCCATTCATTTATATTCATCTACAATGTACATGACAGCATGCGTGCATACATAAATAAAAGTAAATAAATCATATCCTCTACTTTAACTGCATTAATTCTTTAAGTTCTCTACTTTTCCCCAGTTTTTGAATGTGATCTTAAACATGCTGAAAGGTACTAGGTCCTTCGTGTGGGACCATGCATATTGGCTATGGAAAATAAAAGGAAGGCCCTCCTTCAGCAAGCCTCGAGATTTTGTTATTAATGTAAGAACACAGAATGTTCAACATTTAATTTATTTCCATGATTTTAAATGAAAATCAGATTCTTAAATCACAAGCACTGAGTATTCTCTTTCTGAAGAGATGCAAAACATACAACAATAATTTTAAACAAGAAAAAAGTCTGATTATTCCGATAGTGCTATCCATTGTACTCCTCCGATAGTTTCCGATAATCGTTAGTAAAAATTTTCCGATTTTACAACACTAATTATTATGTCATGTGGGTTTACATGAGAAATGCAACACTTTCCTTTCAATAGTTTCATCTCAGGGGTTTACATTAGTGATATTGGTTGTGCATATAACATGTATATACACTTGACAGATTTCATGCATTTATAATGATGAGGTTTCATCCATTTATAATGATGACGTCTTCATGATGATCATGCAGCAAGTAGCATTCAAGAAATCCAATAAGATGTAATGTGAGGTATAATTTACAGGTTAATTTGATGACTTGAATGTGAAATTGCTCAACAGTTGATCAATGTCTACATGTATTTATTTTTCAGATGCATGACAGAAGAAGCCGAGTTACAGCATCATTTGTCTGGTGGTAAAGATCTCTTTGCAGATAAGGAGGTTAAAAGGTAGATATTTGTTAAAACTTAAAGGAATTAATACACAAATTATTCACTATATCTGTTTGAGTGTTCTAATGCAAATACAACGTACATTTACATTCAAAAGTTTTAAATGGAAATAAATTATATATATGTACAATATATATCTACATGGTTTATTGTACATGTACAATACAATAATATAATACAATACACTTTATTTCCCAAACTTGGGCCCAAAATTGGGCATACATGTATTACTACACAGATTCTATTCATTCAGTGTTACAGATTCAGGAGAAATGTGCTTGACAGGACGAAAATGTATAAATCCTGTTTCCCCGGGTAGATGCTGGACAATAGATGGAGGCCTATGTAACTCCCCTGAAAGTTCTCGATCGTGTACGCCCCTCTCTGTCAGTGGTGTAGCAAGCCCTGGGGCCAAGGACACGCCCACCACCGACTCCCCCGTACCTGATGTCAAACAGGTGTGTCGATGGATAAACTGTTCTTGTGAGGTGGAATCTATCTCTCTTATGGACCACATTAATCACTGCCATGTGGATAGCCAAAAGGGAGACAAATTTGTGTGCTTATGGATCGGCTGTAAAGTGTATGATATCAAATCATCGTCTAAATCGTGGTTAAAACGTCATATACTCTGTCACAGTGGTGACAAGCCGTTCAGGTGTATAGTGGACGGGTGTAAAATGAGCTTCACCTCACAGAAAGGACTGGAAAGACATGTCAATAGTCACTTTAATATTCTACAATCAACGCAGCAAAAACCATGCAAGTCTAGGGAAGACACACCCACAAAATTATGGAAAAGGAGGAGGGTGAAAAAGAACAGGCCATGTGGAAGTAGGTGTAACATACAGAAGTATCACATGTATAAATTGTAAAAAATAAAGTGTGTCAGAGAATGAGAGATGCAATATGATGTATCATTGAAATTATTTATACAAGAAATGCTTTGAGGCTCTATATAAACCAATCTGAATCTTTATCAACTATGCCATTATGAAAATCAGTCCAGTCATTAACTAAACTCATAGTAAACTCAATTATGAGCAGTTTTAATAGTGTACAGTGGATCTATGTATGTCGTAGCCATGTAAAAATATGTATTATATTTAAAACTTACCTGATGTTGTCATTTTTCAGTAAAGCCAGTCGACTTTATAGACACAGGGATTATGGAGAAACTTCAGCAAGAATTAACGTGTATCATGGAACGCACAAATATTGATCTCAACAACAGCTCAAACTCGGTTACATTCCATAGCACTGTAAGTTCTGCTAACAAAGTAACATACATGTAATTATTACCTTCAAAAAGGATCTTTCTCTTCCTTAAGGCCACACCAAATTAATTTTTAGTTCTTCGGATTTTTTTATGAAAAAAGTGGAGTGAGAGGGCGAAATTTTTTTATTTTTTGAAAAAAGTTGAAATCGACTTTTTTTCAGGCGATAGTGTTTGTACTGGAGCGAGCGATTTTTATTTTGAGTAAAATCATGAAAATTGAGGCTTAGTACAGATGAAAAAATGGCAAAAGGAACATTTGAACATAATTCATCAATTCAGCAGACATAAAATCAGACATAAATGAAACTTCAGTTCTCATAATTGTTGTAGTTTGCAAATTGCTGAAATACTTTAGGTAATTTTGTTCAAATTTATTGTGGTTGCGATCAATATACCATAATGCTTTACTTAAAGCAGAAAATACATGTATGTTTTTACCAGATTCCATCAATTGGCAGTCCGACCTGTTGTAAAACGGGTATACGTTTTACAAGGTGTCAGTAGTAAGGTATCTACATACCTTGGAGTCGGGCCGACTCCGCCCCAGGTATGGGGGGTTACGGGAGGCTCCCAGGTGAAAGACGTCTGTCCTGCTCAAGCGATTGTCTACTACTGCAGTGTATATACGCGAGTCAGTACTGTGGCGGGAATTAGGCTAGGAACGGTAACTCTAGCTACTCGTGATTTCCTACAGACCTTTGTCAAACTCAGAAGCCCAGGAGATCAAGTCCAAATAAAGTCTCTCCCAACCATTTACTTTTTCTTCGATTATATAGGTCGTTAAAAGAGGCCTCCTCATCGTGAAATCACACAGCAGTGGGCTTAAGTACAAATTTCCCTCGTTTTTTAACAGAAACTATGAAAAACATTGCCTTAGTTTGTTGACATAACCTCCTTTTTGCTTATTTTTGGAAGGTTTCCCCTCACATTCGCCCAACTTTCGATTTGATGTCCGAGAATTTTTACGCTAAGGTTTCAATAAACAGTTTCGTATAATCTCTAACCTGATTTGGCCCCGGTCAATTTTTTTAATAATAAGAGCTGAGCCTTGATCTTCATACTGTATGCATGAAAATTAAAATAATGGCATATTATGAGGTATCATTAAAATCTGTAAGATATTTGCAAGATTATGGGAAATTTTCATTTTCTGAAACACGTGTTCATAGGCAATGAGCTGGGGCTCATTAAAGGAGTCTACCACAGTAAGGGGCGCCAAAAGGGACATCATGATTTTCAGTGTTTTTGATGGTCATATTGATTTCTCCTTAACTACACGGTCAATCCCTAATTCACTTTTATATTTTAATGATATAGATGCACTCTTTCTTTGATATGAATTTTATTCCCCAAATATTTACGGAACAATGTCGTTTCCGCTATAGAAGTTGCCCCGCGGTACCGTCAAATTTTTACTATTTTCCCCTTTGTCGAGCACATTTCTAAATCTTATTATAAGTTATAGGTATAATCTTGTGTAAGCATGATAAAGTGTAAGATTTATTCTTTTTAACCATATATATACTTTGATAGGTATGTATTTTATGATAGTATTATATGACGCTGGGTTAAGCGTGCGCGTCAAGGGATGACGTCATGAAAAAAACTGTTTACTGTAACCTAATGATTTTTTTAAAGTCCGATCTCGAAAATAGAGCGGGCGGAATTTTTTTTATAAAAAAATTTTGACTTGAGAAAAACGGAAGCGGGAAATCCGACGAACGAAAGATCAATTTGGTGTGGCCTAAATATCACTTTTCATCTCTGCAGCATTTTGGCAGTATTATCATGGTTATGTTGAGATTTCTATTTTTTTGGATGCAAGTATGAAATAAATGTATATCAAGCTACACCTATGCACACATACTACTAGTACAGTCAAACCTGTCTTATGTGACTTTGCAAGGGCAGACAGAAAATAGGTCACATAAGACAGGTGGTCACTGAATACAGGTTCAAGCTGATCTGACTTTGACCAACACAAAAAAAAATCACGGTCGTTGTCATGTTAGACGGGTTGTTGCTATATACAACTGTACAGGTTAATTTGATAACAAAATTGCTCGGGAGGAATAGAAAAGGTCACATAAAGCAGGATGTCGCTAAAAAGAGGGTTACTTTAAGACGGGTTTGACTGTGCAATAAACTTGACTAAAGTCAGTTTTATGCTGAAATGCAGTGATTTTTTTCAGTAATTTGGGAATGGGGTCGGGGCCCTTGCATTTGGGAAAATTAACGACATTTGGGAATATTTGGGAAGTACTAAATATCAAAGTAAAAGTAAAATGACAGTTTATACAATCAAAAGTTAAGAGTTGAATGTTTAATCATATAATTTTCTTTAAATATGATTTAATTTCTTATGCTTACAACAATATGGCAAATAATTAGTAAATTTGCTACTTTTGAACAAGTTATTTTCACTATTTTCGCTGATAATTCCATCTGAATGAAATTGGGAAATTTTAGAGTCACAATTGGGAAAAAAAGATACTATTTTTCATTGGGAATGGGGCCGAATAACGGCCCCAAAAAGGGGCAAAAAAAATCCCTGAAATGTCAGGTAAAATTACCGTAATATAGTTACTGGGAACCATGAAAATAAAAATCAAATTTATATTTGAAGAAATACAGGGATTTTTTTTTGCCCCTTTTTGGGGCCGTTATTCGGCCCCATTCCCAATGAAAAATAGTATCTTTTTTTGATGATTATGATTTTTATACTGAACTTTACATGTATGCATATTTCCATATCAATAGATTTTGGCCAAAAGAACAGAGAAATCTGGCAAAGTCAAAGTATTGCTGCATTGGAAACCAGAAAACATGTGAGTACTCGACGTTTAATGGAGATAATTTTATATTTATCTATGCGTGAAGTTTTCATTCTTGCCTGAAAAAAGACATCAATACAGCCATCATACTTGTACAAGTCTTCATACATTTTTATGTAAATTATGTATCAAATCTGTCCTACATGTACCAACTATCCCTTTTCATATACAGTATTCACCAACCTGTATACGAGATAGGTACACTGTCATCTTGGTGCAGAAATTAGAGTACATACAAAAGATAGTCTGTCACAAAGTTTGGAAGTGGAAATTAAGTTTAATCAAATCTTTCTGCTCTTGCACAATTGTCGATAAAAACTTATGAAATAAATTCTTACAATTTTTGTTTCAGAATTCCCGATTCCTGGGTTTTAGAATCGGAGGCCAGTCAAATGTTAACATGTAATATACCTTTGTCCAAACTACCTCAGCAAACCGCAGTCAATCTCCACTCCTCATTTTACCGACGACATCGCTACAGGAAGCACCATAGGAAGTGACCAACCACGCTCTATTTACTCCTATTGTTATACTTATACCATTAGATTCATTTGTTGATTTTATTTAAGGAATTATTTTAAAGAGATTTATTTCGCCTTTTCTTATCCACCTTAGAAATGATATTGTTTGAATATGAAATATGCATATGCAGTTTATACCTGCTTTGATGTACTAACAAGGAGAAAATTAGATTTTTCGAGTGATTTTCCCTGATTGGAACTAATTTTGATTGTTCACCTTGATGATGAAATCAGTATTAATTTGAACAGAAAGCACATAAACAAACTCTCTGAATCTTAAAAAAAAATCCAAAAACCAACTTTTCATTCTGGTCATTGACCTTGATTGTAAACCAACTTGTATACCCATCATAAAATAACAAGCCTTTCAGTCTTTGGTTTATTATTACATGTACATGCATCTACATTTCTTAATTAAAATTGATTTCAAAGGCAAGTAGATCGCAATCTACTTGTATAAGCCAAATATTATGCTTATTGTTGAGTGTGACCTTAACCTGCTGTCCACAATTCATAATTTAATAGTTTTCTGAATTGAGAAGTTATAACCATATCAGAATTCATTATCATTTCAGGATATAAAAGCTTCAGTGGTTGGGGCATTATCTTATAAAAGCATATCCTAAAAACAATAGGAATACGTTTCAGAAATAGTAATCACTTCAAATCAATTTGTTATCTAATTATCAAAACTTATTCCTCATATATTTTACCTTATTATTTCACTGTTATTTTCAACATTTTGTTAATCACCATAAAGCTTTTTGTTTAAAACCAATGTTTTACAGAACATGTACCATGAAGAGTTCTGTATATTAACATGCTGCTGAAACATCAATACTGTCCTTTATATATGTGTAAGTGGTCAAACTTGGCTGGCATATTCCCATTATAGGGCATTGTTAAAACCTTGACCATTGGTCAATTCTCAGGCAGACATGAATATCTATATTTCGTAACAGATTTTTTCTCTCTTTTTTTAATGAAAAAAATATCTTTGTATATATATTTCCCATTTGAGGGCAATGTTTGAGTTTAAAATGTATGTATATGTAATTGTATTTTGTCACCACCAAGCAAAACCACAATTGCTCAGTAGTCGTTTTAAAATGTCAGGGCAGTTTGGAGAATGTTGGAGAGGATCGTAAAACATCCAAGAGGGCTGAATGATCTTTGTAGTAGTTGTTTAAATGAGCTATAACTTCTGATAGACAACATTTGATTGTCTTATCAGTAATTAGCGACATCATTATTGTTAAGAATTTTTTTTGGAAGTATTGTTTTTCAGTTTATTTAAGATTACTTTTTGTTACTTTTTCTATCTGTCTGCATTACTCCACTTTAAATGATATATTTTTAAACCTTTGAATTCATTTTTAGCTCGCCGGGACGAATGTCCGGAGAGCTATTGTCATACCCCCGGTGTCGGCGTCTGCGTTGGCGTGCGCGTGCACAAAAACTTTAACCTTGCTTATAACTTTTAAACCAATACAGATTGGGCTTTCATATTTCACATGTGCATTCCTTGTGACAAGACCTTTCCATGGATACCAAAATTTTTGACCTTGTGACCTTGACCTTGGAGATTGACCTACTTTTGAAAAACTTTAACCTTGGCCATATTTTTTGAATGGTAAGTGATAGGGCTTTGATATTTCACATGTGTATTCCTTGTGACAAGACGTTTCCATGGATACCAAAATTTTTGACCTTGTGACCTTGACCTTGGAGATTGACCTACTTTTGAAAAACTTTAACCTTGGCCATATTTTTTTAATAGTAAGTGATAGGGCTTTGATATTTCACATGTGTATTCCTTGTGACAAGACGTTTCCATGGATACCAAAATTTTTGACCTTGTTACCTTGACCTTGGAGATTGACCTACTTTTGAAAAACTTTAACCTTGGCCATTTTTTTTGAATGGTAAGTGATAGGGCTTTGATATTGCACATGTGTATTCCTTGTGACAAGACGTTTCCATGGATACCAAAATTTTTGACCTTGTGACCTTGACCTTGGAGATTGACCTACTTTTGAAAAACTTTAACCTTGGCCATATTTTTTTGAATGGTAAGTGATAGGGCTTTGATATTTCACATGTGTATTCCTTGTGACAAGAGGTTTCCATGGATACCAAAATTTTTGACCTTGTGACCTTGACCTTGGAGATGATTGACCTACTTTTGAAAAACTTTAACCTTGGCCATATTTTTTGATTGGTAAGTGATAGGGCTTTGATATTTCACATGTGCATTCCTTGTGATAAGACCTTTCATGCTGTACCATAAATTTTGACCTAGTGACCTTGACCTTGAAATTTTACCTACTTTTCAAAAACTTTAACTTGGGCCATATTTTTTGAATGGTAAGTGATAGGGCTTTGATATTTCAAATGTGCATTCCTTGTGATAAGACCTTTCATGCCGTACCATAAATTTTGACCTAGTGACCTTGACCTTGAAATTTTACCTACTTTTCAATTGTTGTTGCAATTTACATATGGTTGCCACCGGCGAGCTATGTTGTCATTCTGACAAGTCTGGTTATTTTTTGTGATATTATATATGATGAAAGGGATGAACTTTATAAAAGAAATTGTGAATTAGATGAGTACAATGAATGTGATGATTAACCAGTAACTTTAATGTGGCAGTGGTATGGCATTATTACCTCGTGATTCCATTCGTCATATTTTTCTTGAAAACGCTTGGACAAATCAGTTCGAAATTTCTCACATGATCGAGTCAGAAACAATCTGAAAATAGGTTTTACTATTCGACTCGAAATTTATGATACAACATGGTATAAATATTACATTGTAGAATGCAACACGGTATGTGTGATATATGATACAAGGTACATTTACTTAATGTAATGTCGTTATGATACAAATGGTATGATATGATACAAATGATATGATAAGACGTTATGATACAACATGGTATGGTGACATTATGATACATGTGGTATGATATGAAGTGGTATGATAAAACATATATTGTAATAGGATATGAAATTTTATAATTATACATTATGGTATGATATTAGAATTGGTATGAGAACTTGACAGGTATGATATGATATTGTATGGTATGACAAGGTGTGATATGACATAACATGATATGATATTGTATGGTATGACAAGGTGTGATATGACATGACATGGTATAATAGAATCTAGCACCACTTTGGGTTCTGGATAGAAAAATATCAGTCAAGGGTGGGATTGATCAAGTCCCAACCAAGGCGTTAGCTGAGGTTGGGACATTGATCATCTCACCGGAGACTGATATTTTTCTATCAGATGTGGTGCTTGATTATTTTTCTGGCACATTGAAACTTTCAAAGTCCTCTTGTTTACGCGTCAGGATGACTGAACATCATGCTAATGTATGTGCACGTGAAAAAATGTACGCAAGTTTTTCTGTGACGTCATAAAGGAACAATCAACAGTGCTGAATCAAATCCTTCAGCACTGCTGAAAAGGGGAATCAGCCTATCCAATGTATGAGTATGATATTGCTTGAATAAGAATGAGAGGAATAGTTGTAAATTTCTTCAGTCTACTTAAGATTATTTAGTTATGTCTAAGAATGAAAGAAAGGGTTGCTTTCTTTTTGGAGAGGCATCATATTTATTATGATAGTGACAAATTTAGAGAAATGAAAGCAATATTGCAGCAAGTTTTGATGTCTGATTTTTTCTATAATGGATGATACACTTCGTGGGATTGAAACGTATGATGTTGCGATTCCTTATGGAGAATTTTGATGTTTTCTCATCATTTTAAAAGTGATACTGCACAGAATTGATGATACGTTGCAGTAGGGCAATGCCTAGTAAGTAAGTCCATATCGTTTATATATTTGAATAGGCTATAGTTTTTGCAAACGCTTCAAGAGTTGAATAGGCTATAGTTTTTGCAAATGCTTCAAGAGTTCGTCAGAAGGAATGATTTTCTGTCGTTGACAAACTATTGAAGTGTTTGCAAAAACTATGAACTTTTCATATACCTGGATGATGTGGATTGATGTATTGGGTATTGCCCTACTGCAACGGCTCATCAGTTTTGTAAAGTTTAATTTAGAAAATTAAGAAATACCAAAAAAACTATATAAGGAATCACAACACCCTACATTTCGATCCCTCACGGTATAATAGCACTGTGTAAGAAAATGAACGAAGTCTCTGTCATTCTACTAAACCTGTGTACATGTACTATCAAAATATGACAAGCTCACATCTCTACTCATGTCACCTGCAATGCTTCCTATAGGGTTCACACTGTGAGGCATCTGTCTGTTCACACTTTCACTTGATGATTAAACTTGTCAAGGTTGCCTTTAAGGTCAAGGTCAGATATTAATGACAATATGCCATTGTCCTTGAAAAAGCTAGTATTGCATGCAGAGTGATATGTATGCAAATAATTTACTAAGAATGACCAATATATATTAGGGTTTCAGCCTGTCATTTCCATGCTGTTTTCATATTAGTTATCTGCATAATTTAAATATTACTGGCAGGTCTTGATCCATTACAAATTGCAAGATATGAAATACGCAAGAACAAATACCTTTAGTCTATCAACTCTATGACAGTTAAGTTTTAATTATATCTACATGAATACTGTTCACAATGTACGTTAGATAGGAAAGAAATGATAAACAAATTGGTACAATGTTAGAAAAGCCAACCAATTTACTGTGTGATGCTGTCATCAGAGAATGAAGTCCCTAACCTGTATATCCTAATCAATCCCCTTGTGTAAAAGTTACTGTATTTTCTGTACTGAATACATGAAATAAAACTGTGATTTATATTGCTGCGTTATATTTTTGCAAAGTGATTGACTTACTGATATGCTGAAAGTTAATGTACGGAGTTCTGTTTCAGAGTAATATGGGAAAATAACTTATCTCATGTTCCCAAATCTTCAGAATTAGAATCAAAGTCAAACCTCGTGGTACCGAACATTTATACAGTTATGGTCATGAGAGCTCAATGTTTTACCCATCATTTCACACCTTTTCATACTAATGTTAAAAGTCTTCAAACTAAATACAGTGGTCCCTCCTTTATAAGACCACCCCAAATGCAGTGGATTTTTGGTCTTATAATGGAGGTGGTCTTTCTTGGGGAGATTTTGAGTTTGAGCAGTCTATCTGACGAGTTCAATTTGTTTACATCTATTTATTCTTTTAATTATGTACAAGAATGAATATTTACCACTATCTTGCATTTACTGATAGTTGAGTCTATTGATTGACTACCTGCACATTCAGAGTGAAGAAATTTTAAAGATGAATGTGAATATTGAACCTATGACATTCATCCAATTGCATGATTAAATAAAGCCTGTGTTTGTGAAACACGAATGCCCCCGGTGGCATCTTTGTTAGTATGAACACTATTTTCTGTTAAGTACATGTATGTGAGGTCACTGGGTTCAAAGGTCAAGGTCACGAGGTCAAAAATTTTGGTATCAATGGAAAGGTCTTGTCACAAGGAATACACATATGAAATATGAAAGCTCTATCACTTACCATTCAAAAGCTATGCCAAATGTTAAAGTTTTTGAAAAGTAGGTCAAAGGTCAAGGTCATGAGGTCAAAAATTTTGGTATCAATGGAAAGGTCTTGTCACAAGGAATACACATGTGAAATATGAAAGCCCTATCACATCCCATTCAAAAGTTATGCCCAATGTTAAAGTTTTTGAAAAGTAGGTCAAAGTTCAAGGTCACGAGGTCAAAAATTTTGGTATCAATGGAAAGGTCTTGTCATAAGGAATACACATGTGAAATATGAAAGCCCTATCACTTCCCATTCAAAAGTTATGCCCAATGTTAAAGTTTTTGAAAAGTAGGTCAAAGGTCAAGGTCACGAGGTCAAAAATTTTGGTATCAATGGAAAGGTCTTGTCACAAGGTATACACATGTGAAATATGAAAGCCCCATCACTTCCCATTCAAAAGTTATGCCCAATGTTAAAGTTTTTGAAAAGTAGGTCAAAGGTCAAGGTCAAGGTCACGAGGTCAAAAATTTTGGTATCAATGGAAAGGTCTTGTCACAAGGAATACACATGTGAAATATGAAAGCCCCATCACTTCCCATTCAAAAGTTATGTCCAATGTTAAAGTTTTTCGGACAAACAGACAGACAAACAGACGGACAGGCCAAAAACTATATGCCCCCGAATCTTTGATTCTGGGGGCATAAAAAGTTAGATTTCTTACCAATAAGAAATCTAAAGTTCTGCTTACTGAAGAGAGAACAAATAACAGCTTGGAGTCCAATAAACTTAAACACTAATTAAGTGCCTCTGGCCAGTTATTGACTCATTTGCCTGGGCCATGTACATTCTTAATTACCAGTAACTGCTAATTAGTCAATTTACCTGGAGTAATTAAAATTGGAGGATCAAAAGATATTAAATTATGTAAACATACATGCATGGTTGCTCGTGAGAGTGAATTTTCTTATATTTTGATAGATTTGGGATCGAAAAAAGCGGTCTTTGGTCGGGTATGGGAGGTGGTCTCTTATAGGAGGTATTTTAACACTGAAAAATGCTAATGCTAAAGAATTATGGTCACATAAGGGGAGTGGTCTTTGGTGGGAGTGGTCACATATAGAGGGACCACTGTAGCATCATTTAAGAACAGATAAATTTGCAGCATGGAGCAGACATGCACGTTTCGAGTACTTAAGCCTCGGCGGTGATCCTCATCTAAACTATGTAATATGGACAAAGATTGTGAAAGTTATTATGTCTAAAAATGTACCAAAAGACATAGCAGGATGGGTGGGATATGATGCTACAGGACCCACGTTTTAGAAATTCCAAGAAATTTTGATTACAGAAATTTTTTAATGTGTTGAAGAAACGATCAACCGAAGTTGATCGAACTTGACTACATGTGCCCTCAGGGACTCGTGGTCCACCAGCAGTGACACTCACCAAGTGGTACAAATGTTTTTTAACTTCTTCAAATTCAATAGGATCATTTAAGAACGGATAAATTTGCAGCATGGACCAAACATGCTCGTTTTGAGTACTTAACCCAAGCAAGAGACCAAGACAAGACTATCCCTCTTTATGCTACAACATACCAAGTCCTTGACCTTGTAGATAGGACCTTGGATCAAGGTCATGATACATCCTGAGGGTTGCATTTGATTTGAAAACCAGATCATTTGATGTTGGAGATGCGCATGCATACCCTGTGCAACGGATTCTATTCGAATGACAATAGAAGAGCTGTGCAATGTAAATAAACCCCCTGAACATAGCTAAAGTACCTGAAGTCATAAAATTTTTCTTTGAATATTCAGGAATTTAGTTATTATTATTTGGTGTTACCAATACTAGTAGTCTTCTCCAATGTTTTAGTTTTGTTTGCTTGTCCTTGTCTGCCATCTTGGAACTTGGTTACTCCTGGTAAACTGGGGAGTATACTTGTGTCACACACTTAGAGCCCAACACTTGTTGTTCAATTTCATTAGTCGAACATTTGCAACACAAGTCATCTAATCAACTGCAGCCAAGTAACTTTTTTACATTAATGTACAATGTATTATATCAAATGCATACAGGCAGTGAAAGTTAGGACTTGGGTCGAGATTCAAGCCTTGACTTCGATTCAGAGATCATCCAAGATTCAACAAAGACAATGCAGGGACCTTAAAGCAATGGCTTGAACAAGGTTTTACCGACCATTTGCACCTTTTCATTTAAAACACCTTCCTTGGTCTGGGACAATATGCAGTGAAACATTCAATACGGACAGTGCAGTTACGGCTGAGAAACCGTATGCAGTGTGATCTTTCAGATTCAAGGTCATGTTGCATCCTTGGGTCCTATACAAGAATAAATCTTAGATCGCCAAGCGATACAAGTCCCCTACCGCATAAATCTATGTCCTGCAACTCTGCCTAGATCGCTTCAATTAAACATAAACTTGACCTGAACTTGCACCAAAAAATGAATGCAGAAAAGTCCGGAAAACTGAAAATTTCATGAAACTTTTTAAGTGCAAGGGCCATAACTCTTGTAAAAATAGGTCAATCAAATCCAAACTCTAACTTGATCTGTATTACATTGAGATAATTACTAATAAAACACCGCTAAAGACGGTATGGCCGGATTGCAAAGTAAGTTTTTGTCACCAACTGGGTCAAGGTCAATTGGTCAAATAATACGGCATAAATTGAAAGGTTTTGTCAGAGGCAACCTACATGTATAAAATAAAGTTTCTACTGCATACAGTTCCATAGATTTTGCTTAAACCAGGAACTTTAACCAAAATCCTTAACTAGGTCAAAGTCCAAGGTCAAGGTCACTAGGTCAAATGTTACGGCATAAATTGAAAGGTCTTGTCATGGGCGAGCTTCATTAATAATATAAAGTTTCTACTGCATACAGTACCATAGACCTTGCTTAAACAAGGAACTTTAATCAAAATCTTTGAGTAGGTCAAAGTCGAAGGTCAAGGTCACTAGGTCAAATGTTACGGCATAAATTGAAAGGTCTTGTCATGGGCAAGCTTCATGTATAATATAAAGTTTCTACTGCATATAGTTACTTAGATTTTGCCTCAACCAGAAACTTTAACCAAAATCTTTAACTAGGTCAAAGTCCAAGGTCAAGGTCACTAGGTCAAATGTTACGGCATAAATTGAAAGGTCTTGTCATGGGCAAGCTTTGTGTATAATATAAAGATTCTACTGCATATAGTTACTTAGATTTTGCCTCAACCAGAAACTTCATCCAAAATCTTTAACTAGGTCAAAGTCTAAGGTCAAGGTCACTAGGTCAAATGTTATGGCATAAATTGAAAGGTCTTGTCATGGGCATGCTTCATGTATAATATAAAGTTTCTACTGCATATAGTTCCTTAGATTTTGCCTCAACCAGAAACCTTAACCAAAATGTTGACGGCAGACGGACGGACAGACAGACGGACATCGTCAATCTATAGACTGGAATTGCTTTGCAATCCGGCCAAAAATCAATGCAGTCAGTGAAAAGCTAAATTTAATTTACTTTGAATCAAGGCTATGAAAACCCTTAGGTCCTGCGTAGCAGTCCTTTAAGTATCCAAATATGCACATGCAGAGAAGTTATTGCCCTGATAACTCTCAAGACTCAACCAGTCAAAATCAGTGAACTTGACCTTTGAGATACTTGGGTCCTGGACAAAAATGTAAAATACATGTCTTAAAATCCATGCAGGCAGTAAAGTTATTACCTGGCCCAAGTTTTACCAACATGAGTTGTGCAACATTGACCTTGCTTGTCCATGAAAAAGGAAAAGTTGCTACTGATCAAGCCCACTGTGACCTTGACTCAAAGTTCAACTGTACACATGTTCCTCCATTTATCCTTTGCCTGCTTATAATTTAAGCATGTAGTACCTTGAAAACTTTTAAATTATTGCATTAGAACTTCAAAGTCAAATAATAATTCAATTCATAACCCCGTTTGAAGTCCAGGGCACACATTCTGCCAATTCCTCAGTGATATGTCAAGGCTTCAGTTATCAAACTTCTGAGACAAAGAGTTTTTCCTCAATATCAAATTTCCTCAAGATATTGACCCTTCAATAACTTGTACAAATGTTACATGTATATTCTCCAATAATACAAGAAATACCCCAAAATGAGGAAGTTTTTATGTATATGGAGGGATAAGTCAGATATCTTAAGACAAGATTTGAGGAAAAACACAGTTTGAGAAGTTTGATAAGAAGCCTGCAGATCTGATCAAAGAAGCAAGAGATTGAGGTTTTTTTAAACTCCCTTTTATTGCAAGTTCATATCCGCCAACAACTAAATGAAATGTCTAATTTAGTAGATTCTGATGGAGGGAGTCATGGATCCCTTGATGTAGAGGGCACGCACGTTTTGCCAATTTTTCTTGAGTAGGGAGACCAGGAAGTTAATGGACAGTGAAATGTTCTGATACAACTGATCCGAGTCCATCTCCAGATGACCAACACATGTGGCCAGACAAAGTACCTATAACATAAAATATATTTCATTATTTCAGAAAATTCAGTTACCTGAATCAGGGATGGAGAAAATAATAATTCTCGTTTTAAAGTAATCAGTTGTGGATATCTCCGAAAATTAAAAATCTGTCTTGGAAAATTGTGAAAAACATGTATATATGAATTAAACTGTACATGTATCTGATGTAAAACTGAAGCACTCATTCTATTTTTACTGTTTATAGGTTATATGGTGTTGAATACAAATCATTGACAAGTGGTGATATGGTACCTTCTTCAGCTGAAACCTAATGGTGGCTTTCTGCTCCTCAGCTTTGGCTACCAAGGACTCGGAGTGTGAGACCTGTGTGGGGAACTTGCCAGCTCTGTTTAATCCTGGTCCAAGGATCCTAGGTATGGTCTTAATCAGCGAGTCGGAGGCCAAGAAAGCATCGTATCTCTTAGCTGAAACAATACATTGTTGGTTATGAGTGAGGAGTTGTGGCTCTAGAGCCATTGCAAATCACCTTTCATATTGTATTTGAAAACTGGTGTGCGTTTCTGTGATCTCGAAGAATTTTTTTGTTATATGAGCCAAATTTTCTACAATTTCAAATGAAAAATTCCTAAAGAAAGTGTGCAGACTATCATGGGTGCATTATTAGTCCTTTCCACTCACTGAATCTTTGTTTTATTGGTTTTAAGAGGCATGTCTCTCTAAAGCATATTTTGCTTCTTGCTCTAAGAGGGATCTTAACTTGCATTTCTAAAAGGTGTTCAAACCTCAGAAATATATAACTTGTAAATGTCAGAAATCCCAGTAAGGAATAAAGTACATTTTTCTATTACAACCGTTACATACCCAGCTTTTTGACAAGCTTCTTGTCCTTGTTTAATTTCTTCAAGTCGTCAGAGCTCATGGAAGGGAGTCCATTAGCCTTGGCCTGATCACAATGTACTTGGTCTCCCAAAATACAGATCTTCATCTTGGGGCGTGGAATATGGCGCAGTCTAAATATAGGCAAAAACATGTAAATACTTTTTCTCACACTGAATGATTACTTGTAGAGATTAAAATGGTAAGAAAATGTCTAACATCACATTCAAATTAGAAAATTTCTAAGATTACTACATGTACATGAACTTGTTTGACAGAATTATCAAAGATGTACAAATTGTATGTGCAAGTTCTTTGGGGAGAAATAAACAGAAGCTAATTATTTAATCACAACTGCTGAAGCAAGTCTATTAACAAAATTTATACAATTCTAAGGTCCTCTTCAAGATCTAAATTGTAAATCTAACTGATTTTCTCTCCTCGTATATTTTTTTGCATACTAACATGATGAGTACCTACGACTTGTGGTGTACATCCTATTATACTTCTGTAAGCAAAATCTTCATATCAAGAAATACAGTCAATTTATCGGTATTTAAAATACCTCCCCAGTTATTTTATGACCCTGGGTAGGGGTCAGGCAATTTACAAGCCTCTTTCTAGCTGTAAAAATAAATGATAATATGCTTTCATTCATATCCCATATCATCTCTTTTTCCAAATACCCTAAAGAATATTTTTGCCATTATTTTCATTTTAAAATATGTAGTGCATACAAGTTCTTCTTACATGTAATATAAAACACGACAGCACAACAGTGCAAAATTGAGAAGTAAATTAATAATCTCACCTTACTGTACCAGAGAAACGTTTGTCTTTTTGGGGATCATAATTCTTCAGTGCAATCTGAAGTTCCATAGACTGTGTAAACTTGCGAGGCTTATCCTTAGAGAACTGTATAATCTGGCCAATGGCCTCGTACAAGTTGTCTCTGTTGATTTTACTGAAACAGAAAGACTCAATTATCAGAGATTCTTCTTATTTACCACAACCTAGCCTATTCAAGAAATGTTTAACAGTGTTCTCCCCAGGCCGTTTTAGCGTGGCGGTCCCGCCACGCTATGGAGATTTACCGCCACGCTATCAGGATTAGCACCACGCTATATTTTACGACCGCCATGCTATATATTTTTTCCCCTAAAAATTTGTGTATTAACTATTTTGTGTACCCCTTCGAGTTAACTGATTGATTTAACCGCCGCATTCCCGGTTAAATAGTCCCGGCTGTATACAACCCGAGGTGTTAAACGTCTTGTAGCCCCCCGCAAGCTTTATTTACCTGAGAACGTGTCTGGCTTCTACGGCGCACGTCAATCTATCGGACATTTAAAATAACTGCGTTGTCAATGTCTATTGAGTGACCAACAAAAGACGACCATTCTATAACGTTGTTCAAGAAAACGTTTTCATCTACATGTATAATCGCTAGATCGTGTTGACCGGCACGTGTCATATAGTTACAGCGTAACGGTAAATTGGAAATAGAAATACATGTACGCTATATCAGATGTCATTAAAATACGTTTTTAATCCGTCTTAAAGTTCGACATATTACCATGATTACCCGACCTCGCTGTTTTGTCATACAAAATAATTGCTGCTTTGACAAGATAAGAAAGAGGTTACCTCGCTCTCGCAAAATCATTTTACTTTGAATAAATAACAAGTCGGTACGTCCTTATTATTTTTTTTTTTTTAAATACGCTTGAATCTAGTAAATAAGAAGTTTAGACGGATTGATGAGATTAATCATCGAAACACAACATGGTGCACGGACCATCGTTTTATTGATGAGTCTGAGCGCGATATACAATTGACATAATTATAAAATAAATCTTGATTTCTTGGGGGAAGGGGGGGGGGGGGTGGCCAGTTTGCTCCATACTGTGGGCAAAGTAGAACAATTGTCAGCTTTCTTTGCCAGAGATTACCACAAACAATATTGCAATGGCTAATAAGGAGGGGGGAGTAAATGTTTCCATATGTGGACCCAATTTTTCAAGCAGGAATTTGTATATTTGTATAAAGATAACTTTCAACCTTTTTAAAAGGTGAAACCTGCCCTTCCCCTGAACCAAAAATTCAGAACTCAAGGTTAGACACCCTTTCCATGACACACTTAGATTCATTGATATCAGTGAATAGGAAGGACAGAGGACACGCACCATAGTCCCATTTTGCAAAATGGCCCATTGAAAACTTAGTACTTTTTTGAAGAAATGGCCCATTGATATTTTGGAAAATCTTGGAAAATGGCCCATTCACAGAATTTCCTTCCAAATCAGTGTAATATGCCAAATTCTTACACTTAGCTACCTGGAGTTATGGTCATGAGACAGTCTCAAAATAATTTTCTCAAAAGGCCCATAAATAATTGAGTCTTAAAACTGTCATGAATCTCACTTTACAAATAGAACACCAATGATCTCACTGTCTAAAATTTAATGATAATTGGCATGTAGATAAGAATGTAGTATTTCATTATCAAAATTATTTTGAACAGTTTAGTAATAAAGCAGCAACACATGAAACAGTATGCAATGATTCAACGCACAATGATGCATCCCAACACAAGGTGCACCGCGAAGACTTAGCACCATGCTATCTGAAATTTCTGGGGAGAACACTGTGTTATGAACAGGTATGTCACCTTTCGCATGTTAAGCTCTAAAACTCTGAACGATAAATTTGGATGAATCTAGTAGACCACTCTTTCAATGTTTGCCGGGAAAGGGTTGGGGATGAAATATATATCTATTTAATGTAGAGCGAGGAACCATATTTCGCCGGTGACCATATTTCGCCTTTTCATAGTTAATTGCTTCTCACTGGTTATCGGAAATGTTCGTCAAGTTTATTTTTCTATATCCTTTCAAATATGACCGTAGTAATCATGTTTTGATAGACTGTGATATATCCAGCACTCAATTTTGACCAAAAATACCACAAAATGGAGAACATTTAACGAAAACACCATATTTTAGACGTAAACATCCGAAATTTTTACAAAAACCAAAAAAAGAAAACATTTTGTTTGGCATGATTTCATAGAAGAAGTGGTGACGAAATGTTTCCTGAAAATGAAATCACAATTTTTGTCCGTTTGTGTGTAAATAGGATACATATCAACAAAAACGGCGAAATATGGTCACCCCCGAAAACATGGAAACAAAATATTTTGACGTTTTATAAGGAAACAATGAATTGCGTAAAATAAACTATTTTTGTAGTTTTTCAATCGAGAATAGAGTTAAATTAAATTCTACCAAAAGCAATTATTGAATTGGCCTCCAAGTTTTGAGATTTTCAACGAAATGTACGAAAAATACGGCGAAATATGGTCACTTGCTCTACAAGTGGGCTGTATAAAGTCATTCAAATTAGATCTGAATAAGGACTTTATATAATAACATGGACTTACATGGCACAATGCGTTAAACTTGAAAATTCCTATACAAAGATAACAGTAGAAACAAATTTCTAAATATTACAGAAACGAATTTCCAAGTCTTGCTTATATATTACAAATTTTGAAGTCTCTAATCAGTGAAAACAAATTTCAAAATTATCTAAATACATGTATTAAAAACAGAATTTTGAACATTCAACGTGTACAGCACCCTTAACACTAGACTAAATAATCCAGTCTCTCTGCTGCTGCTACAAGAGACTGAACCCCACTATGGCTGTTACAGAACGAAGTCGGACGAAACTGTTGCCCAACATTTATCCATTTTGAAGGTCTGAAATATTGATTTTCTTTTCGTCGGGACTAAAGAAAACATTTATCTAACTATCTCTACCCACCTCACGTTTTTTTCTCGCTTCTTTATTGCATTTTTTGCCAATTTTTAACTCCCTACCAAACTAATCAGGTAAAGCGAAAGTTAGGAGAACCGACCAACCAGAACGAAGGATAAAGAAAGTTGATCACGTGATATTTTGTATCCTTCATTCTGATTGGTCATCAGACTTTGTTCTATAACAAACATGGTGGGATTCGGTCTCTTTTAGTTTTAGCAGCAGCGGAAAGACTTGATTATCTAGTCTACATTAACACATCAATGGCAATTTCGCCTTTTTTTTTCAAAAGAAAATGGTTAAGAAAACATTGGTGGTGTTTATTAGTTTGCTGAGTTTGGGGGCAATTAATGATAATTAGTTTGATTGGCATTGGATTATGAATTTAGGCCTGTCAAGTTCTGAATATTTTCAATTAAATATCTGTTCTCCATTCTCTCTATCTTTTATCCTAATGTAGAAAACACGAGATTACCCCCACCTGAGATCGAACTCGCAACCTTCTGATGTTAAGTCCGATGCTCTACCGAGTGAGCCAAAGAGATGTCCCACTGGCCCAGTCTAGTACAAGCGCCAGTTTACTACACTCCCTCCCCTTTCAATTTTGGGCCTCCCTGCCCTTCTTCGACAACCCTCCTACCCCACCACCTCTCTGTGGAATTTACGTTGGGCGCCATTGTAGAAAACATGAGACTACCCCCACCTGAGATGAACTCGCAACCTTCTGATGTTAAGTTCGATGCTCTACCGAGTGAGCCAAAGAGACGTCCCACTGGCCCAGTCTAGTACAAGCGCCAGTTTACTACACTAACATAATAATTGTAAACAGTTTTAAATTTTTACTGTATTATAATTTTTTTTTAACCCCAGCTACCATGCCGAGGCACATAATTGTCAAATGTTGACAGCGTGTTTAACCATAAAGAAGAAAAAAACATTAATCTTAGATATTTTTTCTATTGATGCAGGTATCAACCGAAAAATTGCATCAATGCGCTGAATTAAAAAAGGTTGGGACCGAAAAAGGCAGAAACCTCAAGGCTGAAACCTCTTCGGGCCGAAACCTCTGGCAACCCTTTCAATCTCAATAGGCATACATGATCTAGGCTTTGACGTGAGCTACTCGTCAGTCTGCTCGTGGTATATTTATATAGAGCAGAGATACCAGTTTGAGAGTGAGTGCAGTGCACGTTCCAATTGTACGCCGGAATTCCCTCCTGTGACTAAGGAGCACCCCTATGTATAATAATTATAGATGATGACTATAAAGTTAAGTTTTCTCCGAAGTTTCAACCTTCTTGTGAAATACCATTGCCTGGACTCTTACTGGTAGAAATATCACTAAAAGGTTTACAATATACTTTTATTATCATCTTTCGGTATTTATGGTGTCTTTGTTTATTTCAAATGGATACCATCAGCCCATCGAACGCTTTTACAGAGCCGATAAAGACCGATATTCAAGATCAGTTTTCACATTACCTCATGATGCTTCGAGGTCGAACCGGAAAAAGAAAGATTGGAAGCAAGTTCACACACAGTACAGTTCGTACTTCAGACTTTACCACTGCAGGTCTCGGGTTTAATACTAATATTTGGTTCTGTTCCCAATTCAGGATTGCCAGCAGTATTGAAAGTCAGGGAAATTGCCTTTTTTTCAAGGTCAGGGAATTGTCAGGGGATTCTAGAATTTGGACAGTGAAAAATTGAAATCCATAATTAGGGAAAAATCAGGGAAAAATTATTTCAGTGCTGAAAAAATATTATTAATATTTAATTGTCTTGAACTATTGAATTGAAGTAAGCTAATTAGAAATGAATTTTAAATGATTACAGTGACAGATTCAAGAGGGGTGCGGAGGGAGCGCCCCCCCCCCCCCCCGGCACTGACCCAAAACTTAAAAAAAAAAAACAAAAAAAAACCCTATAATTTTGGTCCATTTTCGATGAAAATCGGCAAAATTCACCTCTTGACCCCCGGCAAAGTAGTCGATTTGATAGCCTTATATGACATGTGGCCGACCTAGAAATGTCCTTTCCTATGAACTTTTTTTGATGATTCTTATCTATGGGATATTACTGAACGATTCTAGCTTGGTTGCCACTCTGGCAACCTTGGGCAACTCTTTTTATCGGCAGAAATTCAAAATGGCCGCCAAATGCTTTCCACCAATATATGAAATTAAATTCTTTCTTTAAATTTTAAGTGTGGCACATCAAATCAGGGGTTTTGAGGGCCATCAAACCCATTTCCGGTGTCATTTTTACAATTTGAGTTCATTTTGGACTAAAAATTCAAGATGGCCGCAAAATTTCAACCTCATTATTACAATGTGAATATTTCAATCAAACGTTCGTGTAGCACATCTTATTTGTTGTTGCAATGGTCCTAGAATACATTTATTTTGCTGTTTTGGTTGTTTTCAGTTGACACATGCTTCTGGGACAACTGTGCTTATCGGGGGAAATTCAAAATGGCCGCCAAACGCCTTCCATCAATAGGTGAAATTTAATTCTTTCTGTAAATATTAAGTGTGGCACATCAAATCAGGGGTTTTGAGGGTCAACAAACTCATTTCAAATGTCATCTTGACATTTTGAGCTCATTCTAGGCTAAAATGTCAAGATGGCCGCCAAATTTCAACCTCATTATGTTACGACGTGTAGATTTCAATAAAATGTTCGTGTTACACATCTTATTTGTAGTTGCAATGATCCTTGAAAACTTGTGTTTTGCTGTTTTGGTTGTTTCCAGTTCACATATACTTGTAGGACAACTTTTTTTCATCGGGGGAAATTCAAAATGTCCCCCTAATAGTCCCCTACCACTGAGTAAAATGTAATAATTTTCTAATATATATCAAGTTTGGTAATCTATTCAGTGATTTTAAGGGCCACAAAATCCATACCTTGTGTCATAATGTTAATATGAGTTTATTTAAGGCTGAAAACTCCAAATGGCAGCCAAATTTCAGCTTCGATGCAAGAACATTTTTTTCAATTTAATTTTTTCAAAGAAAAAGTAAGGACAACTCATCATATTAGTAATTTGAGGGTCGTAGTATTCCCTTATACATGCTTATTTCAAGATAACCACCTTAGTTGGGAACTAGGAATTACACAGAAGAAACAATAAGTAAAAAATAAAGTTCCCCTATTGATCATGTTGATATAAGACCAGTTTGTTTGACGCAGGGTATTCTAGAGTAAGCAAGTAAACTCGAGGTAACTTGGCTATTTTGGCTCCTTTGACCATTATGGCAATTTTTTTACCTTTATAGTTTTTTTTTTTTTCAATCGGCAAGAATGCAATAGAAAGTGTTTGGTGTTTCCTTTACAACAATCGGTGAAATTTATTTTTGAGTTGAGCTATCTACTATATTTATGTATAACGACAATGATGACATGTACCATTTTTCAATGAAATTCTTAATCTTGCATCTTTATCCTATTTATACTTAAAATGGAACTTCGTAAAATAATGTCTTCAAATGTGACAAAACAACATTAATTCTTTGTGCTTCTTTGAATCAACATTCATTGTCCGAATCATGCATGTCAGGTGCATAGAATGTATTCTTCTATGTAGAGAAGGCTGTTCAATAGTAACAGGGTTAGCACTCTCCTTTTTCTTAATAAGGCCGGTCAGGTATGTAAATGAACTGGCCTTTCAAAATGTCTTCTGCTTTGATTACATCTTTGGCTAATTTTCACTTCTGGTTGGAGGTTCCCTCCGTTTTTCTCTACAGTATTTCAAAATTGAATCTGCGCTAGGAGTCTTCAACTGTGGAAAGATGAAATAGTACTACGTATATTTTGGCATGTTAAACTCGAGTGGGTGAATCTTGAAAGCAATTGTCTTGAATATCAGTGTTCCGTATAGTTTGAAGGTTGTTTCTACATCATACCTTAAAAAGGTTTTCATTCCAAATGTTTTCTTACAACACAGAGAGTATTTGGTTGAAGAGTAAGACGTATAGTCAGTGTGACCAGCTAGAAATGAATCTAGAACAAAACAAGGGCATAAGTCAAAAGAACTGCAGTGGCAAGGAAAATGATCTATGTCAAGAATACAGATCATGCAGCAATCCTGGAACAACTTTTCTCCTTTGAATTCCTTTTGTAGACTTTCAAATAGGACAATTACTTAAGCATTTGCCACGATATCTTGACAATCCATAGCCCTATTATGTGGACTCTTGTTTTAGGTCGACTCTTACATTGTAACCCCCTTTCTTAAAGCATTCAATATTTGCAATTTATTTTAATCTTTATACAAATATAAAACAAAAGATTCTTCACTTTTACGGTTTCAGAATGTGCAATCTATGTAAAAAGAGCGTCTATAAGCCCATATCGACAAAAAGACATTGATTATACTACCTTTGAGATCACAAATAAAATGCACCACAGTTATTCGTAACGAAATGTGAATATTGAAGTGAGGTTAGCCTTTAATGAACTAATAAGCAAAATGACACCAAATATGGATTTCTTGGCCCTTAAAACCCCTGATTTGGTGTGCTACACTTGATATATGAAGTAATTATTACATTTTACACAGTACTAGGATACTATCTGGTGGCCATTTTGAATTTCCCCTAATAAGCAGAGTTGTCCCAGAAGCATGTGTCAGCTGATAACAACCAAAAACAGCAAAATAAATGTATTCTAGGACCATTGCAACTAAAATAAGATGTGTTACGCGAACGTTTGATTGAAATATTCACATTGTAACATAATGAGGTTGAAATTTGGTGGCCATCTTGAATTTTCAGTCCAGAATGAACTCAAATTGTAAAAATGACACCGGAAATGGGTTTGTTGGCCCTCAAAACCCCTGATTTGATGTGCCACACTTAATATTTAAAGAAAGAATTTATTTTCATCTATTGTATGAAGGCATTTGGCGGCCATTTTGAATTTTCGCCGATAAAAAGAGTTGCCCAAGGTTGCCAGAGTGGCAACCAAGCTAGAATCGTTCAGTACTATCCCATTAATAAGAATCATCAAAAAAAGTTCATAGGAAAGGACATTTCTAGGTTCTGAAATTTTCAAATCGACTAAAGGGGGCGCTGGGTTCGCCCGGCTGGATAAAGGCCTCGAAAGAATACATTCATGTTGATTTATAAAAAAAATGAACAAATTCTCAATTTTGATCACAAAATTCTAAGAATTCAATAAGTATTTAATCAAAAGTAACGTGAAGGTCTATCATCAGACTGCACATTGCCAGTAAGCGCCCCTCCCGCTCAAGGGGTCCGTGCCCTAGCGATTAGTACTATTTAGAGAAGCGGGTTCGATCCTCATCGACCATCGGCAAAGATTAATGTTTGTGGGCTGAACATCTTCTCCTTATTCCTGTAAATAGTAAAGATACGGTCTTAACCTGTGCTTAAAATTGTTCGTCGGTCAAAAAGCTCTAGAGGTTAAGTTAATTGTTAAAAATATATCCGACTATAAATAAAGATTAGTAAATATATCAAGGGATATCTGATAGCTTCCATGACTTATTGTTCGACAGTTCAAAAGTAAAATATTTTTATGCAAAAAGAACTTTTTTTTAAATTCGGAAAACTCTACGAAATATTGTATGAATATAGTTATTGAACCAGAAGTCTCTTATGAGACTGAAGCTCTCCTGGCTGTTTGCTTACATTAATCTAAGTGAGACACCCATTTTCCAAGACCCTGGGGATCAGTGGGGTAAAACAAAATACAAGACCAGAAAATGATTAATATAATGCAAAAAGAATAAACTCTCTGTCAATTATACTTTCAGAGAATTGGTATTCACAAGATTACATAGAGTTGTATAGGAGAAAATGACTACACCCATTTTCCAAGACCCTGGGGGGTCAGGGGTTCAAACAAAATACAATGTGAACATCTAAACCACAAACTGAGAAAAATGCAAAAACAATTATCTTTCTATCAATTATACTTTCTGAGAATATAGGTGCTTACAAGATTACATAGAGTTATATCTAGGAGAAAATGACCACACCCATTTTTCAAGACCCTGGGGGTCATGCACTCAAACAAAATATATTGTGCATAACTAGACCACAGACTGAGAGGAAAATTAGAAATTAAGCAAGGGAACATACATAGGTCTTCTCACTTTCATATTTCAGAAAAAAATATCAAAGGATATCAGAAAGAGAATATTTATACAGAAGATTTCATGTGCGTCTGCCTATCGTGCTCTTTATGGCACTCCTTATTTGATGTTTGATCAGCTATGCCACGGACTTTCTCTACTTTTTGCTTCTTGAAAAAAAGTAAGCAGTGGGAAGGAAGGGGCGTCGAGCTACTGTTAAGGACACCCATATGTGACATCTATAATCAGACCTAAAATATGCGTGTCCTGACCGCAGTAGCTCGACGCCCCTTTAAAAAAAATCCTGAATTGAATGGAAGCCATGTAATAAAAACGGCTGTATCCACACACGTACGATTTAAGTATCCGATAGAGGACTGTAATATGAAGAACTGATGCAATAGATTTGCCATCAAAAATTAAATCTGCCTCTTGAAATAAACTAAACTGGAGGATGGGGGATCCGACATAAGAAGTCATATGCCTCAGGATTCAGTTCGAATTATGGTATTTAAGAGGGTCATTTTTCGTTTTATTCTGATCTCTACATCACGCGTAACCGTTGCTCGATATCTGTATACAGGTAAGGGAGCAATTAATTGATTTTTATAGGGGGGGGGGGGGGGGGGGGCAGGAAGACTTTTGCCAGCCGGAATTTTTTTTTCGGTCATTTTAAGAGCCGGATAATTTTTTAGCCGGCTCTTTGGGCCGGATTTTTTTGGGTAATTTTCCAAGGTTGAAAATTATTCTAAAGTTTAAATATTCGGCCATATTAGACTTCACATACAGAATGAGTTCATCTCTTGCCAGCAGATCACTTAATTTTAATTTCTATGATACTCAACGGAGACAGACTATATGGTGCTAATGACTTTTGAATTTGATTAATTCACTCCAAATTGCATAAAGTTTGTTCCATTTTTATTTGTACTTAGTTTATGACACACAATAAAGTGTTTACTGGGCATGTGGAAAGTTCGGAAGAGAGGGGCAATTTCATGATCCGGAAAATTTTTTCCCTTAAATTTCGTTTCGGAAAATTTTTGTTGCAAAGTCTTCCTGCGCCCCCCCCCCCCCCCCCCCCTAAAAATCAAATGGTTGCTACCTAACGCAGTGTCAAACAGATTGTTTCCTCGTTCATTTACTTTTTCTCCACCTATACATTGGTACCGTACCTTAGAGAGAAGGGGGGGGGGGGGGGGGTTAACGACATTTTACTTAGAAAGGGAATTTATTTACTTCAATGCGATAGGATCAAAAACCAAACTACATGTACACTACTTGATCTAGAATAGATCGATTCTGAAGCTGATTCATTGCCAGGACTCTCTTCACCTATCAGAGATCAATCTCGCAAAAACCTTATGGCAAAAGTATCTTGGTATAATGAGTGGGGGGGGGGGGGCTCCCCCATTTTATGGGAAAAAAATTAAAGTACTACTTACAGAGGGATGGGGCCGGATTTCGGCCGTATTTTTTTATGATCGAGTGCCCTGCCTCGTTATCAGTTTTCAATGAATTCTCACTAAAAATGGACACACTCAAGCCGACGCAGGATAGAAGCAAATTACGAATCAAAGATGCAACTGTATGTGACGTTGTATCTTAACTTACCTAGAAAGAATAATTTCAATGGTGATGCTTTGATAAAGCGAGATATATCCTTGTCACAATCTGTATCCAATATCTGTATCCCTGAGCAATAACACCAAGGTCTAGTCGGACCTTTTCACAAAGGATTGAAATAATCAAGATCCTATGCTAAATTATAGGGTCCATACCTCAATGAAAGTTATATCTTGCTCATAAGGTAAGATTTACAAGATCTAGTGATGGTAATAAGTCAAGACCTTGACCTTTCACAATCAAAACTTCATTATGTTGCCATGGTGACAGCATATCTTGTCCCTAGAGTTTCTACAAATGGTTGTGGCCTTGAAAATCAATAGGGATCCTCTATAATCAAGATGAACCTTAATGAAAAGGAGATCGTCTGTATATTCTATAGGCCTTAAATAAAGTATTTGTTGTGACAAAAGGGTCCTTGTATCTGTCCCGATGGTCCTTCCGAAAGGTACAAGAATCTATAGGCTTTGTCAATATTCTGCTCTAAAGTTACCTTTGCAATTAGCTATGACCTCTGACCTGAATGGCAATCTGGTTTGTCGTTATGATGCTACATTGCAAGTATGAAGAATGGGCAAACCTAGCACCAAAGATTGAATCTGTTGCTGCCAACAACATGGTGTTTTAAAATGTAAAGCACCACAGAATACTTGCTGGTGTGCTCAAGATGAGGCTACGGAATCATCTGTTGCATTTAGCCATTTCTTAAAAAAAAAAAAATTTAAACTTTACTTATTTTACAACGTTTAACAAACAAGTTACAAACTTATATTAATGTCTCATGTTGGCTCAGATGTTGGCGTGAGGGGGTCCAAGGAGCAGGAGGAAACCAGAGTACCCAGAGAAAAACCCCCTGCAGAGGTCTGGGTGGGGGGAACACCTACCCTCCCACATAAGACCCTTCGCCAAATCTGGGATTCAAACCTGGGACCTTAGAGGTGAGAAGCGAGTGTGCTACCACTGCAATAACCCAGCCATTTCTTTACATGTGCATGCAAGTCATAGAGGTCCTACCACAAATCATGAAGCACAGAATGAAGAATCTTTTATTCATTAAATTCAAAAAGTATTCTTTTCGATTTGATTTTGATCATTCCAATATCAATTGTACATAAACAACAAATATCTTTAGATAATCATAGTTAGAACACTTCTTTTAGGTACCTTTTATTTGTGAATTTACACAAGCTGCAAACATAAACTAATGAAATTTACAGTGTATATAAAATTCATATTCATGATTGTACATAATGTTTACATGCACATTGAACAAAAAGCAATGTACAGTTCAAAATTATTGCTTAAAACAAACTTTTCATTGACCCTACTTTACTGCCTGGCAGCTCAACATAATCAGAGGAATTCTTCATGACTGCTCTACAAATATTCATTTCAAAAAAAGTCTGGAAAACTGAAAAATGGGACAGACCGAGAGGAAACTAAGAGTCCGCTTCGGTGTTGCCGGTAGGGGACTAGTAAGCTAAATTTATGAACAGATTTCAAACACATCACACATGTACTACTATGTACTGGGCAAAGAATGAAGCATTTTAATAAAAAAAATATTTAAATTATTCCATCCTGATTTGAAAAATATAAAAATATGCAATTTTTTTTCCTATCAAAGTTTATACAGATTTCATTTTAATATAAATGGGAATAACTTTAAAAGCAGAACATTTCATTTAATAAGATGTTGAATTACTACATCACATTCTTTCTATGTTCTTCTGTGTAAATGGATACTACAAGAGGTCAATGATACTGACAAACTAGTTTGATTCCTCTGACTTCTATTGGAAAACACACTTTATCTTTTGGCATTGATAAGCTTGAACACTTTGCACTAGGCTTTACACTCCCCTTTCCTTTCATGATTATTTCTAAAGATGGAGAAAGGCTAAAACCTTTGATTACAGTTCATAACTGATCTTAAAATTCAATTACATGTAAAATTCAATCACATGTAAAATTCAATCACATGTTAATGTGACAACCTTAACTTGTCCAATATCGATACAGATATTGCATACAACATGGAAATCGTAGGAAATCGTAGGAAATTGTAGCTCCGATTTCCAATATTAATGACACAAACTAAAAGCTCTTTAGTTGTACTTTCACTTAAGTATCCAATCTCTTAACTCTCTTGTTCAATAAGATAAAGCCTTAAATAAATTCCAGCTTAATCACTGAACCACTAAAGACAATCTGTTCCTTCAGCATTTGTTTTTGTTAAGTTCACCACTGAAGACAATCTGTTCCTTCAGCATTTGTTTTTGACAAGTTCTCTTTTATACTGTAAATCTCTGTAGGAACAACACAGTATTTTCATCGTCTCAGAAGGTAACTGAAACTCTAACATCACTTTTCCCTGACCACTACCGTGGCACGAGTCCAAGTTCCTGCAAGCAAGCCGTAGCGGCTGCTGCCTTGGCAACCTTCTTTGTATTACTGGCTACTGCAGGTTGATACGCCACATTATGTACTATCACCTGTAAAATGCAAACAAAAGACCATATAAAGTACAATTTATACTGATTCACATGAAGACCCAACCCCTTTTATTTATGGTTGCGGTATTTGGCTTTAATCTTTGGGAATATTTCATGAACTGGCAAAGATATCTATTTCTTTTTTTATTTAAAAAAAAATTTTAAAGCTCATGAAATAATTTTATATTATTGTCAAAGCCAAGAAAAGTCCTATAATTACAGGTCTCTGAGAATTCTGATGAGTTCAAGTCTTTACAATAAAAATTAAATTTCTGAGCAGGTTCATATAATGCTTCTTTATCTACATAAGAAATCTTTACCTAAGTTAACTACTACATTGTACTACCCCAGTTATCCCACCATAACAAAAGTCTAGTCAGAAAGACTGAAGGATGGAAAATAGTTATTAACTGTGTTTCCATGTGTTCATGTGTTTCCATGTGTTCATACAGAGCCATAATAAAGATAAAATGATACCTTGTACAGGAAATGTTTCTTATGATCTGGACCACTCTCATGGATCAGTTGGAAATCTGGGGCTCCCCATCTCCTCTTGTTACACAACTCCACCAATGCCGAGACAGGGTGTTTACCTACAAACAGTTCATAATAAATGAATGCCTTTCACTTTCACTGACATGTTATGTACATGTAAACCTCTTAAGAAATACAACTGAAAATCTTAATGGACAATGTCTTTGTGAATTTGGTTAATAACTGGACTATGTTCCATGACCAAGTTTTTTTTTATTTCTCTTTGGAAAATATATTACCCGACAGATCTCTCACTACAGGTGCTTTTCCTGGCATCATTTTCTTGGCATTCTCTCCTGTTGATGTTAAGCCTGAGAAAACATGCATGTAAGTATGTTAAAAATTACAACGCAATGTAATCTATTAGAAACTTGAAATCTATCATATACTATTCTTTTAGAGACTATGCTTTCTATTTTTAATTTTCAGATTACATTTATGGCAGTTTATATCTTTTTCAAGTTAAAGGGTGATCACAAAACCCTGAAAACTGGTATAGGAACATGTATGACTTCTCTTCATATGACAAGTGACAAAGCGACGATGTACATTCAGTTCATTATAGTTGTATGTTGCTTTAAAAGTATCAGTAAAACAATCTGTCAAGAACAAGATGTTACCTTTTCTGTCTGTTTTGAAGTCCAATGATAAAGGTTCCAGAGATCCTTCATTGTTCTTGCCTAACCCTTCGCCTTCCTTCCAACCCATTTTCTGCAATAAGGCCATTCCTATTCCACTTTTTAAGGGCGCAGCTCTCACAAACTGGTCCTGGAAATAGTCATCATCACACAAAATCAATAAAATCAGCACAAGAAACATGTACTAGCCCCCAAACAGCATAGCTTGTAGGGGACTGCTATATATCTATATCAAAGCTGTAGGGTTTCAGAAAGAATGTATGAAATCTGTGATCAAACTCTTCATAGATATTTTGGTTAGATACCAGGATTGAAGTTTCTCTTTAAACAATGTTTGGTGAGGATGGTGCGCATAGTTTTAATTTTAATTTTTTTGTAATTCTTTTTGTGTGTGTTGGTTTTTATAGGTATCTTTAAAATTTTGAAAGGAACAGAGAATTAATTATTTGAGAGCAAGACTAAAGTTATTACGTACACAGTAAAGTTCTTTATTTAGGCATTACAAAGTACAAGTAAATATTTCAACAAGCCATAATGATAATGACTTTGTTTAACCTTTAGACAGTGTAAAAACATCTGGGGTGACCTGAATTAATTGCAAAATACATTGACGAGTTCTATGAACCATAAATAAACAAGTGTTCTTTGATTTACACAGAAATTCTTTTGAATAAAAAGGTGTTTTTCCTACTTGAACACTATGAAATGCCATTGAAATTGAAAAAGACGCTCCCCTATGGTGATTCAAAGTCAAAGCTTCCACTATCTATGTTGTTTGATCACAGTTTTCATACCTTCAATGGTTTGTAATATCTTCGATTTAAACTTCTTAACAGAAGTTTCTTGACAACTTCAGTCGAGTACTTCTTATGAAAAGTATCTTTTCTCTTCTTAATCTACAAAAAGACAAGGTGCTGTGTCAAATATCATTCAATTTTGGTGAAAACAATACTTTTTGAAAACATGCTGAAATGCCAAACTGAATGACTTGCTACTGAGGACAGAGATTTTTTTCTAGCCGGGCGTACATACAGATAGCAGTATCAAGTTTCAATTCTTTAGCATAATGCTAAAGTGAGAAGGTACGTGTAAAATGGGGAAACTTCAACTCTACAAGAATTTGTAAAATCTGAAACAAAGTAACATATACATGTATAACCTGTACATACAATGTATACAATGTAAGTGCACACTGAGTTTTCTTACATAATCTCAGCATGGCAGAACACAGCTGAGTTCACTTACCAACTCCTAATACACACACATGCAGTCATAATCCATAACACAGAATGACTGAGTAGCTGTCCTTAGTACTACATTCCTTAGTATCAGGGTTACTGAAAATCTGAAGTCATCTCCCTTCTTTTTCTACTTGTCTCATAGTAGATAAACTGTGTCAAGCAAAATCAGTTAACTAAAACTCTGCTTTGTAATTAATCAACATAATTGTTTTAGAGTAATTATGCCTGGGTTGATTCACCTTCCAAGAAACATGATACATGTACATGTATGTATATACTGTAGCATTTCCATACTTCCTGGTACAAGGCAACTTATTTGAGTGTAAAACAAAGCACAACAACCTCATCAAAACAATTTGAAGTTTATTAATTTTTTTGGTTGTGACAACGACCTATGACCCTGAAAATCAACTAGATTAGTCTCTTTATGATTAAGAATTCCATTCTCATGGCACCAAATACTAAGACAGGTAGAGATGAAAATATGAATTGTCCAGGTATCAAAACCCTGACCTGCTATCTTAGCAGACACTCTTACTTATTATAAAAACATCGGTATTCTATTAGACCCCTTAAAACAAGAACTGCAAGTTAAAATCTGAAAGCATATCAAGGCCTTGTTCATGATGCCCCATTGCTAACCTATTCAAAAGGCATTTGTTAAACAACTTGTGTGTTGCCTGCTTGAGCAATTAATAAACTTTCTCTTGACCATATACCATTCATTTTTACCATTTACAACAGCATCTTGACAAGGGCACAGATGACCAGACGCATGGTGGACAAAGTGACCCCTGTGTGTAGCATTATTTGCGGACACACATGTATAAAAGAAATTATAATGGTTAGTGTGGTATTGCTTCACTTTGTAGAATCAAGGTCAACTAGGAATCTGTTACATGTCAAAGTTCAAGGTCAAATTCCTTGTTGTAAGTGAAACAGTATCACACTAACCACAGGTTCTGTTATATGGCACCACTATCTTCTCCATCGTATTGCACATAGAATTGGTGAGTGATCTGAAAATAGAGTCAGATGTCATGCACATTTCATCGTATGCATTGCTCCTTTTATTTGCACTGATGTGCATTTCTAGAATCCAATCTTACCATATTCATACTACATATGTATTGAAATTTACATCCAGTGTGGGTTTAGTTTTACCTTTTGTTGATTTGGGCATTCTGACCAATGAAATTCTTGTCAAGCTGTGTTCAATACTGAATTGACCTCAGAACCAAAACCTGTCTTATGTAATGTTTACATGTCCTAATCAACAAAAGGTGATACTAAACAATGAAATACAGTATATTTCGGTGTTCAATCAAAAGCTCTTTTATTTTTAAGGAAAATGCATGTAAATCAGCTTTTATTCTTATGTAAATCATACTCCTCTTGTAAACTTTTAGCACATGATTTTATTTTTTTCAGCAGATGCGAAGATTTTAAATCTCAAAAAGAAAACCAGAAGTCTCTGATGAGACTGAAGCTCTCCTGGGTGCAGGGATTAATCTACCTCTGCATCCTGCGTCTCTGACGCATAAAAATTGCGCAGGACCCATTGATTTCCGATCACTGCGTCCCGCCGTACGCATTATTCGCTTTCGTATTATGCGTCCGCTTAAGTTCATGTTCACATAAAACTTTCAAAGTTGAGAAGTTTTAACGTGTAACTGTCTCGTTTTTATAATTGATCTGACATCTTTTGGCCGCTCTTTTAAATCCAACAATAGGTTGATCATGTCCGAGGTATGGTAATGAGAAATCGTTGCGGAAACATTTTAATATATATTCAGTCCCGATGCGAGTCTCACTTCTTATCATTGGCATTCAGATGTAATATATACATGTACAATATATTAAGGAAAAATTCTTCTATGATAAACCTCGCAGGACATTATGAATCAATCAATTGAAATCGTTTAACTTCTCACCTAAGTGCCGTCTTCATATACCGTACTAGATATAATTGGTTTGTTTGGATAACGTTTTAATACACACATACATGTACGAAGCATCGCTTGCGTGAAGAAAGCAAGTTAATAACAATCAATATCTTAATTCGGCAAATTTGTCTATTACATTGAAGTTTTTGAAGATATACGTTTTTTTTCCTGGAACATAACGTTCTCGCGGACATAAAACGTTGTGAATCAGCCACTTCATCTTGTATTCGTGAATTTAAGACGCCGCCAAAAAAGACTGTTTACAGAACTTGGGACACATTGATTTTTCCTGGGACCCATTGTTTTGGCCCGGGACCCATTGGCCAAATTTTATCGGGTCCAGAGGACCCATTTGGATCAAATTGTAGATTAATCTCTGTGGGTGTTTGCTTAAGTTAATCTCAGTGACAGATCAATTTTCCAAGACCCTGGGGATCAGTGGCTAAAACAAAATACAAGACCAGAGAATGATTAATATAATGCAAAAAGGATAAACTCTGTATCAATTATACTTTCAAAGAATTGGTCTTCACAAGATTACAAAGAGTTATATAGGAGAAAAAAAAACAATCCCATTTTTTAAGACCCTGGGGGTCAGGCATTCAAACAAAATACAAGGTGCACATCTAGACCATAGACTGAGAATAATGCAAAAACAATTATCTTTCCATCAATTATACTTTCTGAGAATTGGTGCTCACAAGACTACATACAGTTATATAAGAGAAAATGACCACACCCATTTTCCAAGACCCTAGGGGTCAGGGGCTCAAACAAAATATCAGGTGCACAACTAGACCACAGACTAATAATAATGCTAAAGGAATCATCTTTCTATCAATTATACTTTCCAAGAATTGGTGCTCACAAGATTACATAGTTACGGTTTATAGGAGAAAATGACCACACCCATTTTCTAAGACCCTGGGGGTCAGGGGCTCAAACAAAATATCAGGTATACAACTAGACCACAGGTCCATTATAAGTCAAAAAGAATTTTTTTACTATTCACAGATTCAGAGGATTTGTGCTCACAAGAAAAGTTTAACAGACGGACATACGGATGATCACCAGACAAAGGGTGATCGTGTAAGATTGACTGGTCTTTGACCAGTAGAGCTAGAAATTTGAATGACCTTAATAGCCTACTGCAATCTGCCTTCATTTTTATTTTTTGGTCCTTTCTAGGGATTATGGTTTTAAAATTCAGTATGACATTATTTATATATTTTTAAAAATCTCTTTCACTCAGAAATCAAAAAATAATTTTTGCATGCGTAGCTACATTTATGTTACACTTATTTCCCTGGTCTTAATGTATGAATAATCAAAAGCCACATGTTATGATTAAGGATATATCATTGTGGAGCAATGCATTTCAATGAAAGCACATAAAATATCACATCAACTATCAGATAAAACCTCCTACCTTTTTAGCCCAGGCCTGCCTTTTCTTGTCTGGACCCATGAGTTCTTCCTGAGATAATATATTAGCACCCGTACTTCCTATGAACTTTCCTGGTAAATGTTTGGATTGTGCCCACATGCTAGCCTGATATAAATCATAACAGTTATTAATATTCAAGAGACAGGGGAATCTAATTACATATTAAGTTAGAGTGTGGGGGTGTGTGTTGTATATCAAAACATTGATGAATGGATATCCGAAAGCAGCCCTTTGCTCTATAATCTTTTATTGTCTATACATATGTTTTTGTTATCAAATTTTCTGATCAATAATTACTTGTAATCCTTTTACAAATAAACTTGTGTACATGTAAATTAATACGATATGTGTGCTTAAAATAAAATGACCACTTTGAAAAGACTTTTGATATTCAAGACACAGTGTGAGATAAGAAGCTTTATACCAAGACATCTCAAACTGTCAACTCAAGTTCTCTGTAACCTCTCACTAAAACTGACCTTCTCCTGAGCTTTGGCTATATTTTTCATGGCATCCAGGTCATGTGGATTCTGTTTGAGCTTCTTGAAGGCACTAAGTCTTTCAGATATAATGGCCGAGATGTCTAGATTCTGGAATAAATTTCAGAGTTACATGAATGTTTCAGAAAATTCACGGAGCACGAGAGAAAAGCTAATATACACTTATAGAAATAGGTAACAAATTCAACAAATTTTAGAATCAAAAGTGAACCTGTTGAGGAGGATCAGGGAAGACTTTGTCCTCGGGTCTGACAGCAGGCGGGGGCGGTGGCTCAGGAACTGCCGAATTAGACGCAGTTACTGTAGTGGCTGGGACAGCTGAGGAGGAGGTGGTGGTAGAAGTGGTGGCTGCGGAGTCAGTAGTGGCTACAGTGGCAGTACTAGACGGCTTGGTGGCTGTAGCTGTCGTCTTCTGCACTGGCACCCACTCAGACTCCTTCATACGATGTGTGCTGCCACTAGATACAGGGAAGGTCAGACGGAGTTGGGCCTGCTGCTGCAGCTTCTCCTGGGGAGTCTGTATTGGCAATGGCTTGGAGTCCTGATACAGAATAATGTTAATAAAAAAACTCTAATGGGTTGTGATTCATCTTGGACATCTTTGTAGTATGAATGGTAGAAGGCAGTCATAATTAAATAAGTACACCTATTTTCTATAATAAGCTACTTTCAAAAATAATAAATAAAAAAATACATGTAAATTAGTACAACTGTGTTTGTGAAACACAATTGCCTCAATCTGCATCTTTGTCAGTATAAACACAATTTCTTATTATCAATGCTAAAGTTTTTCTAAAGTAGATCAAAGGTCAAGGTCACAACATAAAAACATTTGGTATCAATGGAGAGGTCTTGTCACAAGGAATACACCTGAAAGCCCCATCGCTTACCATTCAAAGGTTATGTCCAATATTAAAGTTTTACCTCTGACAAACAGACGGACAGGCCAAAAACAATATCCCCCCCCCCCAAAAAAAAATTTTGATTTAATTTGATATAAAATATTCAACATTTATCCATATAAATATCTTCATTATATCACAGCCTAATCAATGCATTTGGAAGTTCTTTTAACAATTTGAAATTAGAAGTTTCATTTACCCTGATATTCATTACAATACTAGAGGAGGCATCCTTCACTTTAAATGGATGATGAATGAACTCCTCATCATCTGATCTGACGCTCCTCTCATCTTCTGATGATGAACTGTCATCTCTTTTGCTCTTGGAAGAAATTCTCTTACAGTAGTCTACGAAGTAATCAACATCATGACTAAAATGGCTGATATACTTGGAAGTGCAAACATGTTATTGTCATAAAGAAAGTATTTTACCAAAAGCCAGCTGAATAAAATGACCATTAAAATCTCATGAAAATCATTCGCAAAGAGTGCCATGAAATCACTTACAGAAATGTTCAAATACTATGTGATTAAGTTTAATACATGTACATATATCTAAATTTTGAGAAAAATTGGTGGCATATTCACCACAAATACTTCATACTGTAACGTTACTTGATCTACACATAAACAGTCTTTCAAAAAACATTTTTGAACAACTTTCCAGAAGACAATTTAACTGGCAGAATGTATAGTTTATTATACAATTTCTTCTAGCCCAATATAATTTCTGGTAGACCCAGGTGTTAGACTAGTGAATTTTTGTGAAGAATGCGTAAATGGTAAAAATGAATGAAGGAAAATTACTGCTGTGCCTAAGCTTTAATTTACCACACATCTAAGCCTCGGTCTACAATGTTTATGTACCTAAATACATGCCCTCTTACCTGTTAGCTCGTTTATGGATTTCCCTCCAGATTTTAGTGAAGCTACATCAACGTTTTGAACATGACCAGATTTAGCCAGTGCCAGGGCATTTTTACTGCAAAATCAAAAGAAGTATATCAAGCTATTGTACAAGAGTTAAAGAGTATAAAGTTTCATAATCTTAATCTTGTTTAATGAAACAACTTTGAAAAATCTTCAAAAGCTTAAACTTTTGCTGATTATACATGTATTTGTAAGAAAGTGCAGTTACCATAATTAATTATCCTAAATATACTATTAGTAAGGATAGTAATCATAATGTTTAGAAACCGAAATCTGTGAACAATCAATCAGTTGAACCAGACACTTACATGGCTATTTCAGACACTTACATGGCTATTTCTCTGAGTTTAGATTTGTCAATCTTAAGTCGGAGATCTGATACTCTGAAAGGTCTCTCTCTAGACTTTGATCGACTTGACCTATGGTCCCTGGAGCGTGATCGACTGCCCCGCCTCTTTCTGTCGCGTGACCTAGAACGACTCCGCCTTCTATCTAGGTCCCTCCCTCTGTCACTCCTATACTTATCGCTGTATGATCCTTGTCGTCTATCCCTTTCAATCAATGTGGTTAATAAATTAGAAAGTAAAGCATAAATGAATTACAAAGCTGCATGCACATGTACGTGCAATGTATTTTCAGTTTTTGAAAATAGACTTTGCAAAATCACAACAATTACAGGTATATCCTACAAATAGTAATCTCAATTCAAAATCTGACAGCAAAAGGAAGTTAGTGTTTAAAGGTGAAATTCCAATTCTTAAATCAGTAATACTAATACAAAAGAATAGTAGCACCAAGATACATTTAAATGCAGATTCTAAGTTCTAACATCTAACCCTCTCCTATCAGTATCTACATACATATAGTTTTGAATTTGCACATGTCCTTGTTTTAGCAAGACCTTGCCTAACTACATGTAGTTGAGCTATTATATTTCTACATACAGTATAATCTGTGTAAACCGGCTTTCATTGGTTCCGGTTGAATCGGCCGGTTTCGGCAAGATCCGGTGTACAGAAAATCGATATATTTGACCCAAATGAATTGAAATAATATACACAAGAATGCTCACTGCTTTACCTTTACTTCATCATATCAATGCAAAATGCAAATAGATTTAATCATATATAAACAGAGATCAAACAGATTTCATATCATTGTCTACGTTTTGCGGAAAAATCTGTCAAGGATGAGTTTTTAATGATTTGCATTTAACAATTTCATTCTCTTTTAAAATACGTAAAGTCTGCAACTAAGGTAACATTCGGTCATTTTTACGGACGAACGCATACACAAGTACCGTTACATAGATAAAATACGTACCGGTAAGTGGACGTTGGAGATTTAAATCTCAGGCGCAGAACGAGGAAAAAAGAATGTCAGGGAAAAATCAATACTGTATTGTATCATTGCATTAATTGTCGGTCAACAGAAGAATATTGTGTTTCTGACTGGCAATGTACAGTAAGCTGTGATCCACCCGTTACTTATACTGATGTAGACCTACGTAACAACGTAAATAGGAATACGGAACTTTAAGATAGATTTAAAAACCAAAATGGGACACGAAGAATAATGCGCACCAGGACGCAGTGAGTTGTCACTTTTATGGGCCATTTTTTTTATCAGAATGTAACTATGACACAGGGCGCGTGGTCTTCCCAATCACTGCAAGTTTTTTATTATGTCAATAACAGTATTTGCTCAGTCGCCATACTTCTGTGACTTTTTGTACTTTTTACGAATCGTCAATCAAAGATATTTTTTCTTCTAGTTTAATTCTTTTCTTTGTCTTTTATGAGATGGATATGCATGATCAACATTATTTCTTTTTCTCGGCGTATTAGCCATGATAAACATGTACACTAAATAGCTTTAAATTCTTTGTTATAAACAAAATACATTGCCGAAGGTATAATTACCGTTGACCAAATCACACCTGAGTAGATGTTTGCACAAGGCCGGTATACAGGTGATCAATTAACCCTAATTAGTGTGATCGGTACTCTAATTGACGGCCGGAGTACGGAATAGACAAGATACGGAATACACAAAAGATTTTACTATTAAACGTTACGGAGAATCGCTCGGGACCGTAAGAAAGAACCGATGTAGACAAGATTCCGGAATACAGAAGATCCGGTTTTCACAAAATATACTGTACCTGTAATCATATGCATCATATATGTAGTAAGATGACTTCCTATATCTGTCCCTGGATCTGCTCCTAGACCTACTTCTTCTCCTGGATTTATCTGCTGATGAACTGTATCTACTACTCCTGCTTTGTGACCTAAATCATAAAATCAAGCAAAGTCAAGATATTTGTAGCAGATTTTTTTTTCTAATTTTACTACTTTTAAGCTTGTAGAGTTGCTAAAAGAACAGGTAAACTCATCAGTCTATAAATTTTCATCGAGACTTTCAATATCATCGAGTTCGTGTTCAAATACTGTAAAACGAGAATATTTAGCGCAAACATATTTTAGCGCAATGAGGGATGAAAACCTTTTGGCGCAAACTTAATTTAGCGCATTGACACCATCTGGTCAATAAAATTAGCGCACAGTGACTTTAGGACTTTGTTTCTCAGACATCGTCGGTAGCAAATAGCCGTCGATGAATCGTAATTTTTTTTAACGTCAGACAAAAAATATCCGTTGTGTCCCATGTTCGGACGATCGTTGGTAATACGAAATAATTTTTCTATTCTGTTAAAAGTGATGAAAGAAAATAACGCTGTTCTGTAGCATGGATGAATATATATCCTCCCAATTTTTCAACTTGGAGTAACAAATCATTTTACAGCAACGGCGCTAACATCCCGATTTTATTCACGTTGTGTAAATAAATCCTTTTAAAGACTGCGCATCTAATGTACATGTTCAAAGCGATATACATAGAGGCATTGGCTACATGCCGGCACGTGTCTTGGACAATTGAATTGCCTATTCGTATGGTTGTATTAATGTTTGTAAACTTTTCTTTTTAGATCTCCTTTTTTACCGTACATGTACCTTGTGTTATAAAGTACTGTGTTTACACACAAATGTTACGCCATCTAAATGTAAGCGAGGGAGAAGTCTTCTCGTTAGAAATAATACATATGAACGTTTATTCCTGCATTTAGGTACGACTACAATTTTTTATCTAATTGGTTGGAATGAAAATTTGTTCCGATTAAATACAACTTCAGTTTTTATTTTTATTTATTTTTATTTATTTTTTTTTTGGTAAAAGAATAATCTCGTCCGACTCTTATTTATATTTCATGATTGGTTATTACGACACGTAGACAATCATGATCTACTCAGTACAAATGCACATGTTAATCACGGATCGTGTACTCTCATTACCTACCCAAGCGCTAGCGTTAATCCAATTATCTAATTAGCTATAAAAACAACAAGTGTTGCCGGATAGACCATGCCGTGGACACGGTGTAATGCACTTTGAATAGAATGTCGAATACTTTCTCATTGAAAATTCATTTTGCATCTGAAAATTTTAGCGCACTACTTAATTTAGCGCAACCATGCCTTTGCGCTAATGGCGCTAAAATAAATCGAGCGCTAAATATTCTCGTTTTACAGTATCAATGAAGTATTGATCTGGTCAATACCTATTTAGCAAACCTGTCATAATTGAATCAACATAGTCTTTAAAAGGCCACAGAATTAAATTGCCTCCTGACTATCTACATGTATCTATTCTTTAATAAGTGATCTAGAATTAATTGAAAATGAGCATACCTTGATCTTGATCTCTTCTTCTTCTCTGATTTATCATCAGTTTTCGTAGTTTGCTTTTCTTTGGAGGACTTATGTTTCTTTTTGCTTTTCTTCTTGTTTTTCTTTTTCTTCTTTTTTGACTTTGAGCCGCCTTCCTTATCCGAGTCGGACAGTGACCCGGTTCCCGATACTTCATCGTTATCTGCCTCATCCTCACTCTCGCTGTCACCATCATCGTCTGATTTAGAGTCGTCATCCTCTGTTGATACTTCTCCTGAAACCATTATACATCAGAAATTTACAACTTACATTGTACATACATGTAAGAAAGCTAAATGTAAAAGACAATTTCACATTCTCACACAAAATGAAAGTAAGCTTTTCTATCCATCATATCAAGCACTACCTTATAAGTTATCATGTCAAGTACGAATATGTGATAAAATTCATCATGTTTACAAACAAATATGTTACTTTAAATCTACAAAATTCAACTTATTCTTAAACTTCAAGAAAAACTTGAAAAAAAAATCATTGTTGCATGTATAGAGATAAAAGCTTAATGAGCACAGGTCAAACATATATGGTACATAACATAAACTGATAATATAACATACACTGATAAAGCCATACCTTCCTCCAATGGATCCTTTTTATTCCCGTCTTTATCGAACTGTTGACCTGATGAGATGATCTCGGCACTTGACTGAGTAATCTTGAACTGTAGCTGCATCTTACCAGGAGCTTTAGATCCAAGCTTCACCTTTGGATCTGATGACTTTACGGTACTCGATTCAGAGCTTTTTTCAGTCTCTTTATTTTCAGATTTCATATGATCTCGACTTTTTGTTTGTGACTTGTGATAATTTTTAGAATATTCTTTAACATTTTGTGATATACTGTCCAATTCAGCATCTAACAGTTTATTCATTTCATCCACAGAGCTGGCAATTTCTGCCTCCAAGTCAGTGCTTCCACCAGCGGCAAATCTCTCGGACATTTTGTTATATTCTTCCTCTATTTGTTGCATCTTGGATGCCAGGAAGTCCTTAAACATATCATCTACAATACTCTGAGGCATGTCACAGTTGTCCCTCTGTACTTCCTTCATCATAGATTCCCGTAACGTAGCCTGTATACTGCTTGTTTTACTTTCTGTCACTTTCTTTTTCTTTTTCGTGCTTTCTTTTGGCTTAGGTAGCGGAATGGCAGGAGTATCTATAGTATCATTAGGATGTGGCATGGCTGGCTTCGGAATAGAAGCCAAATCCACTACATCAGGTAGCTGAGACGCGGAATGTGAATTTCCAGCTGTTTCCTTCTTTTGATCTTCACTGAGATTTGATTGGTCAGATTTTTCATATTTTGCAACATGAGTCACCTTTTCATTTTCAACCTCTTTTTTAACCTTAATATCATTAGTCACTTTATCAGGAGGTAACTCAATTTCTTTTAAATCTACATTAAATGCAGGTATATGTAGTTCATTTGTTTTATCTTTGCTAGTTTGAGATGCACTTGTTTCATCGTGTTGAGATGCACTTGTTTTATCTTTATTAGATTCAGATACTGCACTTTCAGATGTGTTTGACACTATGTCTGAAGGTAACGGTAATCCTTTCACAGAGTCATCATTACCCACGGTAAGACTTGAGGATGAATCTTTTATAGTGTTACCCTGACTGGACACTTCCACTTTGTCAGCTGAAGCTGTTTGTGGTGAGGATGGCTGATCATCACCAGAATCATCACTATCATCAGACACCAATGTCACCTCATGTTTTGGACTCTTCTCTTTACCTTTCTCCTTACTTTTCTCTTTACCGTGCTTGTGCTTGTGTTTGTGCTTGTGTTTTTTGTCTTTATGTTTAGACTTCTTACTTTCCTTCTTGTGTTTTTTCTTGCTTTTAGCCGATCCATCTTTGTCTGTATCTTCACCATTACCGTTACTTTTTTTCACCTTAGCTGGCGTTGTCTCAGTATCCTCTCCATCTTCATTTTTTCTTTTACCTCCTGATGACATAATATTTTAGTTTGTTTGCAATACTACAAGTTTCTGCTTTGAACAGCTTCAGGGCACATCTTATCTAAAGTGTTCACTCCATTTCTGACACCTTATGAACACAGCAGTGACAGCTGCGTCTTTGTAATATGACAGTCTGAAATGATACAAGCAGATTCAACAATTAATAAAATATCCATGTGTTTAGCCACACCTTTTAAAGTGTTTGTTCAGTTTTGAGTTGATATAAATGTTCTGTTTTCATCAGGATCTAGTATTTCCTAATTTTTGTCCTGCTGTCATATGAGATTGACTAAGAGGACCCTTATCAAAACCTGCCCCTTCTTATATTTAAGAAATAAAAAATGACAAACCAAGCTCTATTGTCTCATAATGCCCGAGCGTCCTCAGCCAATCACATTTATTAGCGGCGAGGTGTCATTTTTTATTTCTATTCTAATGATGACCAATCGATTCTTGGTAAAAACCAGTTCCTGCCGGTTTATCTGCTTTCAGAAAATGGGTAGGCGTGGCTTATCGCTATAGGGCCTATATTGGAGAATAGAGCCCGGCTCGCGTCTGTTGTCTTAATAGGGAAAAAGAATCAAGTCATATTAGAATGTACTTTTGAGGGAGGTTGCAGGCCTATGTCACTGTGTCTGTGCTGTCTCGCATCAATCCATTCTTTACCTTAGCACCTATTGAGGTTACTTTTTGGACAAGTAGTTATTACAGTGTGGCTAATGGATACTGTTTGTAGTGTAAAGACACAACAAAACGTTTTTCCTATAAATTATAACCTACATTTTGTATTTACCACACCAATACTAAAAGACAGGGGTCCCAGTCAGCCAGACCTGCATTAAACCAAACTAGGCCAAGATTATTGTCTTGTGTTAGTTAATGAAAGGATATGTAACACAAAAGACAATAATCTTGACCCACAGGCACAAGATTCCTAGTAGAATCCTACAAAAAGTAGTGTAATCAAATATTTCAAAGCTCACCTCATGGCAGTATTTTAACATGGCAGCATACAGGGAGTAGTCAAAGATTACACAGCTTTGAATTTGAGAATATGTCCTATTGATGACCAACAAAAATGCTAACAATTAAACAAAACAGAAAAGGGAAGTAGACTATTGATATCCAAATATTCCTAACATGTGCACTCAAGCGGAAAATAAAGGTCATGACCTACATTTGAATGTAAATTTGTGATCTACTCAAAAAGATGTATCATCTGAGTAAGTTTGGCCTTCCTAGCACTTAAAATAAAGAAACATAACTTCTGAACATACTCATGATACTAGTTTAGATGCCGACGCCAAGAACGCCAAGAACAGGGTGTTAGCACGTGAGGTTACATGTGTAGCTAAAAACCAAATCAGATACATTGTACATTGTTTTTTCTTCTTCTTTCCTTTTTCTCAGGCATGACAGCTGTCAAGTTGTTAAAAAATGACAAAAATCCCCTACCAACTCAATGCTATCACCTCATTCTTGTGGTATCGACAAAATTTCAACCTCAAGCTGCATATCATTATCTTCTACAGATCAATCTGGGTCCTTTGTTTATTGTTAGGAAATGAGTTTATTTCATAATTAAATCACTGCCTACACAAAAATTGTACATTCTTCAAGACCACCAGGTAACTGGACAGTGGGAAGGTTGTGCGCTTGCAATCTGGATAACCAAACCATTTGTTATAGAAGGCCGTCCTTAGTCGGTACTGATTGCTCATGGGTATCATTGGTTTTTGTGTACTTTTGTGTTTAGATGTTGTATTACATGCATGGTGCTTCTCAATTAACCGTACCCTTTTGTGTTTCTTGTTGTGCTTGTCTCAGTCTTTGACGTAAACCTTAGTGGTCAAAAGCCCAAGGCCAGTTAAGGATCAGGCCCGTAAAGATTTGCAACCCGGAAGTCCGCAGGCTTATAAATGTTTTAAAAGAACATGCTATACATAGGCTTCAAAGCTTTATATTGATGGCAAAGGTCTTTAGGTTTTGCTCGACAGCCTTCAAATGATTCCCTTTTTTAAATATAAAGAAGGGGCCCGCCCCGGTAAAATTTTGAGTCGCCCCTCTATCAACACTAAAGTTAATGACGCTATAAAGCGTTATGAGGCACACCGAGAAAGAAAATTTATGCCCCACTGGACCCTTCCTCCCTCCTTTCTTTTAAAGAAAAGAAAAAAACAATGACAAATTATGCATTGTATTGGGTTTTAACCTTTCTTTTTGGAAGCTGGCACAGGGGTGAGGTATCATCACTTGGTCACAAACCCTTTCTTCTATATGTCTAAATATTTAAAAACCCCCAAGGGCAGACACGTCTCTCTTTGATCATGGCTTCCTCTTTTTTCCTTCCTTCAGGCTAAACCCACGGTCCATTTGATACGAGCTTTGGTTTTGTTATCTCAAGAAAATTCATCCTAAAAGATGCACCGGTCGAATGCAGATCGATAGAAGTGGAAGCCACGAGTTATATAGCTCTTATATAGGAAGTGTACGGAAGCCCATAGGTAACAGGTATGAATTATAATTTATCTGGCGCCCGCCACTTAATTTATCTGGCGGCCGCCACTTAGGTATCTGGCGGCCGCCAGATAAATTAAGTGGCGGCAGGGATTTTTTTTTGCCCTTTTTGGGGCCGTTATTTGGCCCCATTCCCAATGAAAAATAGTATCTTTTTTTCCCAATTGTGGCTCTAAAATTTCCCAATCATATTTAGATGGAATTTTCACTGAAATTAATGGAATTTTCTGGCTCAAAAGTAGCAAATTTACTTATTATTTGCCATATTGTTGTAAGCTTAAGAAATTAAATCATATTTAAAAGAAAATTGTTTGATTGAACATGTAATTCTGAACTTTTGAATGTATATTTAATTTAGTACTTCCCAAAATATTCCCAAATGTTGTTAATTTTCCCAATTGCACGGGCCCCGACCCCATTCCCAAATTACTGAAAAAAATCACTGGGCGGCCGCCAGATAAATAAGTTGCGGCCGCCAGATACAGACAGGTCCAGGTGTAATCGGGAAAAAACAAAAAACACAGTGCAGGAAAAATCAGAATACGCAGTGTTTTTCAGGTGTTTTTACCTGAGCCATCCTAGAGCGACTTTACCTGTAGTAGGGTGTTATTGGGGATGTTTATTACCTGAGCTAATTAACAACTCCCCTCACCTATATAGGACATACAGATGTATTGTCACCTTTCTAAGGAAGAATTTTTATTGTTAAAAAGTAATTCATGCATTCAGTAGAAATTAAAAAAACAAACAAACAAACAAACAAAAAACAAGTTATCATTTTTGTTTCATATTTTGAACAAAAACAAAAAACAAAAAAAAAGCTAATTTCTTTTTTCATATTTTGAATTTAAGTTATCCCAATTTTTATTATTTTATTATTCATATTTTTAAAAATTTTTATTCATATTTATTATATTATTCGAATTAAAGTTATCCTTATTCATGATTTTCTAAATTAAATAAAAAGTGTATGGGTAAGTAGAAATAAAATAAAAATCATATATTTACAAACTTATCATTTTGATTTTATATATAAATATCTTTAAAAGGAAGAAAAAACCATAGAGTTACTGGAAATAGAACAAAAATTTCATTCTTACATATACATATAAATCATTTTGATTTGTTTACAGTTTACCAATTTAGCTATCTGACTATATACAGAAAGTTTATAGATCAACTCCGTCTTCGCATACGTGTTTGGTGCCTGGCATCTTTCCTACGGACTTTATAATTCTAGATTTAAACATTTTTATTGAAAGAAATATTTGTGATTTATGTTCGGCCATGGACTCCGACCTCCTAATTTTCAAAGAAGTCGGTATTTGATCTCCTCTTATTTCTCTAATTTATCATATTTATTTTATATAGGCCTGGCCATATTAAATTCATTCGTTGTTTCCCAGACACCACCACACGCTATAATTTTTCACCGACGAGACGTACGTTTTTATGATAAAAAAAATCTGTCATGCCTAGTTTACGATCGCTGGTTAATTTCCGATCGCATGTTACTATCTATCTATCTATTTATCTAAGGAAATAACATTGTCCTGTAAATCCGTCTTTAAAATAAAAAATGTTCCAACGTACAATCAGCGCGCCGTGACAAGTCATTTTACGGCAACGTCTAATCTGCGAGTATAAGGTGTACGATAGAATAGAATGATTTCTTAAAGACTTTATTCACGCACTGTAAATAGTATTCTAAGGAATTCTAAAGATATTGTTCACGTTGACGATTCAGCTCGAGCTATTGGCCACTTGTCGGTGAAAAGATGAAAATTACATGTAAAAGGCTCTGTTCGCGTGCGCAATACATTTTTATTTACTTTTTATGAAAAGTTACTAATCACTTTTCTTTTCCGTCCTCTATTCTATTCGTTTTACTTTATCTTTATTTATTTCTTTTTTTATTCGTCGTACCCCAAATAAGTTGAAATTTAAAAATTAAGAGAGTGAATATTAAGAGAGAGACAGAGACAGAGACAGAGGGGGAGGGGGGGGGGGGGGTGAACTATACGGAATGCCATATCATCAAAATTGACAATAAAATATCCCCTATAGTAATGACTTATTCCAGACCCCAAAAAAAACCCCACAGATATCCCCGACTCACAACACTGTCTACTGTATTATAATTCTAAAAACGGTAAATATCCCACCCATTGATTTTCTTTTTTAATAAAAAAAGGGGGGGGGGGGGTTCGTGCAGGCGCGGTAATGCGATTATATTTTACAGGTACGCAGGAACAGTAATCTTCTATCTTCTGGCAGAGGGGTTGACAATCAACTTGTTTTTCACACCTTTTTGGCTGACTGCGCAGAGTATAACGACTGTCCTTTGCTTTACTGTTTTGATCATTTTATATATGTCTTTAAAATTAATTAGAAAAAAAAGCCCCCTACGGCATTGCCGGTAGGGGACTAACAAAAAAAAGGGGGGGGGGGTTAGCTAAGTTTACAATTGCTTTTGAATAAGGGTGTTCAGGTCTACGTGCGGTAATGGAAATAATTTGGTAATCGCTGTTATCTATGTACTTTGAGAAAGACAACAAAATTAAACTATTAGGTCCTAAGAAGCCCCCCCCCCCATCTTAGGACCTAATCGTTTAATTTTGTAGAGTCTTGTAGTCTTTTGTAGAGTTTTGCAGAGTTCTTGAAATCTTCCAATAAAATGTCGGACATTTAGGGATTTTTATCTGTCCAAATAAAAGATATAACGTGCGATTTTATCGGACCCCAATTTTTTTTTATCAGCAAATCCGCTAAAACCAATACATTTCACGAACTTTGTTTCTACATTTACAACACTAAAAAAAATCTTACTATTCCGCCGTTTTAGGCCTGGCCATTCCTCGACTCCGCCACCTTCTTACATTTTTTGGAGGGAAGGTAGACTGCGACTTTGTTCTTAAATTAAAAAAACATATCGAAAAAACAAAATTACCGGCCCGAAGCGCCGACGTAATATTCGCTATTTTATTATAAAAAAATATTATGAAAAAAAAAATTAATTGCAGAAATATTTAGATGCCACAAATACATTTCACGTAACTCTCTCTTTCATTCCCTAATATTTTACAAAAAAAAGCAAGGGTAAAGTGTTGGGGGGATTGTTTATCTTGATATTGAATATCTGTCGATACCACGACTCTCTTTCACACCTGTACGGCTCACTGAACGCCCTTTAATAATCTCCGGCGACGTAGACGGCACCAACTAAAATAGCGTAGTCGCCCGACTTGCCAGGTTTTGAGAACATAGTATTGGTACATCCCCCCCTCCCCCCGCTTTCGTATCCGATGTACTCCATGCTGTAAATTCCTAGTCTGTGGGATAAGTACACGATTGAACGTCAGTGAAATGTCCGTGATGGTAAATTTCAAAGATCAATATATTATATTAAAGGTCCTATTTAGACGGGAAATTAAAAAATGATAAAGTCTACGGTGTCGTTTTTCTAGGGACCAATCTTGTAAAACTAATAAGATTGTTTAAAAGACATAAATACCGCGCTGTGTTTATTGATTTATACCTGGTTCCAGGTGTTAAATGTCTTGTAGTCCACAGCAAGCTTGTATTTACCAGAGAAACGGCTTTTGTGGCTTCTACCTGTACTACGCACGTACGTTAATCTCATTTTCCGTCGTACTTTAAACATGTAGGCCGTAATTTTCCTTCATTAAATGTATGATGAAACGTGTTACATTATCAAAATACATGTGTACATTGTATATTGACATATTGACATACCCCGCGCTACGAGAAAACGTTTACATGTATTGCTTGATTCACGTCGTACCGTCACGTGTCATAAGTTTATCGCGTAACGATATAAATGTTGTTGTCAGTCAAAAAAAATCTGACTGTTACAGGAGCGCAAAATAATTTACCCATCTTAAGTATTTATGAAAAAAAAATCGTGACGTTTTACCCCTATAAATTTTTGATTGACAGCTTAAGACAGATGAGACTCGGGAATCTCATAAGCATAATAAAGGATTACCTGTCGGTTTGTCTTTGATGTAACACGCCGCTCGCAGACGGCGTTGTCTTCAAAGACGGTATACCACGCCTATCAAGCTTATGTCACTCAGGTATAACTATTAACGACCGGGTGGTTCTCAACGTCGGCCTTTAAAATCTGGGAGAACTTGATATACAAACACTTTATGACTGTTTAAATGACATAAAATATATATCAAACTCCAATACCCCGGCCATAATTGTGAGGACTCTAAAATTAATAATTCCCGTGTTTTATCTAGTTCATAATCTGAGGCGTGGGAAATCATTGTCCGGAGAGTCACCTAAGCTAAACAGATAATCGGATTAACGCAGGGGTATATGTTGTTTGCACATGCAGCGTTACCGGCTGAAAGTATTGGACAAATTCATTAGAAGGGGTGGGGGACACCGACCCTGAAATCGATTCTTTGACATGTTTGAAAAATATGTTTCAATTCTTAAAAAGCTTTTCTTTAATTGAATGAAATTTTGTATAATTACAAAGTAAAATAATTTTTTTTTATAATCATTGTTTTGTTTTTATGTATATTATTTTCTTTCAGATATCCATATGTAAAAAAAAAAAAAAATAAACAGAAAAATAAAAGAAAAAGATAATTATGTATAATTATAAACTATTTTTATCTTATATTTCAGCATGTTTTAATCTCAGTTTTTGAATGTCCAATATGTGAAAAAAAAGAAAAAGAAAAAGATAATTATGGATATTAGAAAGAAAAAAATGTATGATTATAAAATAATTTTATCTTATATTTTAGCATGTTTTAATTTCAGTTTTTGAATGTCCAATAACAAACTTCAATTTATTATAAAATTAGTGGATATTATAAAGTTTAAATTATGAAATTAAAATACTTTTTTATACATGTTAAAACTTCAAGTGTTTGTTAAGTTTTGAAAAATAAACAGAAAACAGCCTAATTCATACATGTAATGGTATCTAATATTTCCTTCTAGTATAAATGCCACTACCTGGCCTTTTGTCAGGGTAACTTCCACACCTGAGCGATTTTCACACCTTCCATCAGAGGGGCATATAGCAGCTACAGAGGGGGATGAAAGCGACAGAGGGGGAATACAATAACACTGTGTTTTCTGATTTACCTGTAGAAAACACCTGAAATAAATACACTGCGTTTTTTGTTTTTTCCTGATTACACCCGGACCTGTCTGTAATTATCTGGCGGCCGCCAGATAATTTAAGTGGCGGTCATCACATAATATACAATAAATCAGAACAAAATCAATGCATAACATGTTCTTTCTGTTCTAGGGTGCTGAATTCATCTTTTCTTTTAATCTATTTGGTATGATAGATGCAAACTAAGCAGATGAAATGTAACAAAAGATTTATCTGGCGGCCGCCACATAATTAAGTGGCGGCCGCCACATAATTATCTGGCAGCCGCCACTTAATTTATCTGGCGGCCTCCACTTAATTTATCTGGCGGCCGCCAGATAAGTATTCTGGTGGCTGCCAGATAAATTATCTGGTGGCCGCCACTTAGTTATCTGGCGGGCGCATGCATAGAAGAACGAACATCCTCTGAACAGAGATCGTGGCTCATAACTAAACTTTAGTTTTTAGCCTTTTATCTGTACATAGGATGTTCGTCCTTTTATGCTGAAAAAGTGCGATAATACTTCAGTGGTGCTGCACTTAGAAGGAAGAAGAAGAAGAAGAAGAAGATATGGTGGCCGCCACATAATTAAGTGGCGGCTGCCAGATAAATTAAGTGGCGGCCGCCAGATAAATTATGTGGCGGCTGCCAGATAATTAAGTGGCGGCCGCCAGATAAATTATCTGGCGGCTGCCAGATAAATTTTAATTCATACCTGTCACCTACAGTCTTCCGTAGAAGTGTCCTCCCATGGGTTTTTTAATATATAGATATAGAGGAAAGTGCTTGTATTGAGGAAAGGGTTTGTGACCAAGCGCACCCTTGTGGAATCTGGTGCCAGTTCCGCACTCGCCTAACGTGCACATGCACATGCCGTATGACATGGTCCAGACATGGACTTTCAATTCGTTTTTAAATTATATTACTATGAAAAGTAACGAACCAGTAAGTAGGAGGGTTGTTATATTGATTTTGTGTGTAAATTTTCTCAATTCATGCTTCTACCATCGCTGAACGTCCTCGCGGCGGTCAGAGATTTCAACATGGCTTCTTTATGAGGACACTTCGATCGAAAGCCAGTTCATTCGCTCCACATACATTTTTCTAAGAAGAAGAAGAAGAAGAAAAGAAGTTTGTCTAGATGAGTAGGGGAACGAGCAGACAGATAAATAGATGAACAACCATATATGGGAGAAATATCTAAACTGTTACTGTCGATCAAAAGCTCCATGGAGCTTGTGTTATACTGTATACCGACTTTAAATGAATCTTGTCTCATGTCTCAGGTTATGTTATGTGAAAAAGTGTATGAAGGATGTCATCTTACACATGTACAATACCATATTACATGTTATAGATGGCAGTAGTGCATTGATGTGGCATTCAAACTCCAAGTCTTGCAAATTAACCCTGGTTTGATTTCTTGGCAGCTCCGTGATTTGTTAACTTTGAGTGTCAAAAGTCCGATCCATTCTTCCCTTCCTTGTCTCCTGAATCAGGGTGGACTTTAAAGGGCCTGCATGCATGGTTTGGTATCCATGTTCATGCTGCAGCAAGCTGGGGTATTCAGATGGGGTTGTCACCTCATAAAAACCCTTGGAAATACAGACCATCTCAATCTAATTAAAATTCAACGTTTCTGATCAATTTGAGTAGAGTAATCTGATCAGAAAACGTCAAATTTTAATTTGATTGAGACTGTCCAAACAGTATACAATTATACATCCCTCCTGCTTACAGGCATAGTCCTTACATGAGGGGGTAGACAGGGTGAAAGGGAGGGGGGAGGAAGGGGGGCAGGAGGAGGGAGGGGGAGGGAGAGGGGAGGAAGGGGGCAGGAGGAGTGAGAAAGGGGGGTGGGAGGTAAGGGAAGGGTGAAAAGGAGGGGAGGGAGGGGATGGTGGGAGAGGTACCCCCTGTCTCCCCCCATCCCGCACATGCACAATTGGAAGTTGGGCATTTGATACGGGCAAGGACTTAATCCAAAATTATATTCAATACATGTTTATGATTTCTAGAGTCTCCAACTCGTTTTCCTATCTATGCCTGTTGTGACCTTTGATCCTTGACCTTACAAATCAATAGTGTGTTCCCACATAGCCATATTATTTCCTCCATTTTCTAGAGTTACCTCCCTCCTTGGATTACAACTCTTCAGACTATCCATCTCTGCTATGTTAAAATTGCTCTACTTTAAAAAAATTTCTGAAGTTTTCACATCGTATGCATCAATGTCTCGATGAGAATTACAAACAATAAGATATTTTTAAAGAATAGTCTGAAAGTAAGTTACGAAATCTCTTCTGAAAATATAGTCATAATTTTTTTAATGTCGACTTTTTGCATAGTAAAAATGGATAGAGTCTGAGAGTTGTAATTCAATATGGCGGTTAATTTGGAGGTATGACATCATCATGGGAACACACTATAGGTGGATTTTGTTTTATTACCATTAGCAACTCAAATGTAAAGTTTATGATGATGATATCCAAAGTATAATTAGACTTGTAGAGTATCCATTCAAGTATTGCCAATTTTGACCTAGCTTGTCCTTTGAACCTTGACCTTGTAAAATCAATAGGTGTTGTCCTTTCTCCATATGCAAATTTTGACAAATATCTGAAGTAATATCCGACTTATAGAATGTTTACAAGATTTCAAGTAGTGCCAGTTGTGACATTGTCATTTGACCACAGCTCTTATCTGTAAAATCTATAGGTGTCATCCTCTTTTCATGGGTAACTCATATTATTCAAAGTCTGATAACTTTAAACCAAGTAAAATCTGCAACTTCTAGGGTATCCCAAGGTTTGCCAGCTGTGACCTTGATGGAATCGATATGAGTCTTCCTTTTTAAAAGAACCAAATGCAGCTTAATAACAGCTTTATTGTTAAGGTTTACAATTTCTCATTTACAAATAATATGTGACATTTCATAATTAACACAACATCATGGAGTAGAACATACAATAACCTTCTTTGAAAGTTCATACATGTAATACAAATGAACATGTGAAAAATTAAAAGTCAAAGCCATATATATTGCTAATACGTAATATTCAAAATTTATGACAAACTTTTTGCAGACGAACATGCTAATATACAAATAAACAGGATGAAAACAGTATTTCCTCATTTCTCCAGTTACATAGGCACGATATTAAATGCTACATGTACATCTTGGAAATATGATTTCCTTGAAGTTGGTCAGAATGCAAGGTCATATTGTGGTACACATTTCTTTGTTAATACATGTATATAATACATACATGTATATTGTATTTGTGTAATGGAGCTTTATCTAAAGGGGGTAGTGTTCTACACATTTTAAAATTTATTCTTGTAAGATTGTCCTTTAATAATTCATGATATATCTACATTTTTGAGAAATAAAACAATATACAAACCAATAAGAGTTCTTAATTTTAAAATATACTTAATGCAAGAAGTACAATTGAATGTCAAAGCCCAAACATGATTACAGAGCTAAACTACAAGGTTCCCCTTCCCCAAAAACATTCAATATCATAAAATCTTTGGTTTATAGTAACAAATCTAAAACTGAGATAACATGAGTTAATGCATACACTATAAAATAGATCTGTACAAATTCTCTAAATGGGTACATACATGTATGACATAAAACAAAAATACATTTATCATCATAAAATCCAAACATGTAGCACTTTAAGTGTATGAATCATGAGTGATAAACCAGTGACTAGAAAGACAAATGTTGTCATACAACATATCATTATGCTATAAAATTATCTTTTACAAAGCAACCAAAGGGAATTTTCTTCATAATTCCTTACATATAAAAACTTGATTCCTCACTCAAATTTGATGTCATGCAACGCAAAGGACATCTTACATTTATACAGTCTAAGGCACATATAGTAATTCATAAAGAATATAAAGTGTCTTAATTTGTGTTTTGTTACAGGTATGAAACACAGACAAGTGCATTTATCATACATGCAATATACACATTAGCTGTGTGTTGCATACCCGTAACAAAACACAAATTATTACATTTATTCTATATATATGCACCACAGTTGTCCATTTCATTCTGTTTTTTTTTTTTTTAAGTAAAAAGGTGATGTTAAAATTCATCTCACCGTCGGTTCAGTTTGCAAGTTAGAGCAGTCGTAGTGGCATGTTTCTTTAGATTTTATGCATTGTGACGTCACAAGTATTTACATTTACAAATGCAACACGTTCTTTCAATAGTTTCGTCTCAGGGAATTACATTGGTTGTGCATACATATAGTAAACAACATTTAAGATTTAGGCATCAAAGCAAAGTCTACTTGAATTATAATGTAAGTAGATGACTGTATTGAATCTACAACAAAAACTGCATCAAACATTCTACAATGTATATCTCCGATGGACGACATGACTAAAGGCAAACAATATCTCACAAATTGTCAACAGTAACAATTTTAAATAACAATCAAAAATATTTTCTTTCATCAAAGCATACAAAATAACAAGCAACACTCCTCAAAACCTCTATCAAAGTGGAATGCTTTTACATTCATGTACCTTCAAACATGTCAAGTATGCATACTGTACGACTGTACTTAGTGCAAACACAATATTTTAGTGGAAACAGGCCAAATTGACATATAAGCGTAATCATGGATTAGCGTACTTGACTTATTTTCCTTTATAATCCATTAGAGTGAAATCATTTATCGTAAACTTCAATTAGCACATTCTTAACAGCCCTATAACCGTGCTAAAATATGAATCCCGATAATATACATGTAAATACACTTACAGTATTTGTATATATTTAAAAGCAATAACATTAAAACATTTTTACGATGAGTAACACAGAACCATTGTATCTTAAGTATCTATAAATGATCACAGATACACTCTTGTTCGCAATTTATCAAACAAAATACATGTATGTTCTACACATAGATATGGAGTTTGCTAAATATCATAAAATGAATCTTAAGATACATGTATCTACATGTATCATTCTATGGAATTTGGAGGGGGGATTGCAATGATAACAATCTGAGACTGTGAAAGATGGGTGTTCTGAATTGAAAAACTTGACCACATATCAATGTTTGATCTTATCTTATTGGACAATGCACAAAATATTTATTGCACTTACATTTTAAATCTAAGATAAATCTTTGTTGTTTTGCCCCTTATAAATTCTTTTAAACATTGCAATGAATTATATGTTTAAAGTTAAAATTTTCATTCATGCTAAAATTACTACCTAAGATGAAACCTTCATTATACAATAGTAAAGTTTCCACTGAGGATGTTTGATGGCACTTTCTTGTTTTGGTTAGGAAGCTGTCCTCCAACATATACTATTATAATACCTGAAAATACATGTATATAGTATTGTAAAGTTTACACATATACTATTATAGTACCTAGAGGTCAGTATAGTACATGCACTGTAAAGTTAAGATTCATTGTTCATACATATTCCATAAGTTTTTCTTTAATGATGTTTTTAATGGTGTCACAGATACTTTTCCACTTTCAGTTTGTCACAATTAACAACATTTAAACTCAGAAGCTTTGACATAAATTTTCTAATCAGTTAAAAATGTTTATGTAAACTTTATGTCAATTCATCTTCAATGACTCTGCTATAGTATTGCTAAGTACATATTTCAATACATGTAGTATGTTTCAAAGAATAAAGTAAAGTCCTCCGTAGGGAAGTTTATATAATAAATAATTTCAAATTTGGCATATTTCGCAAAGAAATCTAAAACAAAAATGCAATGATCACTGTGCGATATAAGTCCCCTACCGGCGGCATAAATTTATGACTTGCATCTCTATTCATCAGTTCATCATCTGCAACAACAGCCAAGAAAAGTCTGGGAAACTGAATTCACGAAATTTGCTAAGTCCAAGGACCATAACTCTTGTAAAAATAGGCCAATAGAAACAAAACTCAAACTTGGTCTGTATCACACTGAGATGTATTCATTTACCAAAAATCAGTGTATTATTTGCAATAGAACTGAAGAAAAGTCCGAAAACTGAAATTTTCATAGAATTTGCTAAGTCCAAGGGTCATAACTCTTGTAAAAATAGGTGAATCTAAAGCAGACTCAAAATTGATCTGTATCCCATTGAGATATATCCACATACCAAAAATGAGTTCAATTTATCCAACAACAGCGGAAAAAAGTCCGGAAAACTGAAATTTTCATAAAATTTGCTAAGTCCAAGGGCCATAACTCTTGTAAAATTAGGTCAATCAAAAGCAAACTCAAACTTGATCTGTATCACATTGAGATATATCCACATACCAAAAATGAGTTCAATATATGCAACAACAGCGGAAAAAAGTCCGGAAAACTGAATTTTTCATAAAATTTGCTATGTCCAAGGGCCATAACTCTTGTAAAATTAGGTCAATCGAAAGCAAACTCAAACTTGATCTGTATCACATTGAGATATATCCACATACCAAAAATGAGTTCAATATATGCAACAACAGCGAAAAAAAGTCCGGAAAACTGAAAATGGGACAGACGGACGGACGGACAGACAGACAGACAGACAGACAGACAGACAGACGGACAGACAGACCGAGAGGAAACTAAGAGTCCCCTTCGGCGTTGCCGGTAGGGGACTAATAACAATAAACACTCAATATCCACAATTTTTCGGCCACTTGGCCTTTATCAAGTGGAACACGAATATAAAAGAGTGGCTGAAAAACTGTGGATATTGAGTGTTTATTGTTATTTATCAAACTAGTATGCTCCATGAACAGCCGTCTGTCATCTGAAGCATATTTGACCCTAAACATTTGACCTTGACCTTGATATTGAGCCCTGAGACTTTGGTAATGCATAACTTACCTTACAAGTTTGAAGGAAGTATAATGTACATGTATATTAAGTAAGTTACAGCTGTATACAGATAGGTGGACAGACAATGAAACGGACTGACCGACCAATCAATAGACAGACAGACAATAAGAGACACAGACTGATACTTATCAAAGAAATACCACACAAATAATAAATGTCCATTTTGCTTTGAGTAACACAATGAAAGTATCTATTAAATGAATTTGTTAACAACATACCTGGCACCACTTGGAATCCTTTTGACCCTGTCCACACAGCCATTTGTGATGACGTGATGTTTAATGACACGGTAAGTGTTTGCCCTTTATTCACAATGGAGCTGTCAAACCCTACCAACTGATACCTCGGTGTAGACTGTGTGTAATTGACCCAGGATATATACATCTCAGTCACCTGTAACAAATAGGTGTACAATGCACAAAGGTAAATTTGAAAAATTTGTGGCTTTCAAAAGAAAACCTTTATGCATGGACAATGATTTGCAAATCAGCACTGATGATATTGAATTATGCATTTGGTATTTGAATTCATGGAGACATACTAGTACTTTCACAGTCAAAGACATATAGTGAAAGTGGCAACGGTCAATACACAATAATATGTACATGTATGCAATATTGGAAGTTACTGTATAAGTAGAATTATTCCCTGGTACTTTCTAAAGTAAACATTTTCACATGGATAATGATTCTTGGATCCATGTCTGATTTCATTGAGCAATTTATTTTGTATTTACATTCACTGGCAGGAGGCAAAACGCGAAAGTGGTGGAGGCTAATACACAGCGAATGATTCTACATATACACATATAACTGACTGATTTTACATGTAATTATAACACAATGGTTACTTTTTCAGTCACATAAACACATTGTAAAAGGTGGTGTTACATGTAGAAGCTTGAGGGGATTGATTGGGCCATGGAATAGAACACTCTCTAAGTTTGAGAAAGGCAATTAAGTTATCAGCTGACAGCTCATAAAAGAATGTAATCTAAAATTTCAAGATCTGTCAAACTTTTAAAACAAGATGCCCACTTTCTTTGACCCTGATCTTACAAATTATCTTTGACCTATATAACATATATCATACCTCTCGACCAACAACAGGTCCAGTATTTGATAATTTAAACGTCACCGTCACATTTCCTCCTGCTTTCACTTTTGGTGGGGAGATATTAAGCCCTGAATACTGAAATGTTGTGTAGGAGAGTCCATAGCCAAATGGATAAAGTGGGTCACTGTCAAAGTATCTATATGTCATACCCTCCATGTTATAATCTGTAATGGATTTCACCTGATGGGAAAAACAACATCAGTTAAGTTTGTAGTAATTCATGCACTCAGGTATCTATGGGAGGAAAGTTGCCTTTTACACATACTAATAAAATAATTTATATCATACACATATGTTCTTAAAACTTTAACAATATTTAAAGAGTACATTTAGACTAAAACTGCCATTTCTATGAACTATGTTTATTTGATACTTATATTTGTGTATGTGTGTTTTAATATTTAGATATCTTCAGTCTTTTCATGTTAGAGAAAAAGTTAAAAGATAAAAAACATGTTTGTGAAACCCGAATGCCCGCGTCGGCATCTTTGTCAGTAGAAATTGTATAATGGTCAAATTTCAAGGTCAAGGTCACAAGGTCAAACATTTTGGTATCCATGGAAAGGTCTTGCCACATTGAAAACACATGTCAAATATCAAAGTCCTATCCCTAACAATTCAAAAGTTACGGCCAAGGTTAAAGTTTTTCAAAAGTAGATCAAACTCTAAGGTCAAGGTCACAAGGTCAAAAATTTTAGTATCCATGGAAAGGCCTTGCCACAAAGAATACATACATGTATGTGAAATATCAAAGCCCTATCCCTTACCATTCAAAAGTTATGGCCAAGGTCAAAGTTTTTCAAAAGTGGTCAAACTCCAAGGTCAAGGTCACAAGGTCAAAATTTTAGTATCCATGGAAAGGCCTTGTCACAAAGAATACACGTGTGAAATATCAAAGCCCTATCCCTTACCATTCAAAAGTTATGGCCAAGGTCAAAGTTTTTTCAAAAGTGGTCAAACTCCAAGGTCAAGGTCACAAGGTCAAAAATTTTAGTATCCATGGAAAGGTCTTGTCACAAAGAATACACATGTGAAATATCAAAGCCCTATCCCTTACCATTCAAAAGTTATGGCCAAGGTCAAAGTTTTTCAAAAGTGGTCAAACTCCAAGGTCAAGGTCACAAGGTCAAAATTTTAGTACCCATGGAAAGGCCTTGTCACAAAGAATACACGTGTGAAATATCAAAGCCCTATCCCTTTCCATTCAAAAGCTATGGCCAAGGTTAAAGTTTTTCAAAAGTAGGTCAAACTCCAAGGTCAAGGTCAAAATTTTTGGTATCCATGGAAAGGTCTTGTCACAATTAATACACATGTGAAATATCAAAGCCCTAACCCTTACCATTCAAAAGTTATGGCCAAGGTTAAAGTTTTTGCGGACAGACAGACAAATGGACAGGACAAAAACTATATGCCCCCAAATCTTCGATTACGGGCGCATATAAAGAAATTAAGTTAACAGATAAAAATAATAGATCTTCTAACTTACAGCATGTGAATTTTTTAAGATCTAACCTGGCTTATATTTCTATACCATGTGAACGGTAGACGTGCTGATGGGTTGCTATTGGAGTCGGCCATTGTTACTGTGTATAATAGTGCTGTTCCTGTGGCCTGACCAGGGAAAAAACAATGTATGATAGCTGCCACTTTGCTGCTTGATTCTGCTATGTTAATGTCTAAGGGCCCTCCACTAAACAACAGTAGAACTATTCTACCTTTACCTACAAGATAGAGTACCTCAAGATTAGTTATTATTGCATTCTGACACTATAATTACGGTATTTTTGAAATCGTTATCAGTTACAATTAACATGATTACACGTGGTTTAAATTGAATTTACCTACACTCACTTATTCTTTCAATTTCAAGCACATTTTAAAATCAACAATTGAAACAATTCTTTTGCTTAAAACCAAATATATCTTCAAGAACAGCTACTTTATGGTATTTACTATATTTGATGACATCATTGAGCATGTCCACCTGTTTCCCTGGTAACGTCATGTGATGTCTGTCACTCTCCTCTGCCTCCAAAGACGGACCTACGAACACATCAGATACATTAATTCTTGAGTCATTACAAAATTAACTTTTTTTCTGAGACAATTAAGATAAGATGTGATAGTTAAACACAAAGTCCCTAACACTCTACCCCTCAATCAGACAGTGTCATGTTTTGATGCATTTTTCATTTCCTTAAAAGCTTGAAATGATTTACATGTAAAGGTGTCATTAAGACTTACTTAGACTTGTCAGATGACAACATTGCTCTCCATGCAGGTTTTTGATAGAAAAATGGCAATTTCAGAAGAAACAAAGGTCAAGGTCTCTAAGACAAAAGTCATGATATCAAATGAAAGCTATGATCTTGAGAATACCAAAGCCATACCCCTTATAGCTCTAAAGAAGGTCAAAGTTACTTAGTCAAAAGTCATGATATCAAATGAAAGCTCAGGTCATGAGAATTCACATGTGAAATATCAGAACCCAGGTTAAAGCGTTATAAAAGTAGGTCAAAAGTCAAGGTCACTAGGTCAAAAGTCATGGTATCAAATGAAAGCTCTTGTCATGAGAAATCTATTTCTGAAAAACCAAAGCCCTATCCATTATAACTTAAAAGTAGGTCAAAAATCAAGGTCAATGTCACTAGGTCAAAGGTCATGGCCATGAGGAATCTATCTGTGAAATATCAAAGCCCTATCCCTCATGGTTCAAAAGTATGTCAAAGGTCAAAGTCAGGGTCACTAGGTCAAAAGGCAAGGTATCAAATGAAAGCTCTGGTCATGATGAATCAACATGTCAAATATCAAAGCCCTAACCCTTATAGTTCATGAGATATAGCCCAGGTTAAAGTTTTCTGAAATTAGGTCAAACTTTAAGGTTAAGGTCACTAGGTCAAAAGTCAAGGTCTCATGATAGGTCTGGTCACAAGGAATGCACATGTTAAATATCAAAGCCCTACCCCTTATTGCACAGGAGATTTAGTTTAAACATATTTTATTTCATAATAACATGAAATAGGATTTGGCAAAAGTTATAACAACATTACATAAGCCCTCTCCTTATATATACAACATATAAATATCAAGATGGCAACTTAAAGAGAGGGAATAATCGTTAAACAAGTATATCTATAATTTATGGGAACAACATAATGAAAAGAAATAAATTACATGAGAGAGAGAGAGAGAGAGAGAGAGAGAGAGAGAGAGAGAGAGAGAGAGAGAGAGAGAGAGAGAGAGAGAGGAGAGAGAGATTTTCCTCTTGGTACATTCAATGATCTGAACTATTAAGGTTCCAATATACAGTTTTTGCGCACGGTTCCAAAAGCGCAAAAAGTATGCGCGTCATGCTAAAGTTGAAGTCATTAGACTTTTAAAGTAGTCTGCATAATTTTATGAACCAGATCTTAGTACAATCAATACATCTAGACCTACAAAACATGTGAAAATCATTGCATCCAGATTTACCGTTTAATCGTTAACCAGTATCGAACGATGTGAAAATGGCAGTCGAGCGCATGCGTTCAATGGATGCAGTAGCCCAAGTAGTGAGGTCAATACAGCATTGTTCTCAAAACATTATCTACATCATTTAATACTGAATTGAAAGAGAACATCAGTAGCTTTTATCATGAAAAATTATTTGAATTTTCAACATCTGGATTTTCAGATATATCCGGAAGAGTGCGAAACACCCCTCCGGCACTACCGGCATCAGGAGCCCGGGACGCGCAGTACTCGCTTCGCCTTCGTCTCCTATCGCTGTTTACTATATGGACCAATGGCTAAAATTGATGTCCAGTTCTCTTCTTCACATCCTTCCAAACTCATATAAACCCCAAAATTCCAAGTTTTTTCATTAACTGTGCCTACTACAAAAAATTCAAGTCTCAACACTTAGAAATAAAACAAGAGCCCCAAGGGGCACAACGCTCACCTGATACCCATGCACGCTCTAATTGACATACTGACATTGAATACTGATAGTGCCAGTACCAGGATTTTAGCCCAAAATCTTTCTAAAAAGATTTTTGCCGGATGCAGAGAAGTGTTTTTTTTCAGACAACCTTTAAAAGTACAAAAAAGAAAAAAATAGTCACATTTCAAAACAATAACTTTTTTACTGATTTGAAAAAAACTGATAAAGTGGTCCAACGTCATATGCCCAGCTAGTATAGTTCAATTATGCAACATCAAAAATAAAATCATATTGTAAAATTCCACATTAATGTGCAGCAGAAAAAGAATAAAACAATGAAATGATTTCACAAATTAAGTTTATTTAAAATTGAACACAAAACCTTTCATTATTGATAGCTAGCATGCCAGAAATTATAAAGCCTGTGTTTGTGAAACGAGAATGCCCCCGGCGGCATCTTTGTTAGTATAAACGCCATTTTCTGTTAAGTATGTGAGAGGTCAGGGTCAGCGTAATATTGGTATCAATGGAAAGATCTTGTCACAAGGAATACACATGTACAATATGAAAGCCCTATCACTAACCATTCAAAAGTTATGCCCAATGTTAAAGTTTTTGAGAAGCACGTGAAAGGTCAAGGTTATGGTCATGAGGTCAAAAATTTTGGTAAATACACATGTGAAATATGAAACCTCTATCACCAGCTTCCATTCAAAAGTTATGCCCAATGTTAAAGTTTTTCGGAAAACAGACAGACAAACAGACAGACGGACAGGCCAAAAACTATATGCTCCCGAATCTTTTATTCCAGGGGCATAAAAAACAAAGATTTTTCAGTTTTGCCTTTATTCACTGAAATCTATGAATTATGCTTTTGAATAGTATTGATTTCATCTCAAATACATGAAACGTACAGTTAAAATCGTTTTGATCCAATATTCATCAATTCAAGTGAGTTGTGCAGAAATTGTGCCAGTTTGTTTTCCAAAAAAGCAGTGTATGTTGTATCATACCTCATGACCCAGTGAAGCCATTTGAACAAATAATTTTCAGTAAATATGCTGAAATGCGACGCTTCTTGCCTATGCATATTTCAACAGGGGAGAAGGAGCGTCGCATTTCAGCATACGCTGTTCAACAACTCAAGTGGTTTCTCTAGGTTTCGCAGTTTGAAACAAATTAAAAGGCCCATGAAATTGTTAAGCTTGTCCAACTAGCAGACCTACGACATCGTTATTTACTGTTAACTAATTGTACACAGACAAGTTGTTAGCGGAGAGAGTTCATGAAATGTATCGGTTGCATTGGATTTGCCGACAAGAAGTTATTTGGTCCGATAAAAACTCATCATGTATCTATTATTTGATCAGATAAAAATTCCCAAATGTCTTAACACAGGATCCTGTCGTTTTATGAGAGAAAATGTTTTATTATTCACAACCTCAGGCCTCCGTGTTCCTCTTAGAAATATTATACATACAAGATGACGAACACAGTGGCTTAAAGTTGTGAATAATAATTTATTTTCTCTATTAAAACAACAGCTTCTGTGGTCCAACATTTCATTGGAAGATTTCAGGAACTCTGAACGGAATTATTTATTTTCAAGAATTTCAGATATTAAATGTCCTATGCATTCTCAAAATCCAGAGGAAGAGATTACTCATTAGACGTTTCTTCAAGAAATCAGTCCGTAAATTACTTCATCTATGGGAGTCTAAGACAGAGGAAATTCGAGCAAACTTTATACATGATAACAAGTATATGCAAGTGTTCCAAGTACATGAATGATAACCATTATGAAAGTGTTCCAAGTATAAAAATCTATTCCGTTTGCACTGTATCTCCTGAAATGTATCGCAGTACTACTTTGCGGTTTGTATTGCAATGAAGCGCCTAGCGGAATACGATGCGTCTTGGGGACGAAGATGAATTAATGCATATCTAGGTCATTGTCCTGTCAAATAGTTCCGATTATTTTCTTATTATTTTCAACAATTGGTGGAAAATACACACAATGTTTATCTTGAATTGTCTTCCCGTGATTGTTTACTAGATAGATGAAATAAAATTTTGAATATAGTTTAAAGTGTGTGAGACATCTACATGTGTGGAAGAATGCGTGTGAAAATGGGTCCTCAGATCATAAAATTCGAATAATTCCGGTCCGGAACCAGGTGCATGGCTTTGAAAAAATATTTTAAAAGTTGTGTACTTTTAATCTTTACGGCATTTTTTTTTTTATTTTTTGTGATTCAAATAAAATTTCTTCATTCAAAAGTAGTATCAATGTGTTTAACCCGGTGCGATTTGAGAATTTTTCTCCTATTTTTGGTAAGAAAACATACATTATACCTATGTACAATCTTAAAAAATATTCCTAAAAAATCCAAAAGTGGATATCTTGACAAAATTCTTTCACTTGAAGGGTACCATGCATGAGTACCTCATACCTACAAAATGTCATGACAATCTGAAGAGTGGTTATAGAAAAGAAGCAGAAAATGTATGAAAATCACCCCAACCCCCCTTCCTTTTTACATAAGAAAAAAATTCATGAAAAAATAAAAAAATAAAATTTAAGCATAAAATACATATCAAAGCATTAAGTAAGTTATATATGATAAATATGCAGTAAATGAGTGTGTAAAATCATACACTTATTGAGTTATTTAAAGAAATAGTGCAAAAATTTGCATTTCTGGCTAAGTCCGAAGATACGTCAAAAAAGCGTCAAAAATTTGACTTCGGAGTGGAACCAAAAATAACAACACTTCTTAAGACATCTCTGTAGATCATCCTGATGCTTTCAGTTTGTCGATACGTGCTTCCGTTCTGAAGAATAAGTTTGTCAAGGAAGGGTACCCCCCGTGACCTACTTTTGCCTGTGGTGGCGCCACCTGTTGAGGGATCCGGACGAAAAACAACAACACTTGTAGGGGATCATTAGTACTTTATACCTACCAAGTTTCATAAAAATCCCTTGAGCCATTCTTGAGAAGAAGTTGAAAATGTGAAAAGTTTACGACAGACAGACGACAGACGACACACGACAGACGACGGACGACGGACGGATCGCTATGACAATAGCTCACTAGAGCCTTTGGCTCAGGTGAGCTAAAAATCATCCCTGGCCATTTCTTCGAATACGAAACTAAAACTGTATATTGGAACCTAAAGGATTTATTTTTTTTCTTATCCGATAAAAGTTTCGTGTTCATATGAATTTTTACGCTCTTTCGCATCTTGCGATACCATATATTTTGCGTTACGCACTATACTTTTGTCGCGACACACCGTCAAAGGTCCCATGATACTGTCAAGCATTGTCCCCTATGTAACACTATATGGCTATACACATGTACTATGAAGCATATATGTGATCAATAGGTGCTATTTGTGATGCTGGAGCACTCAAATGGTACATTAAAAGATAGAATAAAGGCTAAATGTCATTCTTATAAGACTGTTGCCATGGTAACAACAAACTTTTTTTGTCGTAACGACATATTTTTGTCGCTCGGAAGCTCATTATATACAATAACGCTTTATTGCAAACAATTGAAATGTCCATGTAAGCTTTGATATTATGATTGGATATTGGTTGCTATGGTAACTATATTTTGGTAAATTTAAAACAAATATCATACTTTAGCATTTTCAGAATATTTTGATATCTCTCAAGTCAATGTAAACCTTTTAGCTGTATTGCAAAGATGTACCATATCCACAATGGTGTCACAGACTCAACAGTCTTTTATCTGCATAAATGCACTATAACTGAACCAGCATCAATTTTCATAACAATCAAATTTTTTTTATTTTTCAAATAAACATGTCTATATTTTTATTTTAAGAAACAGCAGAGTCAAGACCTTTTTATGATATAGATGGTTACCATAGAAACCAATTATGAAAATTTGAGCTGATGAGCATATGTGCGTATATGGTTCCAATATACAGTTTTTGTGCACGGTTCCAAAAGCGCAAAAAGTATGCGCGTCATGCTAAAGTTGAAGTCATTAGACTTTTAAAGTAGTCTGCATAACTTTATGAACCAGATCTTAGTACAATCAATACATCTAGACCTACAAAACATGTGAAAATCATTGCATCCAGATTTACCGTTTAATCGTTAACCAGTATCGAACGATGTGAAAATGGCAGTCGAGCGCATGCGTTCAATGGATGCAGTAGCCCAAGTAGTGAGGTCAATACAGCATTGTTCTCAAAACATTATCTACATCATTTAATACTGAATTGAAAGAGAACATCAGTAGCTTTTATCATGAAAAATTATTTGAATTTTCAACATCTGGATTTTCAGATATATCCGGAAGAGTGCGAAACACCCCTCCGGCACTACCGGCATCAGGAGCCCGGGACACGCAGTACTCGCTTCGCCTTCGTCTCCTATCGCTGTTTACTATATGGACCAATGGCTAAAATTGATGTCCAGTTCTCTTCTTCACATCCTTCCAAACTCATATAAACCCCAAAATTCCAAGTTTTTTCATTAACTGTGCCTACTACAAAAAATTCAAGTCTCAACACTTAGAAATAAAAAAATCATCCCTGGCCATTTCTTCGAATACGAAACTAAAACTGTATATTGGAACCTAAAGAAAGTGCTTAGTCTGTTTTATATAATCTTGTACAGCTAATAAGATAGTTTCATTTTGTTTTTCACTGAGGATTTCCTCATTTCTGAAAAGCAAGGTTTCTAAATCAAGGGGACTGAAATCATGTTGTTTATAATAAATGTTATTTCTTTGTGTTTGATATAATCAATATTCTAACAAGTAACGAGAAACATTTTCCTCGTGCCAACCACAGTAGCAATTTGGTGTATTAGTAAGAGTTACTCTGAAAAGATCATAGTTTAGATTGCTACACATATCATATTACGTAGTCTCGTTAAGATAACATTATATTTCCTATCACATACATAGAAGTAATTTGGTACTTTATAGACATCTCTTTCTGTGCGTAAATGATTCCTTAATTGGAGAATTTTACTGTTATGTCTAATGTCGGGTTTGAGATCGTTTCAAAGTTTGACGGTAGAAGGAAAGAAAGAAATTCGGGTACTTTGAAGCCTGTAATTCGGAAGAGAGAAGTCAGGAGATATAGCCAAGGTTAAAGTTTTTCAGTGGGCTGAACCATTCTTGAATTTTTTTTTTAATCCTATGGCTTTTTCTGTCTGTGAAAACAATAAAAAGTATAAATTATAACTTCTACATAAAACTGGAATATATCAAAAGTAGGTCAAACTTCAAGGTCAAGGTCACTGGGTCAAAAGTCAAGGTCTTCAATGAAAGGTCTGGTGATGAGGTATCCACATGTAAAATATCAAAGCCCTACCCCTTACACTTCATGAGATAAAGCCTAGGTTGAAGTTTTGTCCACGCAACCGTCGACACTCAGGCTATGACATTCGCTCCCCGGACATTCGTCACGGCTCGCTATAATGGCAAAGTGGTTAGTGCTAAACTTTAAAGAGTCTGACTAAAACGACTGTATTTGCAGTCTACAGACATTAGAATTAATTAAACAAACTATGCAGCCATGGTTTATCAGGCAGTAATTCCCCTCATTTGATTTACTAATCAGATGATCACCTAAACACATTGCTGCTGGGTTTATTGCTACATACATGTATACCGGTAATTATTGGTTTGGTAGTTGTTATTCATGGTCCGGTAGTTGTTATTCAAAATAAAAAAAAACATTTTACTTTATAAAACAATTTTTAAAAATACACTGAGTATGGCTGGGTCAAAGTCCAAGGTCAAGGTCACTAGGTCAAATGTTATGGCATAAATTGAAAGGTCTTGTCTTAGGCAACCTGCATGTATAATATAAAGTTTCTACTATATACAGTTCTTTAGATTTTGCTTAAACTAGAAACTTTAACCAAAATTTTTAACTGGGTCAAAGTCCAAGGTCAAGGTCACTAGGTCAAATGTTACGGCATAAATTAAAAGGTCTTGTCTTAGGCGATCTACATGTATAATATAAAGTTTCTACTGTATACAATTCCTTAGATTTTGCTACAACCAGAAACTTTATCCAAAATCTTTAACTATGTCAAAGTCCAAGGTCAAGGTCACTAGGTCAAATGTTACTGCATAAATTGAAAGGTCTTGTCAAAGGCAACCTACATGTATAATATGAAGTTTTTACTGTATACAGTTCCTTAGACTTTGCTTCAACCAGAAACTTTAACCAAAATGTTGATGACAGATGGACAGAGAGATGGACGGACAGACGGACAAAGTCAATCTATAGACTCGAATTGCTTTGCAATCCGGCCTAAAAGCATTTTTTTTTTTGTATGTTCATGGTATATATCTCACCTGTTCCTAAGCAGAGGAAAGTGACATCAGCATGTTGTACTGTTGTTTGTATGTTGTTTTTATTGTATTTGTCACACCTAGTTTTATTACATCCCGGGGCATACATAACTTTCTTGACATTGAGCAGAGACAGTCCAGAGAGGGGTGTGGTCATAAATCTTGGATCCACATCTGGAGAGTAATCCCCCATAAGTTCTGCTGTGTTGTTAGCCATCGGTCCTACTATCTACAGCAAAGAATGGATCTCAGTAAGAGAACAATTTAAAAGAAAGAAAATAATGTCCAAAACATATCTTATGATAAGACTATAATTCTGAGTCTCACTGAAATACTGTTTGAACTCTTGGATGCTATTACATGTACGAGCAATACTTTAAAACTGGAAACGAATTGACAAGTACATGTATGTGGTATTTTATCAGTTTCTTGTGTTTTATCTCATGAAAACTCAACTAAAATCATGGTCATTGTAATCAGATTAGGAATGAATATCTCTATTGTCTCTTGCTAATGACACAATTCATATAACTGCAGTACATGTATATGTGTATGGTCATAGTGAGCCGATCCTAACAGCTGATTTTGATTTGATTGATGTGTATCTATAATTATGAATTCAGAAACATTTTGTACTTACAGCAATTGTTCCTAGTGGTTTTCGAATTGGTAAGAAGTGATTCATATTCTTCAGTAATACAAAGGATTGGATTGCGGCATGTAGTGACAACTTTTGATGGTCTGAGCTCTGTATAACAGATAAGTTCAAGAAGTTATAGGGGTTGTCTTTCTTAGGATCAAACTCTCCGAGCCTCATTCTGGCATCAAACAATGGTCGAACTCTCTCAATCAGCAAATCCTTGCTAATCTTGCCCTCCGTATGGGCTTGAGTTAATGCAGACATGATTTGGTAATCAAAATTAGGGGGAGATAACTCCAAATTCAGTCCTGCCTCTACACAAGCCAGTGCTGTGCTGACTTCATCCTTCGTATAATAGTGCCAGAGTAAGATAAATTCCACAGCGCCTTCATCACTAACCACAAAGCCATTGAATTTCCATTCTTTCCGTAGAATATCTGTCAATAATTTCTTATTTGCACATGCTGGAACTCCATTTACACTGAAATAAAAAATATAGCAATATTCATCATCAAATTTCCTTCGGTTAAATTTTTCATGTAATAGTAACAGAGCTGATGTAGTTCTCTATAGCATGCCCTATCATTTTTTGGTGAATGAAGCTTAGAAATGTATTTATTCTCTCCTGCTATGAATTCATTTCAATTTATACTTTAATTTGTCAAAAAGAGAAGCAAGGTGTGGTATTTGTGAAGTACTTGGCCCCTGTCAGCAACTACTTTTTGTTAATGCACATTAAATCCTTAGTTAAGGTAAAGACACATGTAACTTGAACACTGAGCCTAACTGCATACTTTACATGACCTACTTATGACTCTTTAATTTGCATATGAAATATGAAAGTTATGCCTTCAAAGTATTTAATGTTATTACATCTTAACCAAGGCATTATTATTCTATTTAAATAAGTAAAGATTATTTTTGAAAGTTCAATATTTGTAAGCAAGTATATCTCTATATCCCTGAGTCTCTATCATGAGAATATATCTCAAGTTACTGCATCAACACAGGAACATCTATATTTCATAAACGTAGTCTAAGTTTGACCTTGATCTTGAAAGTTAACAAAATTCAGGCAACTTTATAGAATCATTTTTCATCTGTCCATAAAATATAAAAGCTCTACCTCAAAAACTTCTTAATAGTCTGAGGGTCAGAAGCCTTATATTGAAATTATTTGCCTGAGGTTGACCTTTCACATTTGACCTTCAAGAATTCCAAAATTCATAGGCATACTACTCATAGCCACTACTCCATCTGTACCAAAAGAAAATATATATATGAAGGCTCTACTTTAAAATTTTGTTGAGTTACATATCAGAACTGAAGTGTTGAGTTTTAGTCAAAATGATTTAAGTTTGACCTTGACCTTTGATCTTGAAAGTTCAAAACTCTTAGGCATGTTCTTCTCATGATCTTTCATCTGTATATTAAAAGCTGTATCTTGAAAACTCTGAAGATATGATATCAAAACCATTAAAGTATTGAATTTTTATCAAAATTTTCCTTAGTTTCACCTTGAACTTTGATCTTCAAAAATCAAAATCTATAAACATGTGTCTTTTATGATCCTATAATTGTTCATGAAATTGTATTTTGAAAACTGCTGGAATTATTGAGTTCGAACGTAAGTGTTTACAGATGGGTGGAAATACGGACAGACAGATGGAAAATGTTATTCCTATTAGGGCTTCCACATTATAATCCTTTATGAAACAACATTGAGGATGTTATTCACACAGCTATAAAAAAGAAATGACTTTAAAAACTATTTTTAAAAAGCATTATCTACAAAGCATAGCCATTGGTACTACCTGTTGTAACTACACATAACCCCTGCTGCTCCAGCATCTATACAGGCTTTAAACTGAGGTAAAAATGTCGTCCTAAGGTCCTGCTCAGAAACCTGAAAATAACTATAATTACTGACAAAATTTTATTTAATCAAATACTTGTTGCTCAGACAAGTTTAAGCATACATTTACAGTATTTTTTTAACATGTTATTTTGAGGAACAGCTAGAAGAACATATTTTTTAAACAGCAGGGATACATATCTTCAAGAATGATTTTAAAGTTTTGAGACCAAAGATGTTTCTAAGATCTGAGAAACAAGTATGGCATCAGGTAATTCAGTTATCACATAATGTTGTTAGGTAAAATTGTTAAGGTTGTTTCATTCGTACCTTTGCATTGAAGCTTTCCCTGGGTAGTGGCCAGTTATCTGGTCCTCCATATGCATCAAAGTGTTTACAGACGGCATTTGCTCTTCGGTACTTGGGATGATTTCCTTGTAAACCATTCACAAAATACTCTGACAGTTTACCACTTAAGTATGGATCCTCTCCATACGTTTCCTGAGGTAATTAATGTCAAAGTTATACAAATATAGATCATTAACTGAAAATTTGTATGACATAAATCATGTTTTCAATACAAAACATCTGGAAATGACAAATGGAGTACAACATGTACAAAGGAGAACATGTCAATCTTAAGTACATGTATTTCATGATTAATTTTCTTTTACTTTATCAAGTGAAAAGGTTTTAGACCTATTTTGGTGGATTTTGGTAATTTGAAAGACCGAATTTATATCTGAAACTGAAAAAAAATCATGTCTGAGTACTGAAGATGTATGATGCACTAAACCTATAAAGGCCTGTATGTATAGGTACTATATGCTCTCATAGTGTCGCTGACACTCAGCCACGACAGTACATGTATTCCCCCTAAACCTATAAAGGCCTGTATGTAGAGGTACTATGCTCTCATATTGTCGCTGACACTCAGCCAATGCGGTACATGTATTCCCTCTAAAGCATTACTTTGAAAGCATACCTGTAATACCTACTGAAACAGGATTTAATTGGTAAATAATGATTTTCTGCTATACATGTACATGACTATATCATTGTTTGTCTGGTTCCTAGTCTTCATCAAAATACACATATATGTCCTGTTTAACATTAGAATGTGTGAACAAAAAAAAATAAAAATAAAACACATATAAGCCGAGAAGAAAGTAAAATTTAAAATGTATTATTAAAATTTTCTGTTTAAACCAAATTTTGACAACCTGATTTCTTCCCCATAACGGATGTCTCATGATGTTGATGACAGGACTCCAGCACGTCAGTCCAGTGTGATCACTATAATTGTGCCTTTTGACAAAGTCGTTATGCTTTGCTCTGACCTCGATGGAAGTAGCCTCTGCCACTTTGTAAATCAGTGATTTGCTACAACATAGAATTATCAATTTTTAAGCTAATTGTTTTATTCGCGAGCATTTTACTTTTGCGATATTCGCAATGTAATTCAAACTGCGAATGTATCGCTATACATGTATGTATGTATGTAAGCATGGATATACAGACAAAAGCATTAATATACAGATTTAAATCACAAGATGCAAATTAACGGAATTTCTTCCATGGCAAATTTGATAAGAATGTATTTCACACCTATCTACCATGTGTGACTTAGTAACCACTATATGTATAAACTATAATTAGTTTGTTTGGATAAAGTTTGACTATTAATGTGAAGCCTGGCATGGGTATATAACAGACTAAACAAACAATCAATTAGGCAATCAAAGTTATTTGATAGATTTAGGTTGAAAGTTTTGAAGACAAACTTTCTCAAAAAAATTCTGATACATACGATCTTGATCGCAAAAATAAAAAAAGGCAAACCAGTCACTGATCCACTCGTATATATATAATTCCCAAACTTAACTTAAGACGCCGCGAATGAAAGACGGTTTACAGTATCTAAATTAATTACGCCATATAACATTCCTAAATTTCTACTACGTCAGAGATCATAAAGGCTAGTGGCAAACATATTATTCTCTAAGTCGGCGTGATGTCACACAAAGGTTCAATTAGAGATAAGCACAGAGAGGTTCCGAAAATAGATGGGGGATAAACTCGGTGTTTATCAAAGAGCATAGTGTATGGAAATTGCTTTATATCTAGAATCTAACGTTTATATCAAGAATAAAACTACTATAATTCATTGAAGGAACCATTGATGAATTAGCTCTTAGCTCCTCAAACCCCAATATAAAACAAGATTTGAAGAAGGAACAAACAAAATCACGGATTTTCCATAGGCACACTGAAAAATCTAGAGGCACATCCCCCTGTAAACATGGCGGAAATTTGGTCATGTGACCAGTCCGACTTCAAGAATTGTCATTAAAGATCATACTAATAAGACATATGCAGATATTTTATTTCATAGGCTAAATTCAGGCAAAAAAAATCTCTGTATCCACTAACCCTATCGTACCTACAATAGGCTACATGTATAATCTTTAGGAGAAATAAGTAAAGCCGTCATGAGTAAAGTAAATGTATGTGTGACGTATCAAAAATTGAATGAAGTACATGAAGTAAATAAAATATTTCCAATCACACAACAACTTTAAAATTGGTTAAATTGTTAAGATTGTAGGTTAAATTAATCAAATATGTAGTATAATAATGTACATGTAGAGAAAAAACTCCTTTGATGGGACATTTTCATGTTACATTTGTAATTTGAATGTGACAGCACTGACTGACAACTTTTAACATCGAAGATTAAACACGTCGTTGGAAAAATTTGTACAAGAAATGACCCATCTTAATCATCATGATCATGTTAATAGATTTTTTACTGTGAAATTTCATCTGTGCACCTATTAACATTGAATTATTCCAACGTTACAACTAAATGGGATTAGAATGGAATCTATCTTATTTCAAGTTTATCCAATTTCTGGTAGCAAAGAAAGAAGGGGATCTCCAATAACACTCAGTTTCAGCACCAATAGCAAAACCCCAAAACACCCACTGCAAAAACAAAGCGTCTGACACTTGCAGAATGAGACAGAAATGGTACATCGCCTAGAAAAGGTCCAGCGCTGCTCCGCACGATATGTTAAAAACAACCAACGGAATACTTCGAGCATCAGTAACATTATCAACACACTACAATGGAAATCATTAGAGGAACATAGAAGGGAGGGGAGATTATGTATGACGTACAAAATGTATAAGATCACCAACAACTTAGTAGATGTAAACAAGGAAGGACGCCTAAAACAACCAATGAGACGGTCTCGGAACACCCATGACAGGAGTTATATGGTACCATCATGCTCATCAGATTACCGTATAAAGTGTCATTCTTTCCCAGGACCATCAGGGAGTGGAATTCGCTGCCACCAGGTATAGTGTCAGCGAGAACACTTGGGGCTTTCAAGTCGCAGGTGTCCAAAGCCTAAACCTCTTCTTACCATGTTTTTATCCAGTTTTTAAATTTGCGCACCAGTAAGTCATAGCATAATAATCATCACGTTGATTGTGGCTATTACGTGGCAGAAGCAGAAGCAGTACCATGTCAGTAGCAGACGGTGTAAAAAAAATCACATAAACACTGAGAAACTAGCTTTTCATACTCAAAGGAAGCAGCCATCCCTAGCGCCTGAGGAAATGATGTAGCATTGCCTGCCTGTACATCACCATGAAGACATTCTGCATTCCATTGTGTCTGTGATATATTCAGTCTAGGTATAGCGGGTGCCGGGCCGTTTTTTCCAGCGCCGGCTTTTGACATTTGAAGCACCATTTCATCAACAGTAAGACGATGTATCAAATCTTCCACGCGTACTTCATATGGTAAGCTAGTGTTCTGAAAAGGATAGACGATGCCATGTGTTTGTTTCGTGCATATTAAACAAACATTGAACAAGAATGTAAGGAAGGGTTTTGTACACACTCAGGACACTGCCCGCCACCATTTTGAATGTCACATGACTTCACAAGGCTATTCGTAGTCTATTCAGAACAATGTTAATCCGCTCTAAGAATTCTTGTTTCAATGTTTACACAATATTTAGAGTCCCTTTTTACTAGATCATAGATTAAGAACTTTAATTCAAAGTGATGATAATCAATAAATGTATTCAAGTAGACCTTTCATTACATGAAAATAAAATTTCAAAAAAAAAAAAAAAAAAAAATATTCAAGAAATAGCGTGTTGCTATGGGAACAATTGTGTAAAAATGCACATAATCAAATTTTGAGTCCTTCGGGCGTCCAGTGTTAAGTTATCTGAATTTTTTTATCTTAATTAAATAAAGTTTAGACCTTGCATTATCATATATGTAAAAATAGTAGTGTAACCCTGTTTCGTTTTTTTTTTTTTTCATGAAAAGGCTTCGAAAAACAGAGAAAATGCTTATTTTTAGATTGTATGGCCAAATTCCAATGGCAACCATTATCAATATTTGATTTTTTCTTGTATTTTGATAGACGCCTACTAGATCATTTTTAATATTGAATTTGAACTTTCTGGGATAAAAAGTAACTGTTTTATAAAATAATAAAAAAAAATGGTTGCCATGGTAATATATATATGTTCCTGATAACTTTTTCACGGTTTCTGAAAGAGCTCTTTGTGTTATAATTAGTATTTGTTCAACATAATGCAAAAAAATTAAAACTAGCTCTGAAGTTTCAAAAATAGTAATATTATAGACCATAATTACCGTTGCCAAGGTAATTTATGTACATACCAACAAGTGGGTTGATCTTTAATTTGCTCATTTTATAAAATAAATTTCATTTCCTTATCATACACCCTTCAACAGTGAAGAAAAATAGGAAAATACAAGTAGCATTTTGAAATCAATACATTAAAATCAGCTAATTTTGTCGTCATGGTAAGCAGCCTTGTTGTCAATATCAGACACTATCGGTGGGCTTATTTAAAATTGTAGGTCCTAATCTTTAGGATGCATAACAAATCACCAAAATTGAGCTTCAAAAAAGCTCAATTTTTCAACTTTATAGGCCGTTGCCATGGTAACCAGATGACCTAGAAACAGGGGTTTTTTTTTATCTTTTTTCATTGGTCCCTACTTATGTGTGAAATTTCATTAAATCTGATGAGTGATTTTTGCCCGTAAATAGATATATGAAAGTAGACCGAGAACAGGTCAATATTTTATTCTTGAATTGGTATTTAAATACCAACTCAAGAATAAAATCTTTGGTACCTGTAAAGTGCGAAACGAAACAAAAACGAAACGAAACAATTCGAAACGTAACGAAACAAATCGAAACGAAACGAAACAAAACGAAACAGATCGAAACGAAACAAAACATAAAACCTAAAGAAAATGAGAAAAAGAGGAAAAATCGCCGAAAACGAATATTTCAAGACAAGATCTTATTGAAGGGTCAAAGGGTACCACTCTCCTCCTGCCGCCTCCCCCTCCCCAAGAAAAATGTTTAAACTTTAAAGTGTAAATTGGTGCAATAGTGAAGTTATTTCGGTTATTTCCTGTTTTAAACCTTGAAAAAAAAGAAATAGACCTGTTTAGATGAAAAACTAAGGTGAGCGAAGCGAGCCTGAAGTATTTGAAAAATGAATTGAAAATTGCGGCGAGCGAAGCAATCGGGAAAAATTTTTAAGGTATATATAGATGAATTTCATGGTAATTTTTAAAATTGAGATTATGTACATGAACGCATAAGAGCAAGATTATTTATATCAAAAGTAATTTCCTAATTTATTTTGGTTACTGTTACCCTCCCAATCATCTGTCCCTCCTCTCGCCCCCTTTCCTCTCCTCCCGCCCCCCTTTTCCCTCCTCTTGCCCCCTTTTTCTCCCCTCCCTTTGTCCCTGTCCACCCCCTCATTATTGCCTTCAACCGTTAGTTCTTGTGGCTGGAGGGTTTTTTTAAAGAATCAAAATTTTAAAGGAGAGTGAATGGGATGAATAACCTCGTCATAGATGGAAAAATATTATTTAGCAGGGAGGAGTCTAGCTCAAAGGAAACGGAACTGTTCCGTTATGTGTCTTTGAAAATTTCATCAGAAAAATGAGAACAATTAAAAACTGGGGGGCGCATTTCGTTTGAAAAAGGATAAGATTTTTTTCCCCTGAAATGTGCCCCCACCCCGTTTTATGATCTCATTACGGTGTCATAGCGTGGTTTTCTATCCTTTCCCATTTATTCCTCTTAAATACATGAATGGCACTTGACATTTACTTTTTTTAATTTTCAACCTTGACTCTTTCAAGAAACCCTCTCGGCACTAGTTACAGATGTAGAACTCTTGGATTAAGGCAATATTACATGCTGATCTTGTCTTGAAATATTCGTTTTCGGCGATTTTTCTTCTTTTTCTCATTTTCTTTAAGTTTTATGTTTTGTTTCGTTTCGTTTCGGTCTGTTTCGTTTCGTTTTGTTTCGTTCGTTTCGATCTGTTTCGTTTCGTTTCGATTTGTTTCGTTTCGTTTCGATTTGTTTCGTTTCGTTTCGTTTTCGTTTCGTTTCGCACTTTACCCATAGGGACCCTAAAATCTTGGCCTGTTCTCGGTCTAATATGAAAGATGCATAAAACATAAATATAGGATCTCAAATGAATTTTCATTTCATACGATGTATTATGAAACGAGTTGTGTGTTTTATATCCCCGAGCCTTGGCGAGGGGGATATAAAACGGACAACGAGTTTCATAATACATAGTATGAAATGAAAATTCATTTGAGATTCTTTTTATCACATGATATTGCCTAAAAATGTGTATTTCTAGCGTGAACAAACCACGCTGTGATATAGAAGTCGTCTGCTACGCCATGAGAAGTAGTGTCCTTCTGTGCGTAAGAGAAAAATATTTCAATTTTGAATAGTATTTTAATGCAAGAATTAATTCAACAACAACAATTTTAATCATTGATATTGACTCCGAGTCTGAATTTAACAGTTGACCGATATTTGAAAGGTCACATTTGTCAAGGTTTATGTGATTAGGTTTCAAGCCTGACCAATCGCATTCAAGCAGAGCGATATGTAACGTGTTATCATATCATATATTTATGAAATGGCTTTATGAAACTGCATAACGGGTGTATCATGTGATAAAACAACATATTGAAAATTTAAACAAAATTATGAAATATCTTAATTCTACTAGAAATATCATGGTTTGATTTCCGAATAAGAATAGTTGCATCGTGCGTTACTCGTACTGAGAATAGCTGCATAATAAAATTCCAAAAATTATCAAAGGACGAGGTCATTTAAAAAAAAATTCTTCATGATAAAACAACAAATACTATCTTCTTCAAAATGATATAAATAGTTAGTCTTTAACAGAATGAAAACTATTTTCTTCAAAATGATATAAGTATTTAGTCTTTAACAAATTAACAGAATGAAAACTATTTTCAAAAAATAGTCTTTTTATGCCATTTGCACAGATAATTGCAAGGTGTTTGAGAGAACTTTGCATAACATGAAACCGTAAGTTGTTTCAAGGGGTACCTCTAGATCAAACATCTTTGAACATTCTATCATTCTATCTTGAATAGAATATATATGACTTCAAAAAGACAACCGTAATTTTTCTCCATGTTAAACTCCCATAGGGAATAGTTGCATATCCGACGTTACGGAATAGTTGCATCATGGTCACGCTGTGTGAGGGTGTGGACGGGATTCGAACCTGGTCTTTCCAGATTGGATGTCCTCCAAATTCTACCAACTGAGCTATGAGTGTTCTGTTGTAAGATTAAATATTTACATTACTAGTAGATTTCCCATGTTGAACTCCCATTATGCAACTAAAATTATATTCCAATACCTTTGGTTTTCCTACTGTGACGTCACACGCACGTTTTGAAGCTGGGAGAAACCACTTTTGACGCTGATACACGCAGTATACACAATGTTCGTTCAAATAACGTTTCTAATATTTAGTACAAAGTAATGACTGTCTTATTTGTGGTGTTCATGGGTGTATAATTCTGTTTGGTAACGTGCAAATTTGCGATCACGGAATTTACACTTGATCAACCAGAATTACACACCCATGAACACCAAAAGTAAGACAGTCATTTCTTAAGTTTCGATACCCCCTAGATGGACAGAGAAACCCTATATAGATTCAATAATCGAGAAGCGAAAGAGATGGAAAAAATACCAATATTGTAGAAACCAGCACAATCGCCAACTGTACATATATGTATACATCACAGAGCTCCAGAGATACTGCTAACCACAAAGTTAAACAAGCTCAAGCGAACTATGAGGAACACGTAGTCAGCAAGATCAAAGAAACTTCGAAAATCTTTTGGAAATATGTCCAATCGAAAACCAAGGATCAAGAAGGATAGTAAAGGTGTTCTACTTCTAAATGATTCCGGTAAAGCTAACGCCCTGAACAAATTTTTCATTAGTGTCTTTACAGAAGAGGATAAGACAGATATCCAAATATGTCGCCCAAAAACAGTGTCAAAATAAGAAAATGCATGTGGACTTCAACTTGGAGGAAATTCAAAAACTGATCCAGAAACTTGATCCAACAAAATCTCAAGGCCCCCATCAAATCCATCCAAAATTTATTTAGGAAACTTACACGAATCTGATTCGGCCACGTCAGAATTTTTTGAGAAATCATTTGAAGAAGGAATATTACCAAACTTATGGAAAATAGCCAACATTACCCCAGTTCACAAAAAAGGACCTAAACATCAGCCTTCAAATTATATATAGGCCATTCTAATATGACTTGATTCTTTTTCCCTATTAAGACAACAGACACGAGCCGGGCTCTATTCTCAAATATAGGCCCTATAACGATAAGCCACGCCTACCCATTTTCTGTAAGCAGATAAACCGGCAGGAACTGGTTTTTACAGGTCTAAGTTTGGTCATCATTAGAATAGAAATATAAAATGACAAGCCGGGCTCTATTGTCTCATAATGCCCTCGCGTCCTCAGCCAATCACATTTATCACCTCGCCGCTGACGCGGCTCGGTAATAAATGTGATTGGCTGAGGATGCTCGGGCATTATGAGACAATAGAGCCCGGCTTGTCATTTTTTATTTCTTAAATAAGCCTCACATCTATTATAAGGAAACTTATGGAACGTCTCATTCGCGGTTCAATCATGCATTATATGGAAGAAAATGATTTATTTACTTAACATCAACAGGGTTTTAGGAAAGGGCATTCATGTGTCACACAACTCATTTAGGTAGTGGATGACTGGACAGATTTGCTAGACAACATGAATAGCATAAATACCATCTACTTCTTTCGACAAAGTCCCGCACGAACGACTGTTGGAAAAGCTCTAATCCTATGGAATTACAGGAAACTGCTTTTGTAACAGACAGAAAACAATGGGTAGTATTAAGGTGGGTCCCTACTCGAACCGTTATAGGTTTTCCTTCTTTGCAGTATGTTTCGAGCGATATCTTGATCATTTATAAAAATGTATACCTGTATGTGAATTTTCTTCATCTATGGACAGTATCTTATGAAATAATGCAATATGAATAACTTCCATCAGGTATTTTATGTAAAAAGATCGATATAGTATACCGGTATATTCTTAGTTGAAAAAGCGATGAAATTGTAATAGGGTACCCTTAACTTTGGAGCGATATCTTGATCATTTATAAAGCTGTACACCTGTATGTGATTTTTTTCACAATCTATATACATTATAATATGAAATAATGCAAAATGAAGAACTTCCATCAGGTATTTTATGCAAAAAAGTGGGATAAACTATATATTCTTAGTTGAAATTGCGATGAAATTATAAGGGGTACCCTTATGTTTGGAGCCATATCTTGATCATTTATAAAACTGTGTACCTGTATGTGTTTTTTTCTTCTACATACATAAATATATGAAATATATCAAAACAAAAAAAATCCATCTGTTTTTTTCTGCAAAAAGCTGATTCAGTATATATTATTGGTAAAAAATGTCATGAAATTATAAGGGGGTACCCTTATGTTTGGTTACTTATCATGCTCAGATTTATGTTTGAATTTTATTTTATGTGTTACATTTCTTCTATATGACTTGTTATCATAAAATAAAACAAAACAAATAAAAATATTACTATCATAACTGAATTTGGAGGGTTCAAAAGCATATGCTGGATATTTGATATTCATCAATCTTAATGTGGAAGGGTACCTTTCTATAATGTACTGTATCTTTGATGAAAAAATAATTACATATATATGTCTGTGTTTTATCTATCATTTGGACCATAGTATTTAGGAAAAAACCCTCAAATACAAATTTCATCTGTTAATTCTTTGAGTAGGGACCCTCCTTAAATAATCAGGAATCATCGTGGGCTGACGTGACTAGCGGCATACCACTAGGAAGCGTGCTAGGGCCAATATTTTTTTTTATCTGTATATATCGGAAGTAGTGAACAATATCGTAAAATTACTTGCAGCTTTGTGCAAAGGTCAATAATGCCAACGAATCTGTAAGGCTATAGGGTGATAGGGTAATGCGGACCGTGTAAATTCGGTCGTTTTTCTTAGAACGGTTACTCACCTTATTTAAGACTTTAGTTCGCCATAATCTGGAGTACGCAGTAGTGTGTGGTCAGTTTTAAACAAAAAGGAAGCAATACTATAATTAATATAGATTCAGTTGATAAACATAAACTGTTTCCCACAAATGTTACTAGATCAAATAGGGGCCACAAGCATAAAATCTATAAAAGGTATTGTCGAACCAAGGACTTATAAACAGTTTATAAGTCCTTGGTCGAACAAACATCAGAAAATATAGGTCGATTCGAGGCACAAAGTGCCGAGCGGGGGAGGGTACGGGAGGGGGTTGCCCCCTCCTGTAGGTGGGGGTCCGGGGGGCCTCCCCCGGAAAATTTTTGAAAAAATGGAATAAAATGGTGCATTCTGGAGCACATTTTCTCCTTACCTTCTCGAATATTCAGACCATTTTTTCCACTCAATTTATGTGGTTAATAAAGAATTCTTAATAAAATAATTTCTCCTTTACTGCCGGCAGGGGCGTAGCCAGGGTGTTTTCGATATGGACGTCTATAAAGAAGGGTTGGACCAAGAACTTCAGCTGTCCGGGGGCACAGACATTTTTGGGGGGATGACTTGCGAGGCCCGAAGGGTCAAGTGGGGACAGTATGGAAATATGTTACCCATTCCCTTGAAGGGGGTCCCCCGTGAAAATTTTGAAAAAAAAATGAAGCAAATTGCTGACCTCTGGAGCATATTTGAGCTGAATTTAGATGGGATAACGCATATGATTCGATGTCAGCAGACGATGAACCGTATCTAAGATGAAGAAAACTTGAGATGTGAACATGACATTCCCTAAATACTTATATATGTACGTCCACATAAAGTCTTTCCAATCGACCGCTCGCACTTTGTTAGCGATCGTTGTATCATGCGCGAATACAGCATTTTTGGTCAGAGGGGGTCCAAAATTTAATGAAGTCTACCTATCATGTAGGTACATATATATATCGGTGCACATGATGGTGAGGGGGCAATTTTGTTAGCTTTCCTTTTAGGTTTATTTTTATGAAGAATTGGCGAGCGTAGCGAGCCAGAAATTTTTTTAGAAATGAAAAATTAATTTTTCTTGATTCGATCGAGATGATTATTTATAACATTGAATATTTCACTCCTTATATCGGCGAGCGGAGCGAATTTCATGAGAATAAATAGATAAGAGATGTGTCATTCTCCAAATAATCAGACATCTTAAAATTACAAAACCTTTAAAAAGATGAAGGAGGTTACATCCTATGAAGTAAGGGACTGTTCAAAATATGCGTTCCTGAGACCCAAGACAATAATAATTGAGGAATTTTGCAGAAAAAAAATAGTTTTGTATTTGTAAATGGCGAGCGAAGCGAGCCGAAATTTTAGGTTTCTAAGCCCTTTCATGCATTTTAGACCCATTTCAATAAGAAATGGGCCAAAGCTGGACCCCACCTCTGAAAATCTCAGGGGGGGGGGGGGGGGGGTTCCAGACCCCCGGTCCCCCCTCTGGATCCGCGCATGGTTGTATTGAGTTCTAATGAAACAAGAGAAAATTACGAAAAATGCATTCAAATCGGTGGTTTCTGGAGTGTCTTTGATCTATTTCAGTAGTTTGCTTTAAATACTATTTCAAAAGACCCTCCTCCTTCTTTTTGGCAACTTGGGGAGGCGCTCTCCTTTTTTTTCGTGAGACGATGTGGACGTTTTTGCGTACAAATGTTGGCTTGTTGATTTGTCCTTGCTGTAACATTTACTTAGAATATTGTTACGATATCGATAAAAAAAATGTTGAGTATCATTGGGTTTTGGCTTTGAAAAATTGAATGCTTAATTATAGGCCCCCGGAGCATATTCGAGCTATATACAATGTTAAATATTTGCCCATTTTCCCGGTTATTTTTTTAACAAAATTTGTAGATGACAAAAATACTCAAACCGGGTATTTGAGGATAGAAACGTGTAGGTTTCGATCCCCGTACCATTTACATTGATTGTTTGACACACGTACATGTTTTGCAAATTATTTGAACATGTTCATATTGTAGTATTTGTTAATGTTAATTTTTGGGAATAAAATAAACAGAAAACCCCCTCTGCGACGTACATTACAAAAACTTCGCGATTGTCTGTACGAATCCACAGATACGGTATCGAATCGATATGCGATAGAATGTATCAGAAAATTTTTGTAAATTTTGTCAAGGACTTATAAACAGAAGGATTGGAATCTCGTCTTTTCCCGTTAACATCTCGCGTGCCCTTTTGATATGCAAATTAGGCAACGAGATGTTAGGGTTGTGATATTCAAAACCATGAATGCCCTAAATATAATAATAATGACAACATAAAAACGACTTGAATAAGTAGAATAGATTATCCTGATCATTTTGGTACCAATATTTTGATATTACGTCTTGAAATAGCCGAGAAAATGGTAAATTAAATCGGGCCTATTTATATAGGTCACGTCGTACTCGTAGTCGTAATGGCGAGGGCGAACTCCCTTATATCTGAGGCAGTTATATTTTGGTCAATTTTATCGACATCTATGCATGAAAAATAATTCTATCAGATACAAAAAAGTCCAACTTTATTTTAAAAACAACTTTTCATAGATACTTTATAAAATAAAACAGAAACAATGGTTTTTAGATGGCTTGTTTACCTTCTTCGTTACGGGCCGTGGTAAACAGGTGAACGTAAACGCCCCCATTTTCGAAGTCTTGTATTCTTATTAATATTCGGTATCATGAAATGAAAATGTACTAATGCACGCATGCGAATTTATTAATTATTTTGATAAAAATATTCCTTTTGTTTATCGTGTCTTGTTTGAGAAAACGGGTCAGAGCGTTGACCTGCCTACGTCTTTTGGGAAAATGGCCGCGCGTACCGACAAGTGAAAACACCCATTTTCGAAGCCACGTAAAACAATGAAATTGTAGAATTAATTAAATAAAATTGGTCCTAATGCACACTTTAGGCTTTAGTCTTTATTTTGATAACAATATTTCATATGTAAATCTTGTCTAGTTTGAAAAAATGGGTCAGAGCGTTGGGCTATCTACCTCTTTCAGAAAATGGCCGCGCGTACCGACGAGTGAAAACACCCATTTTCGAAGCCCAGTAAAACAATAAAATTATCGAATTAATTAAACAAAATTGGTCCTAATGCACACTTTAGGTCTTAGTCTTTATTTTGATAACAATATTTCATATGTAAATCTTTTCTAGTTTGAGAAAATGGGTCAGAGCGTTGGGCTATCTACCTCTTTCAGGAAATGGCCGAGCGTACCGACGAGTGAAAACACCCATTTTCGAAGCCCAGTAAAACAATAAAATTATCGAATTAATTAAACAAAATTGGTCCTAATGCACACTTTAGGTTGTAGTCTTTATTTTGATAACAATATTTCATATGTAAATCTTGTTTAATTTGAGAAAATGGGTCAGAGCGTTGGGCTATTTACCTCTTTCAGAAAGTGGTCGCGCGTACTGACGAGTGAAAACCTCTATTTTTGAACCTCCGGTATACGATGAAATCGTCGAATAAATTAATCAAAATTGGTTCTAATGCACGCAATAGGTTTTCATTTTCGATTTGCCACCAGTATTTTATGTGTAAGTCTAGTAATGACTGAGAAAATGGGACAGAGCATATGCCTATTTAACTCTCTTTGACGATATCTGGGTCATAACGGCGAATGTCAAGGCTCCGCTTTGAAGTTAGACATTATAACAATATATCAATATATTTTGATAAAATTAGTATTTATTGAAACAGTAAGGTTTTTTCTACATGTACGTATCAATATTTTATATGTTTATTGTGTGATGCTTGAGAAAATCATGTTATTTGATCACCCTTCTCGGATAGGACTGGGCAATGTTTTGATCTCGTTCAGATCTCGTTACACGCGAGTTTTCGTTACTATTCTCAAGGCGGTGTAGAGAGTTACGAATCCTTCTGTTTATAAGTCCTTGATTTTGTTTCAAAATAGTGAATTCTGATGGACATTAAGCAATTTTTTTTATTACTCAGTTTGCAGGGTTTTTTCCGAGTGCTAATGTTACAAAAAAAAAAATTAAAAAAAATTTGGGAAACCGGGGGGGGGGGGTTTCCCGAACCCCCCCCAAACCCCCCTAAATCCGCCCTTGGTAATCTAGACTGAAAATAGAGGACTGAATATATGTATTGAACAGACTAATGTAATCAGTGGCAGTGGCTTGATATTATAGTTCCCTAACCAACGTACCTTGGTGCCCACTGTTGTTGACTGACATAATTACATACATGTACATGTATACAGAAATTTCTGTTGTTATACATTGTTGTTCTGTAGTAATATTTATAACATTGTTGTTCTGTAGTAATATGTAGAAAAAATTTAATCTAAAATTCATAACATTGCTGACTGTTATGGACCGGTAGACCATTTAACAGCAAGAGATGGATCATAGGGGCCAATCCCATAATGATCTCGAGGACAAGTAAGACATGTAAGACGGAGATTCGGCGAGTAGTATTTGTAGAGCGAAATAATCAGCAGACGATATGTATTATTACATAGTGGTAACCCGTATGTACAAGGAAGGTCATACGCAAGAAGAATGTTCCTTGCCGGTTTGAGGGGTAAACTACATGCATTGAACTTTAGAAAACAATTTGTATACAAAGCAATGTTTGCTGAAAACTCAAATATATGAAATGAGGACCAAAAAATATGGCTCTTGTAAATGTGTCTACAGCAACCCAAGTCTTGTACGTCTTTCTGCACTGTACTGTCCGCGCGGCTCACTTCGGAAACTGAATAAACGCTATTTTGACTACTTTATGATGCAAAAATTTAAATGAAGTTTATACCATTCAATAGATCTTGCTTAGTCGTAAATTTTTGTATATGTTCAGGCCTTGAAAGTCGTGAAAATCTTTGGTTGTCATTCGGGCAACCTGCTTTGAATATCAGGTTGCCCGCAATGATTTTTACTTGCCCGAAATCATTGAACTGAAAAACTAAGCTATCATTCTTCATTTCCACTAATTTGAACATTTTACATAAATTCCATTTCTTTTCCACTTTCTTTTTCAAAAAATTCCTCATAATTTTAAGTCATCATGCTTGTGTGCCTCAAAGTCAGAGGACTCATGAATCTTTATAGATTCCAATCTCAATGATTTACATCCTTTTATAATTCATTGATGAAAAGATAGATATAAAATATTCTGTTGATGTCAATATAAATTGCTATGGTTCTTGCGTCTTAAGATCCGAGGACACTCGGAAAGCCATACGATGAACGGTGGATTTGTAGTAAGTTCTTGAAAATAACTGATAGAATATTTGAATATTTTCTTTCTGTTGTATAAAGGATTATGAAAAACCACAATTCGAAAGACTAGATCGTCTATTTACTGTATGTCGTTATCTGTTTATTGAAGTTAGATTTTTGGGAAGGAGGGGGGGGGGTATGTTGTGTTTGATTACGTAAATGAACGATGTTCATTACAGTTCGGGTGATAAGAAGAGCATTGTCCTCGAGGAATATAATTTTTCAAGGCTGAATAAATCTTCACCTAATGACTGCAATAAATGTATATATGTCCATGTACTTGTAGTATTCAAACACATTCACTTCATCAAACGTGTTATTACCGTGGACTTGGATATTCATGGAAACGCTGGGAAAATATATCTTTTTCTCCCATATTTACAGATCTGTACTCGTATTATAAAGAGCAAAATGGCAAATCGATCATCCACGTTGACTTGATGTTTAGTCTTGATAAAGCATAGGAAAAGTACTATTTTTGACGTTTTTTGCACATACTGGTAAGGAGAAAAATAATTGACACACTATGTCGCTTCAACCTTGATCAAAAGAAGGCAGAAAAGTAAAGGAAACTTAACGAACGTCAATCACTTGGGTGTGATTATTGATAACATCACAAGGAAATCATTTAATTTCCATTGTTATTAGTAAGAAGCAACGATTCAGTTTGGCCAAGAAATTTTGTTGATATTTGTATCAACACAAGAAATTGGTTTTGCGACCTTAATTTAAATGAACTTCCAAATTGCACCCTTAAAAAAAATGGGTGCCAAGTTAAACAAATTTTGTACTGATGTACAGTGCCACTTGTGAAAACCGGAACTTGTCTAAAGCGGATACTTGTCTGTACCAGTGTATTTTTGTGGTCCCGGCAAAATCCTTCTTTATTATGTTTAAATTCACTTCTGTAATACGGATCCTGTCTATTCTGAATACCGGACGATTTTCTTCATCAAACATCGATAATTACTATATAAACACCCTCCTTAAACCAGCCAACTCTCAAATTCCAGAGACTAATTAGGGTTAATTGATTTGTGCATATCACCCGTGTTTTGATAATTTTAATATGCCCCAAGCCATTACTTTACTTTACTTAATCTATCGATCACTGCTGATTTCAAATCTGAATTTTAATAAAGTACCCAAGTAGTTTTTAAACAAATCTTAATGTCTAATCAAAACAGAAACTCGTTCTAATTCAAAATGTCGGGAACACCAGTAAAGCGTAAATTTTAAGTTCTACAGCGAATCCGTCACAATAACGGATAAGAAGGGAATTTAATTTAGAACAAAAACTTGCGCTTATTTCTTTATCAGAGAAACAGTGACTCGGATTCCGATTATGACGTTGTACGCACCAACATGGGGTTCAAGTCAGATCAATTAAATGAACTTAATGATCGCATTGAAAGTGGCCTTCCCATCGAGGAAACTTTTGACGGCAATTGGGAGCTGAACTCTCATCGAAGATGCAAAATCTGCAGAAAGCTGCGCTAAACCAGAAAACAATGAGGTCGAGGAAATTGTGATGTCAGATCTATCTGACATCGATATGTCGGAAATGTTAGAAAAAATACACGATTTTGCTGTGGCTAAGGATGTAATGTTTCTTGAAAAACTATTGAACTCAAACAAATGGCAGAAGACATAATTTTGAAACAGAAATCTACCAGACGACAGACAGATAAAACAGATTTTTTCGCACGGTGAAATAATTTATCATTGACTGAATTAATGTTTGATCATACTGAATTTTATACTGATCTGAAATACGTACGTTGTCTTTGGACATTAAGTTAATTTACATGTATCATAGTTTATATCAAGTCGTTGAATGAAATATAATTGACTTGATTTAACAACATGTTTTCAGTGTGTATTATGACATGGTAGAGCCATATGGATAAAATTGTAATACATAGCGTCATGTCAGGGGCACTTTGTCTGTTGTCGGCCAGACAACAGACAAAGTGCCCCTGACATGACGCTATGTATTACAATTTTACAACCCCTATCAAAGCACATATTCTTTAATCCGGATCCTGTCTAATCCGGCCAAATTTCGTAGTCCAAATAGCATCCTTTTTAGACAAGTTTCACTGTATAAGAATTATAATTTATCCCCATTACACTGTGTTGGATCACGCTTAAGGCGGATACCAATACGTATTACGCCAAAAAAAAAATTATACATAGTTAATAAATGAAATAGATAAACAATCGCTGAGGAGAGACTACGAGCCTATTAAAAGATGTTGAAACCGGTATTTGGTTGGTAAAAACTACTCAGTCATATACAATTGCCTGCTAACCTTTGATCTTCTAAAGGACTGTCTAATACTATAGGCGTAAAATACGTGGACATTATTTTCATAATGTTGGAATAGGGGTGTTTGTCAGTTTTAAATTAGAAACTTTTTTCTCAGAAATGCGTGTTCATTCTTGTTAGACTGCTCTTCGATTACAATTTACAATAATAAAAAAATCTTTCAGATGCACACGAATTACAGATTTGCTTCGGTGAAGTAAAATTTAAGTACCTTTATAAATCGATAAAGTATAGCTAACGGAGGCAGACTACTGACACATGTACGTACACTAATTAACAATTTCCGGCAAAGTCTACCCTTGAGCAACGCTTTAATCCAGTTATCTATTTAGCGATGAATGCAATTATTTTCTGAGTGTGTATTGCACCTATGATCATGAAACATGCCATGACCCCTATTAGATTTTAGGGTCAAAAGGTCAAAGTCACAGAACTCTGTTCATTGAAAATGGTCTCCGGACCATATTTAGATATTAGAGCCTGTTTATCACCTATAATCATGAAACTTGCCAGAAATGTTTCCCATGAATCAAGGATGACCCCTATTGATTTTGAGGTCAAAAGGTCGTAGGTCGACTCAAGGTCATAGGACTCCGATGATTGAAAATGGTTTTGGGACATTTGAGCATGTATTGAACCTATGATCATGAAACTTGCCAGAAATGTTTCCCATGAATCAAGGATGACCCCTATCGGGCCGGAATTTTTTTTCCCTAAAATCTCGATATGGAACTTTTTTTTGCAAAGTCTTCCTCCCCCCCCCACCCTAAAAATCAAATGGTTGCTTCCTAAGTAAGGCCAGGTAGAGATAAGCAATTTTGTAATTTTGAAGTGCGATCTGGTCAACATTCAGAGGAATTAAATATTGTCAGTCATGGCGAAATTTGAAGATAAATTCAATGCAGAAATGCGAGTAAACGATGCGAAAATGGGAAAACTAGGAATATTTTGGTCCGGGAGGCTGCAAATAAATAGTCGTTGTCAGGAGGACAGGGTTACCTCCGCTCCAGTTGAAAACCAAAAGCTTGTCAAAAAGGTGTAAATGTCATAGTATGGGGCACCTGTGTAATAGCAGTTGTCATGGCTCCAATCCATGTGAAAATAAGTGAACGTCTGTGAATACATCAATAATGTAATGAGTGAATCAAATGTAAATATGTTTATTAAAATTGATTTCTAATCAAATATAAATATGTTCATAAAAATTAAGTTTTGTGCAATTAAATGCTTATATTTTTGTAGTAGGCATTAAGCCTAATGCCGGGCGATATTTTTCAGTCATTAGCATTAAACCTAGGCCTTAAGCGTATTGCCCAATGCAGTTTAGGCATTAGGCCTAGTGACTAGTCATTAAGCTAATGCCTAGGGAATAGGCTTACCGGTAATGCCTAGTTTTGCTTTTTAGCTCGCCGGGACAAATGTCCGGAGAGCTATTGTCATACCCCCGGTGTTGGCGTCTGCGTTGGCGTCTGCGTGCGCGTGCACAAAAACTTTAACCTTGCTTATAACTTTTAAACCAATACAGATTGGGCTCTCATATTTCACATGTGCATTCCTTGTGACAAGACCTTTCCATGGATACCAAAATTTTTGACCTTGTGACCTTGACCTTGGAGATTGACCTACTTTTGAAAAACTTTAACCTTGGCCATATTTTTTGAATGGTAAGTGATAGGGCTTTGATATTTCACATGTATATTCCTTGTGACAAGACGTTTCCATGGATACCAAAATTTTTGACCTTGTGACCTTGACCTTGGAGATGATTGACCTACTTTTGAAAAACTTTAACCTTGGCCATATTTTTTGATTGGTAAGTGAAAGGGCTTTGATATTTCACATGTGCATTCCTTGTGATAAGACCTTTCATGCCGTACCATAAATTTTGACCTAGTGACCTTGACCTTGAAATTTTACCTACTTTTCAAAAACTTTAACTTGGGCCATATTTTTTGAATGGTAAGTGATAGGGCTTTGATATTTCACATGTGCATTCCTTGTGATAAGACCTTTCATGCCGTACCATAAATTTTGACCTAGTGACCTTGACCTTGAAATTTTACCTACTTTTTGTTGTTGTTGCAATTTACATATGGTTGCCACCGGCGAGCTATGTTGTCATTCTGACAAGTCTGGTTGCTGCTAACATATATAAGGCAAAATGTGACATTAGCTACTTGAGGATTTTGTTCTCTTTTTGCAGCTGTAACCAAGGAGCAAACAGCCAATGACATTTGTTTTTTTTTTAAGCTCACCTCAGGGAAGCTAAAGTGAGCTATTGTCATATCACGTCGTCCGTCTGTCGTCCATCCGTCGTCCGGCGTAAACTTTTAACATTTTCGACATCTCCTCTGCAACTGCTGCATGTATTTTCACGAAACCTTACAGGAAGCAAGAACTCAAGGTCCTATACCAAGTTTGTGTTTTTCGTGCCAATCGGTCAACAAATATGGCTGCTGAGGGCTCTGATTGGCTTACACATTTTCGACATCTCCTCTGCAACCACTGCACAGAATTTCATGAAACGTTTCAGGAAGCAAGAACTCAAGGTCCTCTACCAAGTTTGTGTTTTTCGTGTTGATCGGTCAACAGATATGGCCACGAGGGCTCTGATTGGCTGACACATTTTCGGCATCTCCTCTGCAACTGCTGCACAGAATTTCCTAAAACCTTACAGGAAGCAAGTACTCAAGGTCCTCTACCAAGTTTGTGTTTTTCGTGCTGATGGGTCAGCAAATATGGCTGCCGAGGGCTCTGATTGGCTGACACATTTTGGAATTCTCCTCCGCAATTGCTGCACAGAATTTCATGAAACCTTACAGGAAGCAAGTACTCAAGGTACTCTACCAAGTTTGTGCTTTTTCATGCCGATTGGTAAAAAAATATGGCTGCCTAGGGCTCTGATTTGATGACACATTTTCGACATCTCCTCTGAAACTACTACTTAGAATTTAACGAAACGTTACTGGAAGGAAGTACTCAAGGTCCTCTACCAAATGGTCCACTATCATTCTTTTATGTGCAACTCAGGTGAGCGATGTGACCCCCTAGGGCCTCTTGTTTTGCAATGTTGCAGAAGAATCAGAGTTCACTGACCCTTTGGACCCCTTGACATTTGTTATATTAGAAAGTTGAGGTATATAGTCAGAGCAGATTGTTTCATAAAAAGCGGAGTTTTTAGTCAAAGGCTCAAGTGAGCTACATGTATTGTCAAGGCGTTTTGTTTGTAAACTTCTTCTCTAACACGTCTTGGAGGATTTTGATTAAACTTGGTAGTTGGTATGCATGAAGGATTAAAGGTCTTTTACCAAGCCTGTTCACTTTGGCATAATCCCTTCAGGGAGAGATCCAGGGCGGGATCAAATAGGTTCTATAGCGTACCCCTCGCTAGAATTCTTACCAAGAACCACTGTATGGATGGAAATTGGAAAAACTTATGGTATGACTATCTGAGTAATCTAGCAGAATATATGATTTGTTCTTTTTGTCAAAATATGATAACTAAGTAAGTTTTGAAGCTGTTTCGATGCCTCAGGGTCAGTGAACAAGATTGCTGCATTATTTTCAATCTGATGGCATAGGTGTCAACCTTTTTTTACACAAAAGAGGATTAATAACTCTCTTTGGGAAATGAAAAAGAGGGTCATAACATTCAAAGGAGGGTCATTCTCATAGCATGAGGCTTTCTGAGAGAATTTGCATGATAACAGAGCATGGACAGTGTCATTGCTCAAATCTGATCTAAATTCGGGAGAAAGAGGTGATCTAATGGGGTGATAAAAATTATTGGGTTTTGGGGTAAAAAAATTGCATGCAACCCATTGAAATCGGGCGAGTTGACACCTATGTCTGATGATTAGGTTTTTGTTGACAAGAAGGTCAATCACTCCTCTTTAATAGTGGTACATGTGTATTTATTTTCAGACATTTAGAATTTATATCGTCCAAAATTTCATTGTTGAACTGATTTAAGATTGACTTAATTTTCAAATTTGATCTAACTTTATCTTTCAGTTGCAGCCTCTACTGGAGGAAAAGGAAGTCTCGGGTATGTCCATTTAAAATGTATTTGTATGCTATATTATATGTTAAATTCAATGATTGTGTAATGTTTATGTACAATTTAAGATGTAAGTAAAAGTCACAGCTATACAGCATCTTTAACAATGCATGTATGTTAATTTTGTTCATTTAAGATACGAAAATTCTTTGGATTGAGGAGGAGAAATTAGAAATACAAAAATTATTGATATGAAATATTTTACAGGTATTACAATGTCTCACAAGTTTAAGAGATCTGAATTTACATTACCAATTCAAAAATACTTTAATATGATCAATGTGAGAGTATACTTGGTTTTTGGCTGGATTCGCAAAGCAAAATCTATCTATGAAATGACAAAGTCAGTGTGTCAACATTTTGGTTAAGTTCATTGGGAGAAAACTGCTTGGAGCAGCAACTTGAAACTTTACATGGTGATAGGCCATGATGAGACAAATCAAACTCGTCAACAAAATTTGACCTAGCTACCTTGACCTTGGAGTTTGGCCTACTTTTAAAAAATTAAACCTGGGCTATATCTCATGAACTATAGAGGATATTGGTTTGATATTTCACATGCAGAATCCTCATGACCAGATCTTTCATTTGATATCATGACTTTTGACCAAGTGACTGTGACATTGACCTTTGACCTACTGGGTACTTTAAACTATAAGAGGTAGGGTTTTGATATTTCACATATAGGTTCCTCATAACCAAATCTTTCATTTGATATCATGACTTTTGATCAGGATACCTTGACCTTTGAACTACTTTTTAACTATAAGGGGAAGGGCATTGATATTTCACATGTACAGTAGAATCCTCATGACAATAGCATTTTTATGCCCCCATAATCGAAGATTCGGGGGCATATAGTTTTTGTTCTGTCCGTTTGTCTATCTGTTTGTTCGCTAAAACTTTAACCTTGGCCATAACTTTGAATGGTTAGCAATAGGGCTTTGATATTTCACATGTGTATTCATTGTGGCAAGAGCTTTCCGTGGATACCAAAGTTTTTGACCTTGTGACATTGACCTTGGAGTTCGACTGACTTTATAAAAAGTTTAACCTTGGCCATAACTTGAATAGTAAGGGATAGGGCTTTGATATGTCACATGTGTATTCCTTTTGACAAGACCTAACCATGGATACCAAAATATTTGACATTGTGACTTTGACCTTGGAGTTTGACTTACTTTTGAAAAACTTTAACCTTGGCCACAACTTTTGAATGAAAAGGGATAGGGCTTTGATATTTCGTATACATGTGTATTTCTTGTAACAAGATATTTCCATGGATACCAAAATATTTGACCTTGTGACCTTGACCTTTGAGTTTGACCATTTTACAATTTTTTGCTGACGAAGATGCCGACAGGGGCATTCGTGTTTCCCAAACACATTTTTTTATATTTCGCATTACATGTAGTATTAATGACCTTTGACCTTTCTGTCTGCATGAAAAAGTATATGTCATCTCATACAAGCATTTCGCAATCCAGCCTTACTGCCTTTAGCAGTCTATGGTTTATTACTGTAGTTATCAATAATCAATCTTTTCCGTGTCTACCAGTAGTAAAAATGTGTTGAATATTTCAGAGTGTTGAGTACTGTTCCTTCGAGAAATGCATCAGTAATAGCTATTCCAGAGGGATTTGTTGATCACTGGCCCTCGCATGTACCGTATGAATTTGAAAAGAAAATAAAAAATAAAGATTTATGGGAAAAACACCAGAAAGACCCAAAGAATGTCACATTTAGGCAATTCTTAAAAGAGGAGTTATATCCAGATACTCCTCCCAAAACCATGAAGGAAATTGAGCGCTTTGATCTGTGGGGGAGATGGAAATGGGCAAACGATGTCCTGTATGGGAAAGACAGAGACATGAAGAATTTCCCTCACCCTAAATCGTGGGTGGACAGAGAAAAGCCAGTTCTCAGACATAGGATTTTCCCGGAAAGCTGGTTTTCTGCCATGTATGAAAAGACAGGTGTAACTGGTAAGCTAAAATTACATGTAGGTTCTAAAATCACTTGATATTATTCTCCTTTTATTATTTGAGCTCACCTTCCTTGTTTTTTAGCTCACCTCACTAAGTGAGGAGAGCTTATGCTATCACCCTGTCATCGGCGTCTGCGTCCGCATCTGCAGTAGTGCATTAAGAAGTTTTATTTCTCTATTATAAGTGCTAGGTAGTCCAAACTTGCACAAATAATGTGTCTTTATGAGTAGATCACAAATCTACGTTCAAATTTAGGTCATGACCTACATTTTCCACTTGAGTGCACATGTTAGGAAGATTTGGATATCAATGTTAAGAAGTTTTATTTCTCTATTATAAGTGCTGGGAAGTTCAAACTTGCACAGATGATGCGTCTTTTAGAGTAGATCATGAATCTACGTTCAAATGTAGGTCATGACCTACATTTTCCACTTCAGTGCATATGTTAGGGAGATTTGGATGTCAATAGAGTATACCCATTCAGGCAAAAATTGGGTCTAATAATAAATAAAATAATAAATACATGTAAATGAAATACTTTACTTCCCTTTTCTATTTTGTTTTTGTGTGGTATCATTTTTGTGCGAATAGCACATAGCGATTGCCTGATTTCTTCACTCATGGGTGCCCCGTCTACTGAGTATGTATAAACGATGTTACTCTGTTTACATGTACCTTGTGGCTGCTTCAGCGTCATGATCAGTATAAAGTCTGATCACTGTTTGAATCAATGAATTATCTATATGAATCGAGCTGTTGTGTCATCTTTCAATTCATTACGACAACAGTGCTTTGATTGTTGGTTCTCAGTAGGACAGGTTTTCAAATTCAAAACTGTGTATTCTTTGACTCCTGCCATGATAGAATGCTGCCATGAGGTGAGCTTTGTAATCTTTGATTACGCTATGTTTTATTTTAAGTGCTAGGAAGGCCAAACTTGCACAGATGATGCGTCTTTACAATGTATCAATAGATTACAAATCTACGTTCAAATTTAGGTCATGGTCTTTATTTTCCGCTTGAGTGCATATGTTAGAGAGATTTAGGTATCAATAGAGTACACCCATTCATGCAGAATTTTGGTCAATAAATGAAATACTCTACTTCCCTTTCCTTATTTGTTTTTGTGAGGTAGTATATTTGTTGGTTCTCTGTAGGACAGATTCTCAAATTCAAAACTGTGCTAACTTTAACAGTACTCCTGTTTGCTGCCATGATAAAATGCTGCCATGAGGTGAGCTTTGTAATCTTTGATTACACTATGTTTCATTAATGCCGTCGTCTTATTGATTTCTTATATTCTGCAGTATATTTCTATGGAAGTAAGAACATCCTTCTGGTATTGTTTTGTTGAACTGAAAAGTAAATTTACTCTTTTGGATATAAAACAAGCCTAATAAAAAGATGTATTGATATTACTGTTTAAAGGTATTAGGGGTATAAAAACATAATCATGGAAAAGCTAGAAATTATGTACTTCTATATCTTACATATTTTTATACATTTGATATTTTTAGCCGAGTTGCAAAACTCGGCTCTTAATTTGATGTGAGACGGGCGGGCGGGCGGGCGGTTGGGCGGGCGTCTGGGCGGGCGGTTGGGCGGGCGTCTGGGCGGGCAGGCGGGCGGGAGGGCGTCAACAATTGGTTTCCGGACTATAAGTCAACTACGAAAGAGGCCATAACAATGAAACTTCATACACTTACTCACCATTAGTCAAGGATGAGCCCTATTGATTTTGGGGTCAAAAGGTCAAAGGTCAAGGTCACAGGACTCAGATGATTGAAAATGGTTTCCGGACCATATTTCAGCCTGTATTGCACCTATAATCATGAAACTTGCCAGAAATGTTTCCCTTGAATCAAGGATGAGGCCTATTGATTTTGGGGTCAAAAGGTCAAAGGTCAAGGTCACAGGACTCAGATGATTGAAAATGGTTTCCGGACCATATTTCAGCCTGTATTGCACGTATAATCATGAAACTTGCCAGAAATGTTTCCCTTGGATCAAGGATGAGGCCTATTGATTTTGGGGTCAAAAGGTCAAAGGTCAAGGTCACAGGACTCTGTTGATTGAAATTGGTTTTCGGACCATATTTCAGCCTGTATTGCATCTATAATCATGTAACTTGCCAGAAATGTTTCCTGTGAATAGAAAATGACCACTTTTGATTTTGGGGTCAAAAGGTCAAAGGTCAAGGTCACAGGACTCTGATGATTGAGAATGGTTTCCTGGCCATATTTTAGCCTGTATTGCACCTAAAGTCATGAAACTTGCCAGAAATGTTTCCCTTGAATCAAGGATGAGGCCTATTGATTTTGGGGTCAAAAGGTCAAAGGTCAAGGTCACAGGACTCTGTTGATTGAAATTGGTTTTCGGACCATATTTCAGCCTGTATTGCACCTATAATCATGTAACTTGCCAGAAATGTTTCCTGTGAATAGAAAATGACCACTTTTGATTTTGGGGTCAAAAGGTCAAAGGTCAAGGTCACAGGACTCTGATGATTGAAAATGGTTTCCTGGCCATATTTTAGCCTGTATTGCACCTAAAGTCATGAAACTTGCCAATAATGATTCCCATGAATCAAGAATGACCCCTGTTGATTTTGGGGTCAAAAGGTCAAAGGTCAAGGTCACAAGACTCCGATGATTGAAAGTGGTTTCCGGACTATATTTCAGCCTGTATTGCAATTATAATCATGAAGCTTGCCAGAAATGTTTCCCATGGATCAAGGATGACCACTATCAATTTTGGGGTTCAAAGGTCAAAGGTCAAGGTCACAGGACTAAGATGATTAAAAATGGTTTCGCGACTGAATTTGAGCCTGTATTGCACCTATTATCATGTAACTTGCCAGAAATGTTTCCTATTAATTTTGGGGTCAAGAGATCAAAGGTCAAATTCATAGGACTCGTTAATTGAAAATGGTTTCTGAATTATATATGAATGTGGATCAACCTGAAACATGCTAATAATGTTTCCCATCTGTCGAGACCATATTCAAATTATGTATATTTTACTTATATTCAAGTTTTGCAACTCGGCACTTTGCATCTTTGATGCATTTTAAGCTTATTTAATGTTTCATTCAACTCACCATGAAAATGTATGGTCCCGAACATTGCTGAAGTCATGCTTCTTCGGCCAACTTCATGGTATTTCATTTATCTGTAATTAAAACAACCTGAAGTAGAGACTGAGTATCATACCCCTAATGCCTTAATCGATCTGAAGATTTCATTAGGTATTTCATAAATTAGAATCATCAATTTTAAAGATGAGCGATGATTCAGTGATGTAGGTACATTTAATGGCTAACCTCTTTAAGATGTAATGGCTGACAATGCTTGATTGATTGATGAAGAAATAACAACTAGCTAGCCTTGGTTTATTGTCCAGTAATTCCACGAATTGCATGAACCAATGAAATTAATACCGCGGCTCGGTGATAATTTGATTGGTTCATGCGACTCGTGGAATTACTGGACAATGAATCAAGGCTAGCTAGTTGTTATTTCTATTCTAATATAGCTTAGCGCACTGGAAGTTTGTTGGAGATTTTACACCGGGCGAGTTTTATGGAACATATAGGGAGAAAATTTCAAGTCATATTAGAATCTAAATTATATGTAATCATTCAGTAATAAAGAAATATAAAAGAACTTTTTATGACGTCTATCCACAGGTCCATACATCCTTGGTATCGGAGGATTGTTGGCTGCCTACTCCCACGGTATCGTGTTTTTCTCATACAACCAAATCAAGATAGGAATATATTTGTTCTTTGGATGGCGTATATCAAATTCCATGGCTAAGTGGGGTCCAAGATGGGGAGAATGGCTGGGAGAAATTTCACAAGTAAGATAGAGTAAAGGAGACATGCTTCCTAAAAAAATATACCAATTATTTAGTTTCAACATTATTTTTACATAAATATTGTTTCCAGATCTTTATATGAACTACAGAAGCTCTGAGCTTAGATTTTAGTATTCAGAGTTTGGAGAAAACATATCAAGTAATGAATAAGTTTCACAAGTTGTGTAACCCTAAACTTTCATTTGCATGTACTTTTGTACATGTAGTTTTAATGATTTTGCTTCAACGTTTTTCAACTAAGGCCATTTCTTGTTTTTATTTTGTTTTGCGTCCTTTTGAAATTGAGAAACCTACCAGCCAGCCAGGAAGAAAAACAAACAAGCATATAAAACAAAGTTGCAATTTTATATTATAAATGTGACTGTGTGAAATCTGCTAGAAACTTGTTTCATTTGATCAACTTGACATACAGGTATTTCAGTCAACAAAAGAGCGATACACAATGAGTCACTGCGGTTCCTTTTTCATTTTTACATGAAAAATAAAAAAAATATACAATTTTTCTTAAATTTTTGTAGAAAACACATTTAATTTGCTAAAGATCTCTTTATTTTAATTTTGTTTTGTTTTATGACTTTGGGCTCAAAACGTACCAGCACGAGGACGCAAAACAGAAAATAACAAAGAAATGGCCTAAACAATATTTGAAGAGGACAGATTATATCATCTTCTTATTCAAAACCTTTTTTTGTATAAATTTATGTTCATTATTAATTTCCAGAGAGAGAAGGAGGTCCTTTGGGACACACCTTTAAAGAAGTTTGGTGACGAGAGGAAAGCTGATCTAGCAAAAGCAGAACAAGCCAAGAACTACATTCAGGCCAGATTACAGACAGGGCCAGCACAACTTGTAAGAGCTCTATTTTATACTGTATTTTACAGATACTTCCTAAATAAATGTAAACCTTAGAATTATAGAGTTTTTGGATATGAGTAAATAAATGTAAACCTTAGAATTATAGAGTTTTTGGATATGAGTAAATAAATGTAAACATTAGAATTATAGAGTTTTTGGATATGAGTAAATAAATGTAAACATTAGAATTATAGAATTTTTGGATATGAAGACATTCCAATATGCCAATAGCTTTCCTTGAAATTCTGTTTAAAATTAAGAATGTTCGTTCTGTATGCCTTCAATAATGACTGGCGATCTACTGGCGTCAAAATTCACTTTGTTATCCTGATCCTTCAGAAATGGGGAAACGATGATTTCATTATGTAGGTCTGTTTATTCTTCTAGCATACATGTACTTGTCAAAAACACTACACCAGCACACTATTGCTTTGAAAATACTTTATCTAATTATCTATGGAGGAAGTTTCATAGTTCAAGGCCAGGTAGTTAAAGAATTCCTTGTATGATATCACATGTAAATCTTAATGAAAATATGAAAGGAGAGAGCAAAGCTTAACATGTAGTAAGTTATGATAATTAGAGAATTCCCTATATGATATCACATGTTAATCTTAATGAAAATATGAAAGGAGAGAGCATAGCTTAACATGTAGTTAGTTATGATAATTAAAGAATTCCCTATATGATATCACATGTAAATCTTAATGAAAATATGAAAGGAGAGAGCATAGCATTACATGTAGTTAGTTATGATAATTAAAGAATTCCCTATATGATATCACATGTAAATCTTAATGAAAATATGAAAGGAGAGAGCATAGCTTAACATGTAGTAAGTTATGATAATTAGAGAATTCACTGTATGATATCACATGTAAATCTTAATGAAAATATGAAAGAAGAGAGCATAGCTTAACATGTATTAAGTTATGATAATTAAAGAATTCCTTGTATGATATCACAGGTAAATCTTAATGAAAATATGAAAGAAGAGAGCAAAGCTTAACATGTAGTAAGTTATGATAATTAAAGAATTCCCTATATGATATCACAGGTAAATCTTAATGAAAATATGAAAGAAGAGAGCAAAGCTTAACATGTAGTAAGTTATGATAATTAAAGAATTCCCTATATGATATCACATGTAAATCTTAATGAAAATATGAAAGGAGAGAGCATAGCTTAACATGTAGTAAGTTATGATAATTAGAGAATTCACTGTATGATATCACATGTAAATCTTAATGAAAATATGAAAGAAGAGAGCATAGCTTAACATGTATTAAGTTATGATAATTAAAGAATTCCTTGTATGATATCACATGTTAATCTTAATGAAAATATGAAAGGAGAGAGCATAGCTTAACATGTAGTAAGTTATGATAATTAAAGAATTCACTGTATGACATCACATGTAAATCTTAATGAAAATATGAAAGGAGAGAGCAAAGCTTAACATGTAGTAAGTTATGATAATTAAAGAATCCCCTGCATGATATCACATGTAAATCTTAATGAAAATATGAAAGGAGAGAGCAAACATGTAGTAAGTTATGATAATTAAAGAATTCCCTATATGATATCACATGTAAATCTTAATGAAAATATGAAAGGAGAGAACATAGCTTAACATGTAGTAAGTTATGATAATTAGAAAATTCACTATATGATATCACATGTAAATTTTAAAGAAAATATGAAAGGAGAGAGCAAAGCTTACATGTAGTAAGTTATGATAACTAATGAATTCCCTGTATGATATCACATGTCAATCTTAAAGAAAATATGAAAGGAGAGAGCAAAGCTTAACATGTAGTAAGTTATGATAATTAAAGAATTTCCTTTATGATATCACATGTAAATCTTAATGAAAATATGAAAGGAGAGAGCATAGCTTAACATGTAGTAAGATATGATAATTAAAGAATTCCCTATATGATATCACAGGTAAATCTTAATGAAAATATGAAAGAAGAGAGCAAAGCTTAACATGTAGTAAGTTATGATAATTAAAGAATTCCCTATATGATATCACATGTAAATCTTAATGAAAATATGAAAGGAGAGAGCATAGCTTAACATGTAGTAAGTTATGATAATTAGAGAATTCACTGTATGATATCACATGTAAATCTGAATGAAAATATGAAAGAAGAGAGCATAGCTTAACATGTATTAAGTTATGATAATTAAAGAATTCCTTGTATGATATCACATGTTAATCTTAATGAAAATATGAAAGGAGAGAGCATAGCTTAACATGTAGTAAGTTATGATAATTAAAGAATTCACTGTATGACATCACATGTAAATCTTATTGAAAATATGAAAGGAGAGAGCAAAGCTTAACATGTAGTAAGTTATGATAATTAAAGAATCCCCTGCATGATATCACATGTAAATCTTAATGAAAATATGAAAGGAGAGAGCAAACATGTAGTAAGTTATATAATTAAAGAATTCCCTATATGATATCACATTTAAATCTTAAAGAAAATATGAAAGGAGAGAGCAAAGCTTAACATGTAGTAAGTTATGATAATTAGAAAATTCACTATATGATATCACATGTAAATTTTAAAGAAAATATGAAAGGAGAGAGCAAAGCTTACATGTAGTAAGTTATGATAACTAATGAATTCCCTGTATGATATCACATGTCAATCTTAATGAAAATATGAAAGGAGAGAGCATAGCTTAACATGTAGTAAGTTATGATAATTAAAGAATTTCCTTTATGATATCACATGTAAATCTTAATGAAAATATGAAAGGAGAGAGCATAGCTTAACATGTAGTAAGATATGATAATTAAAGAATTCCCTATATGATATCACAGGTAAATCTTAATGAAAATATGAAAGAAGAGAGCATAGCTTAACATGTAGTAAGTTATGATAATTAAAGAATTCCCTATATGATATCACATGTAAATCTTAATGAAAATATGAAAGGAGAGAGCATAGCTTAACATGTAGTTAGTTATGATAATTAAAGAATTCCCTGCATGATATCACATGTAAATCTTAATGAAAATATGAAAGGAGAGAGCATAGCTTAAGATGTAGTAAGATATGATAATTAAAGAATTCCCTATATGATATCACAGGTAAATCTTAATGAAAATATGAAAGAAGAGAGCATAGCTTTACATGTAGTAAGTTATGATAATTAATGGATTCCCTATATGATATCACATGTAAATCTTAAATGAAAATATGAAAGGAGAGAGCAAACATGTAGTAAGTTATATAATTAAAGAATTCCCTATATGATATCACATGTAAATCTTAAAGAAAATATGTAAGGAGAGAGCAAAGCTTAACATGTAGTAAGTTATGATAACTAATGAATTCCCTGTATGATATCACATGTAAATCTTAATGAAAATATGAAAAGTGAGAGCAAAGCTTAACATGTAGTAAGTTATGATAATTAGAGAATTCACTGTATGATATCACATGTAAATCTTAAAGAAAATATGAAAGGAGAGAGCAAAGCTTAACATGTAGTAAGTTATGATAATTAGAGAATTCCCTATATGATATCACATGTAAATCTTAAAGAAAATATGAAAGGAGAGAGCATAGCTTAACATGTAGTAAGTTATGATAATTAAAGAATTCCCTATATGATATCACAGGTAAATCTTAATGAAAATATGAAAGGAGAGAGCATAGCTTAACATGCAGTAAGTTATGATAATTAAAGAATTCCCTATATGATATCACAGGTAAATCTTAATGAAAATATGAAAGGAAAGAGCATAGCTTAACATGTAGTAAGTTATGATAATTAGAGAATTCCCTATATGATATCACAGGTAAATCTTAATGAAAATATGAAAGGAAAGAGCATAGCTTAACATGCAGTAAGTTATGATAATTAAAGAATTCCCTATATGATATCACAGGTAAATCTTAATGAAAATATGAAAGGAAAGAGCATAGCTTAACATGTAGTAAGTTATGATAATTAGAGAATTCCCTATATGATATCACAGGTAAATCTTAATGAAAATATGAAAGGAGAGAGCATAGCTTAACATGCAGTAAGTTATGATAATTAAAGAATTCCCTATATGATATCACAGGTAAATCTTAATGGAAATATGAAAGGAAAGAGCATAGCTTAACATGCAGTAAGTTATGATAATTAAAGAATTCACTGTATGATATCACATGTAAATCTTAATGAAAATATGAAAGGAGAGAGCATAGCTTAACATGCAGTAAGTTATGATAATTAAAGAATTCCCTATATGATATCACATGTAAATCTTAATGAAAACATGAAAGGAGAGAGCATAGCTTAACATGTAGTTAGTTATTATAATTAAAGAATTCCCTATATGATATCACATGTAAATCTTAATGAAAATATGAAAGGAGAGAGCATAGCTTAACATGTAGTAAGTTATATAATTAAAGAATTCCCTGTATGATATCATATAATTAAAGAATTCCCTGTATGATATCACATGTAAATCTTAATGAAAATATGAAAGGAGAGAGCATAGCTTAACATGTAGTAAGTTACGATAATTAAAGAATTCCCTGTATGATATCACAGGTAAATCTTAAAGAAAATATGAAAGGAGAGAGCATAGCTTAACATGTAGTAAGTTATGATAATTAGAGAATTCCCTATATGATATCACATGTTAATCTTAATGAAAATATGAAAGGAGAGAGCATAACGTAACATGTAGTAAGTTATGATAATTAAAGAATTCTCTGTATGATATCACATGTAAATCTTAAAGAAAATATGAAAGGAGAGAGCATAGCTTAACATGTAGTAAGTTATGATAATTAGAGAATTCACTGTATGATATCACATGTAAATCTTAATGAAAATATGAAAGGAGAGAGCATAGCTTAAGGCCATGCAAAAAAAATTTTCTGGTTCTCAGATAATAGATCTAAAAAATATGGGTAGGTAGGTAGGGTTTTTATTTTTTGTTTTTATTTTCCGAAAACTACTTAAGCACAATTTTTTATTCAGATATTATAGAGACTGTGATCTATAGTGACTATATTTGTTGTAAATGTTCACCATACTCAACTCTTCTCATTTTTACAGTTCCAAGAATGCTTAAGCCAAGTCTGCAATTTTAAAATTCACCTTCAAGCTGACAATCACTCGTTCCTCCCCCCCCCCCCCCCCCCCCCCCCCCCCGGTCGCCATTTTGCATCTTGTGTACAATAACAAAGTACAGTACCGTAATCGTCCAAAAAAAAGTCCGCAAGAGTAGATATCACGCAGGCAAAAAATTGCGCTGAAAATCGTGGAAAAAATTCTAATCTAGTAAATAATACGCATTAAAAAAATCGAAATTTCGCCGATGTTTTCTCCCAAATTAAAAATATCAAAGAAACGGCCCGCTCGGTAATTTTTATTGTAATGACTTGAATAAGATACCGATTACAAAATAATCCATAGTACGATTGAAAGATTTAGGATTGACAGCCGTATTATGTATCAATTAACTGAACTGACTATTGAAATTTACTGTTAGAATAAACCTATTCGAGAAGATTTTACTTCCCCCTTCACCTGTCAAAAGTGACAGATCAATTTCATGCTTGACCGCAAAACGCTACCGGTGAAGGCTATTTGTCTCCGTTCAACACCCCTCGGGGTAGACAGGTGTTTACACATATACATGTATTAACGTACATGCGCTTGTACGATCTGACCTTAGATGACCAGGTACCGTAAATACTTGGACAAATGTTATTGTAACGCGATTGTTTACTTACGCACGGACTGGTAGCGTGAATTAAAGTCAAATATACTTACAAAATTGATCTATTGACGAATTATCTGTTCAGAAAATTAATAGAAAATTATATTTATCAGCATGAGAAATCTGGCGGGCGGCGGCTATTTTTTTCCCTTCCTACGATAAAAACGTCTCGTCGGGAGGAATTTTGAGCGCGCGGCGGTGTCTGAGAACCAGGATTTTTTTTTTATATGGCCTAACATGTAGCAAGTTATGATAATTAAAGAATTCCCTGTATGATATCATATGTAAATCTTAAAGAAAATAATAGCTTAACATGTAGTAAGATACAATTGTCACACTCTTACATGTAATACTTTGCCCATATCTAACTTTTATGATTAATTACTTCCAAGTTCTTACTTTACATGTATTTACTTACATCTGTTAAATGTCCTAACTTTTACATGTAATTTCGTATCAGTATTGTACATGTAATTTCTTACCAATATTTTTTACATGTAATTTCTTACCCATATCTTTACAGGAAAATTTCAAGTTGATGTTAGAAGATGAATACAGAGGCAGACTTCAGCAGGTTTACACCAATGTTAAGAACAAGCTGGTATGAATTCATTCATTCAAAGTTTACAGTTAGAATGAACCTTTCCTATAAGTTCATAAATCATTTCAGTCAAAAGTCTCCTTCAGCATAAGGGACTGGCATTATGAAATAGATTTCTCCTTCATTATAAGGGATATTTTAACATGTTTCATGCATTCACCATGACTTGTATAATGTTTTGATACATAAACATGACCAACTGGACTTACATGTGCAATACACATTACAAAACCTTATCCGAATAAGTATATGACATGCATCATGATGTGAGCTTTGATAACTCTACACTGCCATCCAGAAATAACTGTACAATCGAATATAATTTTATTCTAATTTTTCCATTCTGAACTTGCAAGATTCATAATAAATGTCATTGGCTTCACATAATCCAAAATCATGAATTGTGATAACGAATACCGGTATGTTAATAGAAACTTTTTTCATCAGCAATTTTTTTTTTTTTTTTCAAAAATTGTCATTTTTAGCTCTACTGGTCTATGACCAGTCGAGCTTATCCGATTGCCCTGTGTCCGATGTCCGTCCATCCGTCTGTCCGTTAAACATTTCTTGTGGTTTCCAGTCCTCTGAAACTGTTGGTGATGGAAAGTTAATTCTTTTTGCAACATGATTGGTCTATGGTCTAGTTGTGCACTTGATATTTCATCTAAGCTTCTGACCTCTGGGGTCTTTGGAAATGGGTGTGGTTATTTTCTCCTATATAACTCTATGTAATCTTGTGGTCACCATTTTTCAGAAAGTATAAATGATAGAAAGTTACTGTACTTCTTTTTGCAATATTAAAGGTTGATGATCTAGTTGTGCACCTGATATTTCATTTGAGCCCCTGACCCCTGGGGTCTTAGGAAATAGGTGTGGTCATTTTCTCCTATACAACTCTATGTAATTTTGTGGTCACCATTTCTCAGAAAGTATAAATGATAGAAAGTTACTTCTTTTTGCAATATTAAAGGATATGATCTAGTTGTGCACCTGATATTTCATCTGAGCCCCTGACCCCTGGGGTCTTAGGAAATGGATGTGGTCATTTTCTCCTAGTATATCACTCTGTGTAATCTTGTGGTCGCCATTTCTCAGAAAGTGTAAATGATAGAAAGTTAATTCTGTTTGCAATGTTCAAGGTCTATGAGCTAGTTGTGCACCTGAAGTTTTGTTTGAGCCCCTTATCCCAGGGTCTTAGTCATTGGGTGTGGTCACTTTCTTCTTTATACATGTATATAACTCAATGTAATCGTTGTGGTCACAATTTCTCAGAAAATATAAATGATAGAAAGTTAATTCTTTTTGATATATTATAGATCTATGATCAAGCTGTACATATTTTGTTTGAGCCCCTGGCCCAAGGGTCATAGAAAGGGTGTGTGGTCATTTTCTCCTATATAACTCTATGTAATCTTGTGGACACTATTTTTCAGAAAGTATAAATGATATTAAGTTAATTCTTTTTGCAATATAAAAGGTTTATGATCTAGTTGTGCACCTGATATTTCATCTGAGTCCCCGACCCCCAGGTTCTTAGAAAATGGATGTGGTCATTTTCTCCTATATACTTACTGCAATTTTGTGATCAATTTTTCTCAGAAAGTATAAAGGATACAAAGTCAATTCTTTTTGCAACATGATGGGTCTATGGTCTAGTTGTGTACATGTACCTAATGTTTTGTGTGAGATTCAGACCCCAAGGGTCTTTGAAAATGAGTGCGGTCATTTTCTGCTATATCAGGGTTTATTCTAGCCCCTGATGTCAGGGGCCTGGGCCGATGAAATTGGGAATTTTGCAACATTTCAACCTAAATTGGGAAAGAAATTTCATACAACAAAAAGATATATTCATGCAAATTATCCCTTATCATATCAATTGTCTATGCATTTGTATTTTGAATCTCTCCCAGAGTTAAACTAAAACGAAATGAATGTTCTACTTTCATTTTCCTTTCAGTTAATGATACGTAAATTGGAAATGAATTTATTGTTTTGGAGAAAAGATTGAATTTGGAATTTTTAGGTCTGAAATTGCGAAAAAGTACCACTTTTTGGGGTTGGGAATGGGGCAAAATTACAACAACAACAACAACAACAAAATGCTTTATTCTCATAAACACAACAAGTGCATTGAAGAGAAAGTTTTCAACACATAAATTCATATGATGCATGTTGGTTAACATGGAGGACATGCCCTCTCTCTAATAATACAGACCCTAAAAAATCCCTGTATATATATTATATATATTATGCACTTCTTGTGAAAACCAATTCTCAGAGTGCATAATTGATAGAGTATAAATTCTTTTTGCATAATACATATGTAAAGGGTATGTGGTTTGATTATCCACTTGATAATTAGTTTTAGCCCCTGACCTCCAGGGTCTTGGAAAATGGATGTGGCCATTCTCAAGTATACATCTGAACACTATTAATTAGAAAGTATGACTGATAAAAAGATTTTTGCATTATGTTCAAACTTAGGCTTAATGTTACGCTTGCACATCTGATATACTTTTTTAGCCCCTTACCCTTGGGTCTGAGAAAATAGTTATGTCATTTAGTTATGTATTTTACTAAACAACCAGGAGAGGTTCAGTCTCGTCAGAGACTTCTAGTTATATAAAAGAGAATAAAAATTCCAAAAAAATGTATATATTTTGGTCAAGTTTGTTCAGCAATGATCTCCTGAAAAACTTTATTTAATTGAAAAGAAAACAAAAACAAAAACTTTCTGAATTTTATGTTGAAACATAATACATAAAGCGCTGTCAAAATCTGTGCTTATATTAGAATCAAAATACAATTACCATTTCTACATATCACAACATAATATTATGACTGCTATATGACTGCTTTCAATTACACAAATACATGTACTAGCTAGTATACTTCGATCAATAGTTCACCACAAAAAAACATAGTTTCACTTAATGTAAAACTTCAATACTAGTTAGATTCTATTTAAGTCATTGACAACATAATCTTCTGAATCATAAAACACAAATAATATGTGCTAGGACACCCAATCCCGTAGATGCAAAGCAAGAAAAACTTAATGTTTTGCCTGACTAGCGTTTGTGCGTCGAATGAATGAGAACGAGACTTAACACTCACTTCTCTAACACTCTTTGCGGGAAAAACATACTACGCCCTCTACAATTAAATATTGCCAGGAAAAAATAATTTCATTCTAATTTAATTCATTATAACAACTGAAATTTCATGATTCAAAACCATTCATCTTTTAACAGCAACATGAACAGAAATGATGTAAGCATGTTTACTAAATTATGGATGACAGTGTATAACTTTACATTTTGTCTTACAATCCTTCAAAATGATGTTTACATGTGACTGGTTTTAAAACTGTTTTCTGTCTCTTCTGCACAGGACTATCAACTAGCCTTGGAGTCAACAAGGAGGAACTTTGAGCAGGAACACATGGTTAACTGGATAACAGAAAGTGTCACCAAGAGTATTACTCCAGACTTGGTATGTTACATAAAGGATTCTGTAGGCAGATTTCAAAAGGAATTTCTTATAATTTGTTTCCATTGAGGAATATATTTGAAGTGGAACTCCTATGGCATCAACCAATTCTTTTAAGTTCTGATGAAACAAGCATACAAGTACTATAATATTCTTTGCTGCAACCATTTGTCTGTCTGCCTATCTTTCTATCTAACCTGCTCAGCATACATCCATCCTGTCTGTTAGTCCATTCCTCCATCCATCCATTCATCCATACATCCATCCGTTTATCTGTTATTCTGCCTGTTGGCTTCTTGTCAGTTAGAAAACACAAAGATCTTATATGTACAATAATTTACCATGTATTTTCATAAAGTTTTATAGGAAAATTTCACCTCATTATAAGGGAAAGGAAAGGGACTTCTTTTCGCATGATTATTGTGTCGCATGTTAATCAACACTTACAGATCACTTTTAAGCTCACCTCGACAAAGTAGAGGGAGGCTTATGCTATCACCCGTCGTCAGCGTCCGCACTACAGGTTAAGCAAAATGTGACAGGTCCATTCCCCCCAAACTATAAGTCCTACATCAACTAAACTTGCATGGATGATGCATCTGAGGATGCTTACTACAATGCATGGTACGGAGGCAGCATTTGACCCTTACTTCACCCTTGAGTGAGCAGGTTAGGTAAAATGGGACAGGTCCGTTCAGCCTTACTATAAGTCCTACATCAACCAAACTTGCATGGATGATGCATCTGAGGATGTCTACTACAATGCATGGTATGGAGGCTGCATCTGACACTCATTTCATGCTTGAGTGATCAGGTTAGGTAAAATGGGACAGGTCTGTTCCCGCCTTACTATAAGGGTGATGCATCTGAGGATGCTTACTGTAATGCACTGAACAGGTGCTGCATCTGACCTATATTTCACACTTGATTGACCGGTAAGGTAAAATTAGAATCTTCATTTACAGCCTTCTTTAATTTCTTTATCAACCAAACTTGTGTGGATGATGCATCTTGAAATACTTTGTGCAATGTAGGTACAGATGCTGGTCATTTGGCAATGTTGCCGTCAAGGTGAGCGCTGTCATCTCTGATGGCCCTATGTTTGTAATATTCCATTCATGTTATGCAGCTGCCAAGGAAAATCTTAAGTACATGTATGACTTATGACCCTCTTTGTTGAGAACTTCATTAGAAACTCACTAGCCCAACACCCGAGGCTACCAGGATTTTTGCTTGGCTAGTAGAAATTCTTCAAGAAGCTATACAAAAAAACTAGTAAAATTGATCTTTGGGCTAGTGGTTGAAAACAGTTTTTGGAAAGAATGTAAAGAGATGAAATTAAAAAAATTCCATGGAATTTAACTTGCTATTTATACCTTTTTAGTAACATTTCACAAAAGAATATAAATCTATTTCTATTACACTTAATGTATGATTCAATTTTTATCTCTTTCAGGAAAAGAAGAATATTGCTGCTTGTATAAATCAACTGAAGAATTTATCAAAGACAGCCACATTGTGAATAAACAGCTGTGTTACAACGTTGAGATGTGACTTCACTTTTTAGTGCTGAAGTTAAACTAAGTTATGAGGAATTTAATTTTCAAATGACAGTTTAAATAAAATAAATATCACATAGAATTGTCTTATTATTAAGAAACAGGTCACATAGCAGGCAATGCTATGTACAGCTTGTTTAAATAGCTCTGATAAAGGGAGCTGCTGTCTTTGAATTACGGTGTATTAAAAGTTGAAGGTGAATATTAACACAATCTTTGTTTTGAGCATATTTCCAAGTGATATAATTAAACCCCTTCTTATGTCAACCGCAAAGTTAACATACATGTATAGTGATCATTTTGTCAAGTGTCCGTCTGTCTTTCCGTCTGTATGATAATCATACTCTCAAAGTAATAACTGTAACCTCCTTTATAAGTTGATATACATAATACTTAAATCAAACGTGTAGGGATGGTCAAACATGATAAGACTCGATATCCAATGAGAGTAGAGGTCACCCTAAAGGTCAAGTTTAGGGCCAAAAATGCTACTGGTCACATACCTGTTCTTTATCAGTCTAGCTGTCGGATTAAACCTAAGGGTGCTGCTGAGATCAATATAAGGAATAAAAAACCACTGACTAAGGTTAAAGGATCAAGGTCACTCAGTAAAATACTTTGACAAAGTAGAGCTAAAGTTTCATGTGAGGGTTATCATTTCAGTTGAGGAATGTTTGTACAGTCAAACAATTTTATGAAAAAAAAATGTGTTTGTGAAATATGAATGCCCTTGTCTGTTTCTTTGTCAGTAAAATAGAAGGTCGTATTACTAAGGTAAAGGTCATCATTGGTATCCATGGAAAAGTACACACGTGAAATATGAAATCCCTTATCATTAACTTATCGTTCAAAAGTTATGGCCAAGGTTCGAGATTTCCAGTGTAGGCTGAACTCCAAGGTCACAATGTAAAAATGTTTTTGTAACCATGAAAAGGTCTTGTTGCAAGAAATTCACATGTGAAATATGAAAGCCCTATAACTTGCCATTCAAAAGTGGCCAAGATCAAAGTTTTCCAATGTAGGTCAAACACAGAGGTCAAGGTCAAATTCTTAGGTAACCATGAAAAGGTCTTTCGAAAAGATTACATAAGTTAAATATGAAAGCCCTACCACTTATTATTCAAAAGTTGTGGCCAAGTTTTAAGTTTTTCAAAAGTTGGTCAGGGTAAATATTTTTGCTAACCCCGAAAAGGTCTTGTCACAAGGAATACACATTTGAAATATGAAAGACCTATCACGATTCAAAAGTTGTGGCCAAGGTTAAAGTTTTCGCGGACAACGGACAGACCAAGAACTATATGCCCCTGAATCTCCAATAACGGGGGCATAAAAGTTCATTGTTAATTATCCAATATCTTGTTTTGAGGTTCTGATATCATTTCTCTTTTTGTGTTGCATTTCTGAGGAAGTATTGGTAAAGATGCACGAGTTTAAAACTAGCTACAGTATACCGTTTCTGGGATGCTCAAGAAATATGCGTATATTTTGGTACTTCAAAGTATAGTTCATGTCCCATTCTACATCTTTTGCTTCATTCTTGTATATGACTTGGCATGTTATGGTATGGAACTTCTAACAATTGAAGTGACACTAGTAGTGTAGCATGAATTTCGTCAATGAATGACATCCGTCTTTGGTCAGGAACGTACTTTTATTTAGTAGAGTGAAAATGGAGACGCTGCGTCTCTGATGAGTGGAAAATTGAGGAAAGAGTTTCCCATCTAAATGAAATATTAATCCAGGTCCAGACTTGAAGCTATATCTCCACAATCAACCAAGACATCTATATATGTACTAGTGAGTAGACACAGGCTACAACTAATGATTCCAATTACTTAGAGGTTAAAATTCTCTCATATTTCAATACAATCATTTTCCGGAATATTAACCGCTATACATCATTCGCAAAGACAAGATATCTACGTAACTGTAGGACGTCTATAAGCTATACGACCGACTCCACTGCGCCTTGTATATATATGTACTGTAGTTTTCTGCTTATCCAAACCCCGTGATCGTGCTCATGTGTCACTAGCGGGGATCAATTCCTCAATTATCCCCTCCGACCCAGAATGCACCATCCTAGTCCACATACATTATTATATATTATCGATTTTAGTCTTGTAGCTTAGTCTAACAGAGAAGGACTATGGTCTGATAGTTCCTCATTCACATAATATGTATCGATTAGGTTAAAGATTTCTTTTCTACGTCATTAAAGTCATCCCACACCACATTTGATTATGTTGTTTGTGATTTGGACATGATGGAGATACAGGGGACGTTATTTTTTAACTTTGATGCTGACATCGTGGTATTTTGAGGATTTTCCTGTAGGATTGTGACATGTTGAGAGTACAGCGAGCTCTCTGTCCGGATCTTACTTTCAGGTGACGATTGATTCTTATATATTATATTCTATTTTAGGTTCTGGTACTGATATCTTGTAATCTGTTGTAAACCGTGGTGATTTTCACACCTTAACAAATGAATAAAATGATAAAATTGGGATATATATGTTAAATGTTCTTAGAGAAATAATAAATTAGGAATTATTTTAAAAATAAATCGATTGCTGATGTAGCCCTAAACTAATATGTTAGATAATGTATTCCGAAGCTCCGGATAATGTCCATCGAATGACTATTATTGTATATACTTTAATTTCATTTTATAAGATTGAAATTATTTCAGTTTAAACAGTTGAGTTCTAGATGTACGAGATGTTTTAGGGTTTTCGCCTGTTAGAATTCCTCTTTTGATAGCTCTATTTTCCTTTAAATGTTATTTCCAAACAATATAAGGAAAGATGAACAGTGCAATTATAGGCTTCATCAAAAATTTATAATAACCTCCCCAATAGTAGAAACGGGATAGCCCAATTCTAATTAAACCATACACGGCAAAACTTAGCGTTTATTAATACCTCATCAATATTTGAATATGTTTACTGTAACAGATTGGTCCATGACATAAGTCCGGAGAACTACCCCGATGACCGGTATGACGGGGAACTAGAGAGAAAGAAGGAACAATTCATACTATCCTGTCTGAATGATGACGTCACAGCCAAGGACAAACGACGGAGCTGGACGGACTGTATGAAGGATGTGGGTCATGAGAAGGACAGGGTGGAAACGATCCCTTCCCCCCGGGAAATCCAACAGAAAACTCTGGAGCAGCTCAATAACGTAATCAACGTACAGTTTCACGGAACAGAAGCTCATGGTAGACAGGGCAGAGAACATCTCTCGTCTTCTTCATCTTCCAGCAGTGGATCGGTAAATATTTTACTCTACATCTCTCTGGGGAGTGCCAATTATGGAAATCTGAGGGAAATCTCCGAATTAGGGCTGAAGTTATCTAATTTTGCTGAATTTCATCAGATTAGACAAGCGGAAGCTAACGTGTAAGGTACATGGCAAATCTAATATCTCGACGTGTAGTATGTAGAGTATATAAGGGAACCATGGCCCTTCTCGGCTTTGGTACATTCTGTATGGGTATGAATGATTTACAACTTCTCTTTCAGATAACTAAAACAGAAGAGCGTGCTGAACACAACCATTCATGTTCACCTAGAGTAAATAAACATGAGGTGAAGACCATTAGAAAACCAAGAAAGTTACCTGTTATACCAACATCAACAAACAACAAAAGTGCCAGTATGTAGTCGTATATTAATATAATCTAAGCTATCTATGACTTTTGAACAAGTTGATAGTCAATCACCCCAGAAAGACCGAACAACAGTCAAAATTATAAACACCATGCGGAAACAACTCGCAAAACAAAAGAAAAATGCACAGAACAAGCAATAAATAACCAAACACCTTAAACATATCAGTATCCAACAAAGATGATACGTGTAGTACAGAGGCCAACATTAAAGAGTGCGCGCGTCACCCCCCCCCCCCCCCCCCAACAAAAAAACGCTTATCGATGCACCGTAGGTTTCTGCAAATGCAGAATAAGTAATTTCATTTCCTTAATTTTAATAATTCTTCGCGAGTTTTATTTATTTGGATAGCAATGGAAAATCTATTACACCCCCCCAAATCCCTTTCAAATGGTCCCATATTACTAAACGGGTGTCTCTGTATCAACAGTGCTGGTTCATTATGGTTGATAGTACATTTGTATTATATATATATAAATAATATTACCAGATTTGTATGAGATTTTCTTCTCTTCTTTTATTGATTTAACAAGTTACGACACTAATGGTAAGCTTTCTTTCGATTCAGTGTCCATCGAGTGCTTCCAGTGCACCCAAAGCTAATGAGAAATGTCTAGCAGACGAGCTCCAAGAGGCTCTTGTCAGAAGTATGCACTCCGACGACAGCAGCGATGACGATGTTTTCATCGAAACACCCCAGGTCAAAACTTATCCCAAATATGGCGGGAATTATTGGAACGAACTCCTAGCTGTTTCATTCAATACTGTGTCAAAGAACACGAGGCCAATGCTTTCGTCGGACAATGTGTATTTGACGGAAGATTCAGTTCCAGAGGAAGATCATCCGCGTGTGAAAAACTGTTCGTTGTTAGCGGATGAACAGAAGTGTCCCGTGGAACGTATTAGAAAAACCTCTGTTAGTGATAGGATACCATTCAGTACGGATAATGTAGATGGCGCGGAGAAATCACCCGTGCTGACAGCATCGGGAAGAAGGCGAAGAGATAGCGATGATGATGGTATGTTTTTTTTTTATTGTTAAAACTGACAAAAGGGAAGTGATCACTACGACAAGATGTTGAAAATGGAATTGCGACAATATGTACACTTACAATTCATGTCTCAAACAAACTGACACCTTACACAAACGAACACAGCACAGATGAAAACAAAATAAGAAACAACAACACAACAAACATCAAACAAACTATAAAACACTGAAATAGAAGAAACTTATAGATGGATACTGGTAATAAGATCATGTTGCAATATGCCAATATTAACAGCAGTAACATACGGTCACATGACCAAAAGAAACAACAGACACCACACAAAACAACCTTACTACAAATATAGCTGAAAACAAATTATCACCAAGAGCATCAATATAGCTGAGGACAAATTAACACCAAGAGCACCAATATAGCTGAAAACAAATTATCACCAAGAGCATCAATATAGCTGAGGACAAATTAACACCAAGAGCACCAATATAGCTGAAAACAAATTATCACCAAGAGTTCCAATATAGCTGAGGACAAATTAACACCAAGAGCACCAATATAGCTGAAAACAAATTAACACCAAGAGCACCAATATAGCTGAAAATAAATTATCACCAAGAGCATCAATATAGCTGAGGACAAATTAACACCAAGAGCACCAATAAAGCTGAGGACAAATTAACACCAAGAGCACCAATATAGCTGAAAACAAATTATCACCAAGAGCACCAATATAGCTGAGGACAAATTAACACCAAGAGCACCAATATAGCTGAAAATAAATTATCACCAAGAGCATCAATATAGCTGAAAATAAATTATCACCAAGAGCATCAATATAGCTGAGGACAAATTAACACCAAGAGTTCCAATATAGCTGAGGACAAATTAACACCAAGGGCACCAATATAGGTGAAAACAAATTAACACCAAGAGCATCAATATAGCTGAAAACAAATAAACACCAAGAGCACCAATATAGCTGAAGACAAATTATCACCAAGAGCACCAATATAGCTGAAAACAAATTAACACCAAGAGCTCCAATATAGCTGAGGACAAATTAACACCAAGAGCTCCAATATAGCTGAGGACAAATTAACACCAAGAGCACCAATATAGCTGAAAACAAATTAACACCAAGAGCTCCAATATAGCTGAGGACAAATTAACACCAAGAGCACCAATATAGCCGAAAACAAATTATCACCAAGAGCACCAATATAGCTGAAAACAAATTATCACCAAGAGCACCAATATAGCTGAGGACAAATTAACACCAAGAGCACCAATATAGCTGAAGACAAATAAATACCAAGAACACCAATATAGCTGAGGACAAATTATCACCAAGAGCACCAATATAGCTGAGGACAAATAAACACCAAGAGCACCAATATAGCTGAAGAGAAATTAACATCAAGAGCACCAATATAGCTGAAGACAAATTAACACCAAGAGCACCAATATAACTGAAGACAAATTAAGACCAAGAGCACCAATATAGCTGAAGACAAATTAACACCAAGAGCACCAATATAGCTGAAGACAAATTAACAGAGAACCAATATAACTGAAGTAAAATAAACAACAATAGCACCAATATAGGTGAAAACAAATTAACACCAAGAGAACCAATATAGCTGAAGACAAATTAACACCAAGAGCATCAATATAGCTGAAGACAAATTAACACCAAGAGTACCAATATAGCTGAATACAAATTAACATCTAGAGCACCAATATAGCTGAAGACAAATTAACACCAAGAGCTCCAATATAGCTGAGGACAAATTAACACCAAGAGCACCAATATAGCTGAAAACAAATTATCACCAAGAGCTCCAATATAGCTGAGGACAAATTAACACCAAGAGCACCAATATAGCTGAAGACAAATTAACAGAGAACCAATATAGCTGAAGACAAATTAACAGAGAACCAATATAACTGAAGACAAATAAACACCAAGAGCACCAATATAGCTGAAGACAAATAAACACCAAGAGCACCAATACAGCTTAAGACAATTTAAATTAACAGAGCAACAATATAGCTGAAGACAAATTAACACAAATAGCATCAATATAGGTGATGACAAATAAACACCAAGAGCACCAATATAGCTGAAGACAAATTAACATAGCACCAATACAGCTGAAGACAAATTAACAGAGCACCAATATAGCTGAAGACAAATTAACACCAAAAGCACCAATATAGCTGAAGACAAATAAACACCAAGAGCACCAATATAGCTGAAGACAAATTAACAGAGCACCAATATAGCTGAGGACAAATTGACAGAGCACCATTATAACTGAAGACAAATTAACACCAAAGCACCAATATAGCTGTAGACAGATTGACAGAGCACCAATATAACTGAAGACAAATTGACAGAGCACCAATATAACTGAAGACAAATTAACACCAAGAGCACCAATATAGCTGAAGACAAATTGACAGAGCACCAATATAACTGAAGACAAATTAACACCAAAGCACCAATATAGCTGAAGGCAAATTAACACCAAAAGCACCAATATAGCTGAAGACAAATTAACAGAGCACCAATATAGCTAAAGACAAATTAACACCAATACCACCAATACAGCTGAAGACAAATTAATAAACACCAAGAACACCAATACACCAACAAAGAGAAAGACACTTTTGAGACATGAACGATGACACATAACGAAGGAGAAAACAGTACACTCGTAATTGACTTTGGAGACCATCTGTTACTAGTATACTTATCGCAAAAAATTGGGCTGTCAAAATTATATGCACACTTTATTTAAGCTTCCCAGTCATATACACAGAGGTCTCTCAAGACGTACAGGTGTTGTATAAATAAAGCCTCCTCATTGTAAGGTGAAACCAGGGTCCTTGGTCACACAAAAACTGCAGGTAGACATAAAAAGCACTGGGCATAAGAAAAAATAAAGCCTGTGTTTGTGAAACACGAATGCCCCCGGTGGGATCTTTGTTAGTATAAACTGCATTTTCTGTTAAGTATGTGAAAGGTCAAGTTCAACAATTTTGGTATCAATGGAAAGGTCTTGTCACAAGGAATACACATGTGAAATATGAGAGTCCTATCACTTACCATTCCAAAGTTATGCCCAATGTTAAAGTTTTTGAAAATTAGGTCAAAGGTCAAGGTCACAAGGTCAAAACTTTTGGTATCAATGGAAAGGTCTTGTTACAAGGAATACAGATGTGAAATATGAAAGCCCTATCACTCACCATTCAAAAGTTATGCCAAATGTAAGAGTTTTTGAAAAGTAGGTCAAAGGTCAAGGTAAAGGTCACGAGGTCAAAACTTTTGGTATCAATGGAAAGGTCTTGTCACAAGGAACACACTTGTGAAATATGAAAGCCCTATCACTTTCCATTCAAAAGTTATGCCCAATGTTAAAAGTTTTTGAAAAGTAGGTCAAAGGTCAAGGTCACGAGGTCAAAAATGTTGGTATCAATGGAAAGGTCTTGTCACAAGAACACACATGTGAAATCTGAAAGCCCTTTCACTTACCATTCAAAAGTTATGCTCAATGTTAAAGTTTTTGAAAAGTAGGTCAAAGGTCAAGGTCAAGGTCACAAGGTCAAAATTTTGGTATCAATGGAAAGGTCTTGTCACAAGGAATACACATGTGAAATATGAAAGCTCTATCACCTTCCATTCAAAAGTTATGCCCAATGTTAAAGTTTTTGAAAAGTAGGTCAAAGGTCAAGGTCAAGGTCACAAGGTCAAAAATTTTGGTATCAATGGAAAGGTCTTGTCACAAGGAATACACATGTGAAATATGAAAGCTCTATCACCTTCCATTCAAAAGTTATGCCCAATGTTAAAGTTTTTTCGGACAAACAGACGGACAGGCCAAAAACTATATGCCCCTGAATCTGTTATTCCGGGGGCATAAAAATCAGTCTGTACTAAGCTGGCAGAAGCGAGCTCTCAATGAGCTAAGAGGCAAGGAAAGGCAAAAAAATATGGAGGAAACAAATGAGTCAAAACTAAGGGCGACTCTTATGTCTTGTTTTCTCTGGATGTTTTGTTGGTTCATGTCCGTTATTTGTTACTATCAAGAACGTGTGTGTATGTTTCGAGGTGATCTTTTGTCAAATACAGCACCGGCGTGTGGACTCGGTTATAGTGTGGTCACAAGGCATGTCTTGGTAATATATGAGTACGGGTCACACAGAACTTGGGTTTGAAAGGATTTTTTCAAGTGACAAACCTTTTATGATTAAAATGTTTTTTTTCAGAGAGAGAGAGAGAGAGAGAGAGAGAGAGAGAGAGAGAGAGAGAGAGAGAGAGAGAGAGAGAGAGAGAACCATCAACCTAGATACATTGCCTGATATCAATCACCTTGGTTTCGATTAGAAAGTTGAATATTTCAGAAACCAAGTGTGAAACAAAATGTCCATATCGTCTATCTCAGTCATCAGATTCTTGTATGAGGAGTGACCATCCATCAATGATAATGCTTTTCTTCCTATTTGTCAACAAGACAACTATTGATCGAAGCTCTACGTTAACAGTGCTGACTTGCAGTTCTGAAGTAAGCAATGCTGTCTGAAGAAATGGAAATTACCCTTGGGCGGATAGAGAGAAATCTATTTTTGAAATTGTCGTGGGTGTCTTGCCTACAGATCTGTGATCAAGTAATGATATCAAAATTCATTATTATAACGGAAGACAAGTGTTCGCTAGAACAGCCACCGTTGTATGCGTGTTCGACTAAACCCATCCCTGTTTACAGCAACATCCACGAGGAGATCGATTTGAATTAGAATAAGGAACCATTCACAGACAGAATTGATTTTCGTGATTTTGATCTCGTCTAAGCTTTACAATCACTTGGGACGGAAAATACACAGATTGAAAGCTGGTATTGGGGAAGTCTGTCAGTCTCTTCATTTAGTCTCTTCAAGCTTGGAACAAATATTGAGTGCTGGAATTGTTTGTGAGGAAAAGCATTATGATTTAAACAAACAAAAAAATAATTGATTAATAATTGTTGTTCGTGTTATTTTCAGAATTCCGTCGTAAATCGTCATCGAGCGTGCCAAACACCAACTACCTAGAACTGGAGGTGACACATAGAGGGATGCATCGCTTCATCCCCAGACACAAGGACGAAGTCGCCATAGAAATAGGAGATCCTCTACATGTATTTAAACAAGCAGACGACCTATGGTTTGAAGGTATTTCATTTGGTTTAATTTTTGAGTGATCAAGTCCTTCATGAATTTTTGTTTTATTGTTCCGCGTTTCATTGTGTATATATCATAGGATTGGATCTGGTGCTAAGTCCAGAATTTCCTCAAGAACTCAAATAAAAATAAAATACGATACATCCATGTTTATGGTATTTGGTTCTCCACCATTTGTGGTACTTTAAAACACTCTCGTAATGCATATTTATAAACGTTTGAATATGACCACTCGCCGCTCATTTTGTAACTTATGAGAGATTGTACAAAAAAGTAGCCCAAGTTGAATGTAGAATGGACCGTTTAAGCAAGACAATGAAGCTCTTTATTAAAGATCTATTTTAAATACGACTTAGTTGACTTATATATTCATTATATATTTCAGCTGTAAACCTTAGGAGCTGTCAGAGGGGAATATTTCCATCAATGTACGCCACAGATCTACAGTTCTTAGAAGACGATGCAGGTAGGAAGAAAATAAGAAAGGTGGCGATTTTTAGCAGAATCGGGTTGAACAATATGGAGAAGGCACCACACTTTCTGGGGGCGTTTAGTTGACTTAGGGAGGACCCCGGTGAGAAAAATATCCAAGGATTACTCTGGGACTTATCATTGATTTTGCAGATGTTTTGTAGATGAATATAGGTCTTCTTTCTTTGCCATCTTAGGCATACTACAAATCACGATAACTTTTCAAACTTTACGTTAACTTTAATAGGAAACCGTCGTTGAAATCTTTTAGAAAATGAAATCTATTAATTTTTTTTCAGACGAGGATGGAAACTCATTATTCAGTATGAGATTTTTGGGGTCAGTAGAAGTAAATGGTCATAAAGGTGATGAAGTATTGTGCCAAGCAATCAACAAGGTAAACTACGATCATTTCGATAAACTCAGGAATTTCGACTAAAATTGCATTGATTTCTTACGGCATCTTACCTTTCGTACTACATTTTTTGTTCAAATACAACTTCTAACTTACCTGCGTAGATTTAGTATCAGTTCGACTTAAGTAACATGCGATGAAAATCATCAAAAAAGTTTATGAACAAGTTTTGCTATCTATGACTTGTAGGTAGCCTTGTCCCGACGATCTGCTAACTGCTGTACACCCCCACCACCCCTCGTATCTGTAGAAATCAGTCAATACGGCATCAGGATGCTGGACAAAAGTAAATCAGGGGTAAGATACTATCTCAAGTTGTTTTTTTTCTGATTTTTGTTTTGTAAAAAAAGACCCAAAGGTATTCATTCTTAGTAGAATGTTACAGCTAAACAAAAGATAATGTTGAAAGTCAAATTGAATGTATTGGAAAAGAAAACACTGGCCTTCACGAGCTACTAGTATTGCCCGACATAAATGCACAAAATATAAACAATAATAAGCATCATTTGTACAACGTTTAACTCTGTATGACACATCAATAATAATCCATTCATAATTTCTTTTTTTTACAGCATGAATGCGGCGATCAGTTCACTCATTTCTTTGCTCTAAAGAACATCTCTTTCTGTGGATATCACCCAAGGAATGAAAGGTTTGTCCATGTTTATTTAAACATTCACTTAAACATTTTAGTGCATATTGCATAAATGAGTAAACTTACATCTCACTTTTATTTAATATGCTTTACGTTAGATAGTACACATGTATATGTTATTACATTTATGTCGAAACTAGAAAGTTTCAATATTCAGGATGTGACAGGTTCATAAATTAGATTCTTTGCACTTAATGCCAACATAGACAAAGGGTTGTCCTTAAAAGTGTTGTCATTACTAATGTATACATAGTACAATGTACTCTGTTTGATAGGGTATTGTATTTGAAATAATCTTCCTCGTTTTACAGGTATTTTGCTTTCATCACCAAGCACCCTACCACCTACAGATTTGCCTGTCATGTATTTTTGGGAGAGAAGTCAACACGGACAGTCGTAGAGGCTTTAGGGTATTATTACCATTACTAATATACATCGACTCCTTAATTATCCACATCTTGATTCCAATGCTTATTCAGTTATGAACCTTTTCGGGTCTTCAGCTTTCAAGTATATTTCATTGTCAGCTACTTTACTTTCAGTAATGCCTTCAAAAGGTTTTATCAGGAGTACATGGCTTTCACTCATCCTACAGAAGATATCTACATGGAGTAGATGACCTTGACGATCACTTCTGCGACCTTATGATAACTGCTTCATCAGGCCATATACCAAAATGCTGGCATTGTCTGCAATAGACGGAACAGCTACTACTAGTATATGATACACCATCTATGACAGAGTGCTTTAAACATCCAAGTCTGCAATAGATAACAGGACTTGGCATCTAATTTCATTGAAAAAGAAACCTGAGTACATTAACTACATACAAGTATATGTGACCAGTAACCATGTATACATGGGACTGTATAGACAATTATTTTCATGGTAAAAAAATCAATTTTTTTTCAGCAATCTGTTCATGAATCCAAAAGCAGATGAATGTCTAATAGTTTCATTATCGTTTTCTTCACTAATTCTTTTTGTTACCACTTATACAATTCATCCAATCAATAATGAACTTTAAGTTTCCAGTAGATACCATGTACATGTAATTGACAATGGTAAATAGACTATCTAACATACATTTCTTTACAAAGGTGCATAAAAGGTTCCATTCAATTGAAATTCATCATTAATCAAAAGTATTTACATGAATCACATTGTATAAGCATGTATTTCCTCTTCATTCATGTTTAATTCATGATGAATGAGTTACGAATATATGGCGAATATATTACGAAATATAAATTTCAATACCGGTATGCAAATGTGTCATGTTTTTCATTCAAAATGTTTTTTAGATGTGGCCATGAGAATTACATCAATAAACAGAAAAATTACCAGAGGTTAACTTCATGTTCAAAACTGAATTTGAGACCTGACACTAACGTAATGCTTGAACATTAAAAAGAAAAGAACGTTGCATCCTATATCAAAGGTCGAAAATGTCTGCATTACATATGGTGTTTTATGAGAATACTGGACATCAGAATTTGGAGGATGGCCACATTTGTTGTTATCATCAAGCAAAATGAGCACAAATAAATGATGGGATGTCATTTACTTACTAGCTATCAAACATGACAAAGGTGGGGAGATTTGCTATACCTTAATACTATCTTTGACAAAGGTGGGGAGATTTGCTATACCTTAATACTATCTTTGACAAAGGTGGGGAGATTTGCTATACCTTAATACTATCTTTGACAAAGGTGGGGAGATTTGCTATACCTTAATACTATCTTTGACAAAGGTGGGGAGATTTGCTATACCTTAATACTATCTTTGACGAAGGTGGGGAGATTTGCTATACCTTAATACTATCTTTGACGAAGGTGGGGAGATTTGCTATACCTTAATACTATCTTTGACAAAGGCGGGGAGATTTGCTATACCTTAATACTATCTTTGACAAAGGCGGGGAGATTTGCTATACCTTAATACTATCTTTGACAAAGGCGGGGAGATTTGCTATACCTTAATACTATCTTTGACAAAGGCGGGGAGATTTGCTATACCTTAATACTATCTTTGACAAAGGCGGGGAGATTTGCTATACCTTAATACTATCTTTGACAAAGGTGGGGAGATTTGCTATACCTTAATACTATCTTTGACAAAGGTGGGGAGATTTGCTATACCTTAATACTATCTTTGACAAAGGTGGGGAGATTTGCTATACCTTAATACTATCTTTGACAAAGGTGGGGAGATTTGCTATACCTTAATACTATCTTTGACAAAGGTGGGGAGATTTGCTATACCTTAATACCATCTTTGACAAAGGTGGGGAGATTTGCTATACCTTAATACCATCTTTGACAAAGGTGGGGAGATTTGCTATACCTTAATACCATCTTTGACAAAGGTGGGGAGATTTGCTATACCTTAATACCATCTTTGACAAAGGTGGGGAGATTTGCTATACCTTAATACTATCTTTGACAAAGGTGGGGAGATTTGCTATACCTTAATACTATCTTTGACAAAGGTGGGGAGATTTGCTTTACCTTAATACTATCTTTGACAAAGGTGGGGAGATTTGCTATACCTTAATACTATCTTTGACAAAGGTGGGGAGATTTGCTATACCTTAATACTATTTTTGACAAAGGTGGGGAGATTTGCTATACCTTAATACTATCTTTGACAAAGGTAGGGAGATTTGCTATACCTTAATACTATCTTTGACAAAGGTGGGGAGATTTGCTATACCTTAATACTATCTTTGACAAAGGTGGGGAGATTTGCTATGCCTTAATACTATCTTTGACAAAGGTAGGGAGATTTGCTATACCTTAATACTATCTTTGACAAAGGTGGGGAGATTTGCTATACCTTAATACCATCAGTCATGAATGGAGAATAAAACTGGAATCTTTTGTACTTTATTAACATTCACTAACAAAGATTTCTCTGCTTATACATTTTATGGAATAAATAATATGTAGGTTCACTATCAACATAATTAACGAGACATGTACACATTTCCTATAAAAAAAAATACGATCACTATGTGCTACTATAAAATAAATATTACAATATAGAGATCTGTAATCTAAACATTTGTACATGTTCAAAGACATTTCTAGTTAATCATTTCATATACAGTACATTTGTATTTGTATTAACCATAACGTAGTGATACATCTAAACATATCCAAGCTATTTGAGACTGAATTGTTCATTCATATTCAAAGACATTTCTATTTCATTAATTCATGTAATTTATTAAATAATTATTGACAGATTAACTTTATTAAAAATGACATACTGCTGCAACTACATGCATAAACAAAATGATCTGATACTGATGACTGAGGAAAAATAAAGCACAGGATTTAACATCAAAGATATTGAAATCAAGGTTTATATGATGTCAAAAATTTTGGTAGCAATAAAAAAGTCAAGGAATTTTATATGTGAACTATGAAAGCCTAATCGCCTTTGAAAGTTGAACCTCATAATAGATTTTAAAAGTAGGTCAAATATCAAGATCAAAACCTGATTTCAATAGGTTTTATTCCAAAGATTACATATATAACATATGAAACCCCTATCACTTATCATTCTATTCAAGCTCATTGTTTTTTTTTTGGGAAGAGACAAACTGAATGTTCAAAAACTATACATGTTATGTGACGAAAGACAAAATTTATAACTAGAGAATAGTCAATCACCACAATTTAAGTTTTAATCATGATCTTAATAACAATTTTTCCTGCTAAACATCTCCATGTCTTTTACTCGCATGAACATAATAACCTCTTTTCACAATTTTATTATTGAATTCAGACCGAATTAATTTAATAATGACATGATATTTTATTACAATGTCGAAATGGAATTGTAACCTGTCTAATAATTCTGACCAAATATTTTAAACATGACCAAGGAGGAATAAGTTTTCTTTAACTATAGCATGATAATCTACAGATTCAATAATAATATATCTACAGAAATAAATCACATAATAAATAAAGTGATCAGACAACCAAAAAGCTACTGTCATGAATATTATGCATTGATATAGCATAATATAATATACATTGTATATCACAATTCAAAGGAAGATGACATTTATGTACAAGTATTGCACTTATAGAAATGAGCAAAACATACATAAAACAGGTGAGTGTACACATGGCTTGGTTCTTACAAATGGAATGCTTTATACGTATTATTTTTACACAGACTTAAAAATGCATCCTTACATACTGTACAAAAACATAAAATGGCCTTTGATCTTTACATTTATTTTTCTCCACAAAGCTAATTTAACTTGCATGTATGTACAGTGGAAGCATGAAATTGAGATTTAATGAAATCATGCAGCTTTTAAAGGTAATAAATGTACACCTACATGTAAATACATTTCATTTTCATACAATGCCACAAATGACAGACTTGCTGACAGACATAATCAAAAACTTTGAATTCAATTTTTTGTTTAATTTTCCTTCTTTCATAAATTACTGATTAAGAAAAATACTATTCAACTTAATCTGATTAATTTTCTTATGGGGGAACAATTTTAGAACAGAGTATTATGTTTGCTTTTGAGGTATAACTGTCTTGTCAACAAAACTAAGATCTTCATAAATATTAACTTACTATGAAATTTTAAGTAATTCAAAGTAGTTACTCTCTTTTTCTGACAACTGTATATTTACAAACTAAAACTATATTTCTGTCTTCTTGAAATATCTCACATACTCTTACTTCTAGCAGTTCCTAGACATGACAATCACAGGAACAATACATGTATATCTAGGCATGAGCTTAGGCACTACTTACAGATCTAAAACAATATAAAATACAGATCTACTGTCTGTAAATACATAATACTAGTATATATTCATTGACTTAATACCAGCCGAGTAAGTTATGTCCGTATTACTAGTTGAGTAGTTTATGTCTATCATAGATCTGTTTCCTTTGCTCTTCCACGGTACCTTTCCACCGTTTCTGCTCGTTAGACACCCGGTCTATGATGGAGCGTTGTCTCATCTGGTCAGATAACATAGGGGCCCTCTGGGGCGTGGCGCTAGCAGACGAAGGAACCTCCTCCTGTACAATGGTCAAAAATGGAATTCAGTAAATGTCTTTATTTCATACTATAATGGCTTCACTTAAGATTCAATATGGGCAAGAACAATGTAAAATTGAAAATTAAAACTGAAAAAAAAGCTATGGTCATGAGGATTCTACACGTGAAATATCAAAGCCCTACACTTACAGTTCAAAAGTAAGTCAAGGTCACTTGGTCAAAAGTCATGATATTAAATGAAAGTTCTGGTCATGAGGAATCTATGAGTGAAATATCAAACCCTACCTCTTACAGTTTAAAAGTAGGTCAAAGGTCAATGTCAAGGTCACTTGGTCAGAAGTCATGATATCAAATGAAAGTTGTGGTCATGAGGAATCTCTTCTGAAACTGGATAAATGAGATTTTGAATACTTTGCCATACAAAAATTTCAATGAAATGGATACCATTCAATAGATCTCGCTTAGTCGTAAATTTAAGTATAAGTTACAGGATAGTCAGTGCTCGCAATTAAACTTTACAGACAAAACACGTTTCAGTAGGGCGATTTCCCATGCTAATTTTTCCTGTGATGTTGTGACGCTGTCCATAGACACAATGTTAATCTCAGCAACTTCATGCTGAAATTTAACATTGAAAATTCCCCATCTAAAAATTATTTTGTCTGTATGATATAATTGCAAAAATGCACAACCATATATTAGAACTAAGCAAGATCTATTGAATGGTATCCATTTCACTTAAATTTTTGTATGACAAAGTATTCAAAAGCGTGGACAGTAGCATTTCTACATGTATATAGCAAAAAGAGTTATAAGGCTGTGAGATGGGAAACAATTCTTACAGAACAAAAAACATAGGTAATCACAGATTACGAAGCTCACCTCTTGACAGCAAAATTCAATTCAAACATATTTCTTAGTACATGTATATTGGCTTTTAAAGGCAAAACCACTCAAGCAGAAAAAGTAGGTCAAGGTCATTTTATGAAAGTTTGATCAAAGATACATCCAATATGCAAGTTTGGTACATGTAGCACTTATACTTTGCTCAATATTGGCTTTATAGAGCAAAATCACTCAAGCGGAAAAAGTAGGTCAAGGTCATTTTATGAAAGATTGATCAAAGATACATCCAATATGCAAGTTTGGTACATGTATCACTTCTCATGCTTATACTTTGCTCAATATTGGCTTTTAAAGGCAAAATCACTCAAGCGGAAAAAGTAGGTCAAGGTCATTTTATGAAAGTTTGATCAAAGATACATCCAATATGCAAGTTTGGTACATGTAGCACTTATACTTTGCTCAATATTGGCTTTATAGAGCAAAATCACTCAAGCGGAAAAAGTAGGTCAAGGTCATTTTATGAAAGATTGATCAAAGATACATCCAATATGCAAGTTTGGTACATGTATCACTTCTCATGCTTATACTTTGCTCAATATTGGCTTTTAAAGGCAAAATCACTCAAGCGGAAAAAGTAGGTCAAGGTCATTTTATGAAAGTTTGATCAAAGATACATCTAATATGCAAGTTTGGAACATCTAGCACTTATACTTTGCTCAATATTGGCTTTTAAAGGCAAAATCACTCAAGCGGAAAAAGTAGGTCAAGGTCATTTTATGAAAGTTTGATCAAAGATACATCCAATATGCAAGTTTGGTACATGTAGCAGTTATACTTTGCTCAATATTGGCTTTATAGAGCAAAATCACTCAAGCGGAAAAAGTAGGTCAAGGTCATTTTATGAAAGATTGATCAAAGATACATCCAATATGCAAGTTTGGTACATGTATCACTTCTCATGCTTATACTTTGCTCAATATTGGCTTTTAAAGGCAAAATCACTCAAGCGGAAAAATGAGGTCGAGGTCATTTTATGAAAGTTTGATCAAAGATACATCTAATATGCAAGTTTGGAACATCTAGCACTTTTACTTTGCTCAATATTGGCTTTATAGAGCAAAATCACTCAAGCGGAAAAAGTAGGTCAAGGTCATTTTATGAAAGTTTGATCAAAATGTAGGTCAGATGCTGCATCCGATGCATGGGTTCACCTCAGCATCCAAAGATGAATCACTTGTGCAAGTTTGGTTACTGTAGCATCGGTACTTTGTCAGATACTGAGCTACCCCAAACTTCTTAACCAAGTCACTCAAGCGGAAAATGTAGGTCAGATGCTGCATCCGATGCATGGGTCACCTCAGCATCCAAAGATGAATCACTTGTGCCAGTTTGGTTACTGTAGCATCAGTACCTTGTCAGATACTGAGCTACCCCAAACTTCTTAACCAAGTCACTCAAGCGGAAAATGTAGGTCAGATGCTGCATACAATGCATGGGTTCACCTCAGCATCCAAAGATGAATCACTTGTGCAAGTTTGGTTACTGTAGCATTAGTACTTTGTCAGATACTGAGCTACCCCAAACTTCTTAACCAAGTCACTCAAGCGGAAAATGTAGGTCAGATGCTGCATCCAATGCATGGGTTCACCTCAGCATCCAAAGATGAATCACTTGTGCAAGTTGGGTTACTGTAGCATCAGTACTTTGTCAGATACTGAGCTACCCCAAACTTCTTAACCAAGTCACTCAAGCGGAAAATGTAGGTCAGATGCTGCATACAATGCATGGGTTCACCTCAGCATCCAAAGATGAATCACTTGTGCCAGTTTGGTTACTGTAGCATTAGTACTTTGTCAGATACTGAGCTACCCCAAACTTCTTAACCAAGTCACTCAAGCGGAAAATGTAGGTCAGATGCTGCATCCGATGCATGGGTTCACCTCAGCATCCAAAGATGAATCTCTTGTGCAAGTTTGGTTACTGTAGCATTAGTACTTTGTCAGATACTGAGCTACCCCAAACTTCTTAACCGGACGCGGACACGGACACGGACGCGTGGGGTTATAGCATAAGCTCACTCAACTTCGTCGAGGTGAGCTAATTAAGGGCTACATGTTACAAACATAAAAGCGTTGTATTAATATCCATGATACATTTGTATGTAGAAAGCTTACAAGAGGTATTGTTCTACTAAATTTCACATGTACCAGAGAAGTTTATAATGTCAGCCATGTAGGTTTAATAAGGAACAAAATCATTATAAAGGAGTGCAGATTAACATTGTTAAGCGCTATGAAATAAGAGAGAAATAAGAGAACAACAAATGCTTTTTGTTTTGGTGTGGAAAATAAATGATGAATGTGCACTGAGTATAATTAAACAACACCTTTAAAACGAACATTAACTTTATGAGTAAAATGTGGGCAGTTATAAAAATCCAAGTGTACAAGGGGTATAATTGATATGGTGATAATATGGGGTAGACTGACCATGCACTATATACAGTGATGATTTTGGTTGTAATGTGTAAACAACAACTGAACGCTTACTTACCACAACATGTTTACAATGAAATAACACTGACATATGTGAAGCAAATTTCTGCTGTTTTTCAGATGCAAGGGAAGAAAAACAAGAGCCCCAGGGGGCACAACGCTCACCTGATACCCACGCACGCTCTAATTGACATACTGACATTGAATACTGATAGTGCCAGTACCAGGATTTTAGCCCACAACCTTTCTAACAAGATTTTTGCCGGATGCAGACAAGTTTTTTTTTCAGACAACCTTTAAAAGTACAAACAAGAGAAAATAGTCACATTTCAAAACAACAACTTTTTTACTGATTTGAAAAGATGGATTATGCGATCCAAAGTCATATGCCCAGCTAGTAAAGTTCGATTATGCAACATCAAAAATAAAATCATTTTGTAAAATTCCACATTAATGTGCAACAGAAACAGAATAAAACAATGAAATGATTTCATAAATTAAGTTTATTTAAAATTGAACACCAAACCTTTCATTATTAATAGCTAGTATGCCAGAAAATAATAAAGCCTGTGTTTGTGAAACAGGAATGCCCCGCGGTGGCATCTTTGTTGGTATAAACACCATTTTCTGTTAAGTATGTGAGAGGTCAGGGTCAGAGTAATGTTGGTATCAATGGAAAGATCTTGTCACAAAGAATACACATGTACAATTTGAAAGCCCTATCACTAACCATTCAAAAGTTATACCCAATGTTAAAGTTTTTGAAAAGTAGGTCAAAGGTCAAGGTCAAGGTCACGAGGTCAAAAATTTTGGTATCAATGGAAAGGTATCGTCACAAGGAATACACATGTGAAATATGAAAGCTCTATCACCTTCCTATCAAAAGTTATGCCCAATGTAAAGTTTTTCGGACAAACAGACAGACGGACAGGCCAAAAACTATATGCCCCCGTATCTTTGATTCCGGAAGCATAAAAAACAAAGACTTTTCGGTTTTGCCTTTATTCATATTAAATTATACAGAAATCTATGAATGAGAGCTTTTGAATAGTATTGATTTCATCTTAATACATGTAACGTACAGTCAAAATCGTGTTAATCCAATTAACACAGACAAGTTGTTAGCGGACAATATTAATTCAAGTGAGTTGTGCAGAAATTGAGCCAATTTATTTTCCAAACAGCAGTGTACGGTGTATCAAACCTCATGACCCAGTGAAGCCACTTGGACAAATTATTTTCGGTAAATATGCTGAAATGCGGTGCTTGGAAATGTATTTTTAGCATATTGAATCAATAGTCGTGATAAATTTAACTTCGAACTTGATCTTGTCTTTTATGCAATCTACAGATAGGTTTGAAAATATGCAAAATTCGGTACATTTTCGATGAGGATGCAGAGTTCCTGTAAAAAAAGTGAAATTTGCGAAAAAAGGACATGCATGACCCCCCCTCCCCTTTTTCTTTACATTTTTATGCGTGCCAAAGATTCGCAATCAAAAAAGACCAATTTTACAGACTTCCGGGCATTTCAAGTCAGTCAAAATTTTTAGTGTGCACCTTTTTATTTCCTGTAGTTACCCCTACTAAAGGGGCAAGGAGGTATTGAACCAATCAAATCTGTAACACAAGATATATGGCGACTATGTTTACCATAGATACAGAAATAAGACAGAGAAAATAATCATTAAATAGGGAAATTGTTCTGAAATATGCATGTATGAAAAAAAAGCAATCCAAGGAATGCTTGTGTCACCTGCGTAGCGGATTTTTTTTTTATTGAAATTAGGTCAAATATCAAGGGCAAGGTCACTAGGTTAAAAATTATGGAATGTTTAGAAAGGTCTTTTCATAAGGAATACAAATGTGAAATATCAAAGCCCTATCACTTACCACTCAAAAGATATAGCAAATCATAGATTTGTTGAAAAGTAGGTCAAATATATAGGGCAAGTGCACGAGGTAAAACATAGGTAATCACAGATTACGAAGCTCACCTCGTGACAGCAAAATTCAGTTCAAACATATTTCTTAGTACATGTATATTGGCTTTTAAAGGCAAAACCACTCAAGCAGAAAAAGTAGGTCAAGGTCATTTTATGAAAGTTTGATCAAAGTTACATCCAATATGCAAGTTTGGTACATGTAGCACTTATACTCTGCTCAATAATGGCTTTTAAAAGCGAAATCACTCAAGTGGAAAAAGTAGGTCAGATGCTGCATCCGGTGCATGGGTCCATCTCGGCATCCAAAGATGAAGCTACCCCAAACTTCTTATCCAAATCACTCAAGCGGAAAATGTAGGTCAGATGCTGCATCCGATGCATGGGTTCACCTCAGCATCCAAAGATGAATCACTTGTGCAAGTTTGGTTACTGTAGCATCAGTACTTTGTCAGATACTGAGCTACCCCAAACTTCTTAACCAAGTCACTCAAGCGGAAAATGTAGGTCAGATGCTGCATCCAATGCATGGGTTCACCTCAGCATCCAAAGATGAATCACTTGTGCAAGTTGGGTTACTGTAGCATCAGTACTTTGTCAGATACTGAGCTACCCCAAACTTCTTAACCAAGTCACTCAAGCGGAAAATGTAGGTCAGATGCTGCATACAATGCATGGGTTCACCTCAGCATCCAAAGATGAATCACTTGTGCCAGTTTGGTTACTGTAGCATTAGTACTTTGTCAGATACTGAGCTACCCCAAACTTCTTAACCAAGTCACTCAAGCGGAAAATGTAGGTCAGATGCTGCATCCGATGCATGGGTTCACCTCAGCATCCAAAGATGAATCTCTTGTGCAAGTTTGGTTACTGTAGCATTAGTACTTTGTCAGATACTGAGCTACCCCAAACTTCTTAACCGGACGCGGACACGGACACGGACGCGTGGGGTTATAGCATAAGCTCACTCAACTTCGTCGAGGTGAGCTAATTAAGGGCTACATGTTACAAACATAAAAGCGTTGTATTAATATCCATGATACATTTGTATGTAGAAAGCTTACAAGAGGTATTGTTCTACTAAATTTCACATGTACCAGAGAAGTTTATAATGTCAGCCATGTAGGTTTAATAAGGAACAAAATCATTATAAAGGAGTGCAGATTAACATTGTTAAGCGCTATGAAATAAGAGAGAAATAAGAGAACAACAAATGCTTTTTGTTTTGGTGTGGAAAATAAATGATGAATGTGCACTGAGTATAATTAAACAACACCTTTAAAACGAACATTAACTTTATGAGTAAAATGTGGGCAGTTATAAAAATCCAAGTGTACAAGGGGTATAATTGATATGGTGATAATATGGGGTAGACTGACCATGCACTATATACAGTGATGATTTTGGTTGTAATGTGTAAACAACAACTGAACGCTTACTTACCACAACATGTTTACAATGAAATAACACTGACATATGTGAAGCAAATTTCTGCTGTTTTTCAGATGCAAGGGAAGAAAAACAAGAGCCCCAGGGGGCACAACGCTCACCTGATACCCATGCACGCTCTAATTGACATACTGACATTGAATACTGATAGTGCCAGTACCAGGATTTTAGCCCACAACCTTTCTAACAAGATTTTTGCCGGATGCAGACAAGTTTTTTTTTCAGACAACCTTTAAAAGTACAAACAAGAGAAAATAGTCACATTTCAAAACAACAACTTTTTTACTGATTTGAAAAGATGGATTATGCGATCCAAAGTCATATGCCCAGCTAGTAAGTTCGATTATGCAACATCAAAATAAAATCATTTTGTAAAATTCCACATTAATGTGCAACAGAAACAGAATAAAACAATGAAATGATTTCATAAATTAAGTTTATTTAAAATTGAACACCAAACCTTTCATTATTAATAGCTAGTATGCCAGAAAATAATAAAGCCTGTGTTTGTGAAACACGAATGCCCCGCGGTGGCATCTTTGTTGGTATAAACACCATTTTCTGTTAAGTATGTGAGAGGTCAGGGTCAGAGTAATGTTGGTATCAATGGAAAGATCTTGTCACAAAGAATACACATGTACAATTATGAAAGCCCTATCACTAACCATTCAAAAGTTATGCCCAATGTTAAAGTTTTTGAAAAGTAGGTCAAAGGTCAAGGTCAAGGTCACGAGGTCAAAAATTTTGGTATCAATGGAAAGGTATCGTCACAAGGAATACACATGTGAAATATGAAAGCTCTATCACCTTCCTATCAAAAGTTATGCCCAATGTAAAGTTTTTCGGACAAACAGACAGACGGACAGGCCAAAAACTATATGCCCCCGTATCTTTGATTCCGGAAGCATAAAAAACAAAGACTTTTCGGTTTTGCCTTTATTCATATTAAATTATACAGAAATCTATGAATGAGAGCTTTTGAATAGTATTGATTTCATCTTAATACATGTAACGTACAGTCAAAATCGTGTTAATCCAATTAACACAGACAAGTTGTTAGCGGACAATATTAATTCAAGTGAGTTGTGCAGAAATTGAGCCAATTTATTTTCCAAACAGCAGTGTACGGTGTATCAAACCTCATGACCCAGTGAAGCCACTTGGACAAATTATTTTCGGTAAATATGCTGAAATGCGGTGCTTGGAAATGTATTTTTAGCATATTGAATCAATAGTCGTGATAAATTTAACTTCGAACTTGATCTTGTCTTTTATGCAATCTACAGATAGGTTTGAAAATATGCAAAATTCGGAACATTTTCGATGAGGACGCAGAGTTCCTGTAAAAAAAGTGAAATTTGCGAAAAAAAGGACATGCATGACCCCCCCTCCCCTTTTTCTTTACATTTTTATGCGTGCCAAAGATTCGCAATCAAAAAAGACCAATTTTACAGACTTCCGGGCATTTCAAGTCAGTCAAAATTTTTAGTGTGCACCTTTTTATTTCCTGTAGTTACCCCTACTAAAGGGGCAAGGAGGTATTGAACCAATCAAATCTGTAACACAAGATATATGGCGACTATGTTTACCATAGATACAGAAATAAGACAGAGAAAATAATCATTAAATAGGGAAATTGTTCTGAAATATGCATGTATGAAAAAAAAGCAATCCAAGGAATGCTTGTGTCGCCTGCGTAGCGGATTTTTTTTTTATTGAAATTAGGTCAAATATCAAGGGCAAGGTCACTAGGTTAAAAATTATGGAATGTTTAGAAAGGTCTTTTCATAAGGAATACAAATGTGAAATATCAAAGCCCTATCACTTACCACTCAAAAGATATAGCAAATCATAGATTTGTTGAAAAGTAGGTCAAATATATAGGGCAAGTGCACGAGGTAAAACATAGGTAATCACAGATTACGAAGCTCACCTCGTGACAGCAAAATTCAGTTCAAACATATTTCTTAGTACATGTATATTGGCTTTTAAAGGCAAAACCACTCAAGCAGAAAAAGTAGGTCAAGGTCATTTTATGAAAGTTTGATCAAAGATACATCCAATATGCAAGTTTGGTACATGTAGCACTTATACTCTGCTCAATATGGCTTTTAAAAGCGAAATCACTCAAGTGGAAAAAGTAGGTCAGATGCTGCATCCGGTGCATGGGTCCATCTCGGCATCCAAAGATGAAGCTACCCCAAACTTCTTATCCAAATCACTCAAGCGGAAAATGTAGGTCAGATGCTGCATCCGATGCATGGGTTCACCTCAGCATCCAAAGATGAATCACTTGTGCAAGTTTGGTTACTGTAGCATCAGTACTTTGTCAGATACTGAGCTACCCCAAACTTCTTAACCAAGTCACTCAAGCGGAAAATGTAGGTCAGATGCTGCATCCGATGCATGGGTTTACCTCAGCATCCAAAAATGAATCACTTGTGCCAGTTTGGTTACTGTAGCATCAGTACTTTGTCAGATACGCGGACGCGTGGGGTTATAGCATAAGCTCACTCAACTTCGTCGAGGTGAGCTAAAAATGATGGTATGTGAAGAAAGGTCTTGTCACATGGAATGCACATGTGAAATATCAAAGCCTATCACTCAGCAATCAAAAGAAATAGCCAATCTAAGATTTTTTGAAAAGTAGGTCAAATATCTAGGTCTTGGTCATGAGGTCAAAAGTTATGATATGTGTAGAAAGGCCTTGTCACAAGAAGGAATACACATATGAAATATCAAAGCTCTATCACTTACCAATCAAAAGATATAGCAAATCTTAATTTTTTTGAAAAGTAGGTCAAATATCTAGGTCAAGGTCATGAGGTCAAAATATGGTATGTGTAGAAAGGTATTGTCAAAAGGAATACACAAGAGAAATATCAAAGCCCTATCACTTGCCAATCAATAGATATAGCCAATCTTGGTTTTTTTTAAAAAGTAGGTCAAATATCTAGGTCAAGGTCATAAGGTTAAAAAATATAGTATGTGAAAAAAGGGCTTGTCACAAGAAATACACATGTGAAATATCAAAGCCCTATCACTTACCAATCAAAAGATATAGCCAATCTTAGATTTTTTGAAAAGTAGGTCAAATATCTAGGTCAAGGTCACGAGGTCAAAAAATATGGTTTGCGTAGAAAGGTCTTGTCACAAAGATTACACATGTGAAATATCAAAGCCCTATCACTTGCCAATCAAGAGATATAGCCAATATTAGATTTTTAGAAAAGTAGGTCAAATATCTAGATCAAGGTCACAAGGTCAAACATTATATGTGTAGAAAGGTCTAATCACAAGGAATACACATGTGAAATATCAAAGCCCTATCACTAATCAATCAAGAGATATAGCCAATATTAGATTTTTAGAAAAGTAGGTCAAATATCTAGGTCAAGGTCAAAAGGTCAAAAATTATGATATGTGTATAAAGGTCTTGTCACAAGGAATACACATGTGAAATATCAAAGCCCTATCACTTACCAATCAAAAGTTATGGGGTGTGACACCCAAGTGTGACAGACAGACGGACAGACGGAGGGACGGATGGACGGACAGACGAACAACAGACAAAGTGATCCCTAAGTGTCGCTGTGCTTCGCAGGCGACACAAAAAGTCAACATCTAAAAAATAAATTCAGCGTATATTTGATAGCGTATGTGGCCAAGTTAATTCGAAGTATGAAAATAAGTACACAAAGCCAAACTAGCTATAGCTTGTCTTATTTAAAAAATCATTAAAAATCTAAAAGTTGATATTTTGACAAAATTCTTTCACAGTTTCATTTCTAGCGATAAATATAAAAATAAAAAGAGAAAAAAAACTGAAAAAGGGAAAAAAAAATTGTTGGGGTCCCGCCGGGGTTTGAAGCTACTCCCCATGGGTCCATTTGGCATGGAAAACATACATTATACCTATGTACAATCTTAAAAAATATTCCTTAAAAATCCAAAAGTAGATATCTTGACAAAATTCTTTCACTTGTAGGGTACCATGCATGAGTACCTCATACCTACAAATTGTCATGACAATCTGAAGAGTGGTTATAGAAAAGAAGCAGAAAATGTATGAAAATCAACCCCCCCCCCCTTCCTTTTTACATAAGAAAAAAATTCATAAAAAATCAAAAAAATAAATTTTAAGCATAAAATACATATCAAAGCATTAAGTAAGTTAAATATGATAAATATGTAGTAAATGAGTGTGTAAAATCATACACTTATTGAGTTATTTAAAGAAATAGTGCAAAAATGTGCATTTCTGACAAAGTCCGAAAAGACGTCAAAAACGCGTCAAAAATTTGACTTCGAAGTGGAACCAAAAAAAACAACACTTCTTAAGACATCTCTCTAGATCATCCTGATGCTTTCGGTTTGTCGATACATGCTTCGGTTCTGAAGAAGAAGTTTGTCAAAGGAGGGTACCCACCGTGACCTACTTTTGGCTGTGGTGGCGCCAGCTGTTGACAGATCCGGACGAAAAAACAACAACACTTGTAGGGGACCATGAGTACTTCATACCTACCAAGTTTCATCAAAATCCCTTCAGCCGTTCTGGAGAAGAAGTTTAAAATGTGAAAAGTTTACGACGACGACGGACAACGACGACGACGGACGCAACACTATGACAATAGCTCACTTGAGCCTATGGCTCAGGTGAGCTAAAAATCACTGAATAACCACGCCCCTCCCCAAATACAGAGTAACTTAGTGTTGTAACCATTATCGCCGACATCATCGCTAATACCCTTCGATTTCGATTAATCGATTATGATTTTAAGAATCGATTATAATCGGAAATATTCAACATGGAAAAGAATGACATAGTTTTCGGTCGAATTTGTGTATGACAAGTACGAAAAAAAAACGAAAGTAGATGAACGATCGTTTATACCAGTTTTAAAGTTCCGGGCGTAGCGTAAATAATGGATGGAATTAGGATTCTCATTGAATTTAATTGTAATGACAAGTACTCTTGTAGAAAACTTCAACGTCAGATGAGATACAGGTCCACGATACGTCAATAGAAAAAAAAACTTTTTAGTTTTTACACCGAACTCCTGAGCTTTGTAAGAAGGACAAGGTCAATGAATTTCACAGTACTGTTAGCCTAAACTCCATGAAGATATTGCTTAATTCCTTGAATGAGCAAAATCTTGAGTTAACTCTTGGGTCGTATGGAATCCCCCCCACATTCCTGCATCTGCCGTATAAAGCTGTCGACCATTACAATCACATATTTGTTTTGACTTCATTACTGCTGTGATCTTGACAAAATATTTCATTTACTAGACAGGATTTTATCATTCTGTGGTTGGAGTTCTTTCTAGACATTTTGCTATGTATATTAGCACAAGATTTAGTGAAGTTTATTCATTACTTGTCATATTCCTTTCTGTAAAAACAAGAAAGAATTCTTTCCGATTAAATCGAAATAATCGATCCATTATAAACCGATAATCGATTATGAAATTTTTCCGATTATACAACACTAGAGTAACTTCCTATTTGGAACAGTATCTCACATAAATGCATTTTGCTGTGATAAACATCCTACTGGTTTCCATAAAATTTGATTATGTAAAAATTCGCTTACACACATTACTGTTCAAAATAGGAATAAACTCTGCACGTCAAAAGAACAAGAGCAACAAAATATGTACAGTGCAGTACAACAGATATAATCATGCACTGAGTATGGGCAGTATACGTCTGCCAGATTACCATATTCACCTCCTCATTGGTGTGTTGTTGGTATGACGACGGTCGCCGGGCGATCAGCGGATCCAGACAGAGTAGGAATAACATGTACACAAACAGTAGGGAAACCACACAGATCACAAATATCACTACCACCTGTAAATAATATATAATTATAGTGAAACCACACAGATCACAAATATCACTACCACCTGTTAATAATATAAATTAATTTTCAAAATCTGAGATTAAGAGAATGTGCATAAATTATGACAAGTGTGGTAGTGAGAGGGAACCTCATCCATGAATCAAGTGCTAAGATGAAGATGCTGCAAATCTTGTATGCAGTGATAAGATTGCCTGGTCTCTGTCACACCTGTTTATCTTAATTTCATTTACATGTGACTTCTTTTCTTAAGATACAAAACAAAAAATATTCCATGTTACATACCAGTAAGTGGTACAGGATTATTTCATATGGTATGTATGAAACTAGTTGTATGATTTTCACATCCCCAAGCCTTCGGGAGGGCATTAAAGTAACATGAGTTTCATACATATCGTATGAAATAGAAACATCATTTAAGATTATTTTTATCACATGAAATCAGACTCAATCAAAATACCGTAACATCAAAATGTTATAATTTTGGCTTCATTTCTTGAAAACAATGCACCACCTTGCTGTTTCTATATAGACGTCACAAATAATCTATCTTGAGCGCTTCATCCAATGACAACACGCCCAAAGTGATATGTAACATGTTATCATAACATTTATTCATGAAATGGCTTTATGTAACTGCATAACAGGTGTACCATGTGATAAATTTTGATATCTATTCACACATTCAGCATAGACTAAATACACAAATGGTATTATTGTCAAAAGGTTTCTTAAATTCAAGCATTTATGCTGTATGAAATGAGGTGAAAGTTCAGGCTCTTACCTTGATAGTAGTTGTATTTCTGCTCTCGTACTGACATTCACATTGAGCACACACATTTGGTGGAGGGTTGTCCAATACATACTCACATTTACTGAAAAAGAGTAAAATATGACTTCACATTTACTAAAAAATGATCTTGTTCTTGATATAGATATTCAGAATAAGAAAGAAATTCCTAATTTTTAAACAAATTTAACAAACATACATTGTATACATACCAAAAGTTAGGATCTAGATTATCCCTAATAGTGACAGATTTCATCTGTACTGTTGTGTTGCATAAACATATACATACCAAAAGTTAGGATCCAGCTTATTCCTGATCGTGACAGATTTCTTCTATACTGTTGTGTTATATAAACATATACATACCAAAAGTTAGGGTCCAGGTTATCCCTGATAGTGACAGATTTCTTCTGTACTGTTGTGTTGTCTTTTCCTAGAACAGGACACACACAGCGACATCTCTTATCCTCAAAGCTACTCTTAGAACTGCCATGTATTACACTGGGATCCTACAATAACAGAATTATGAGGAATTTATGAACTGTACGATCAATGGTCACATATTGCATAATTATTGTATATAAATATGACGAACTTACCCACCTCGACAATTGTCCACTTTATACAATGCACTTACCATCTTAGCCAATAATTGAATATGTGTGACTTGATCTATATCCGTATAGGGAATGTATCATTGAATCAGTCAGTTAGTATCTGATGTCAAATTTTAACAGTAATTGTGATTAAGTTTATCAAAAGCATGTAACACAAACTTTAAATACATGTTTTTGCAAAATAAATGCGTAAAATAACTTGCGACGATAAAGCGTAAATCTATGTACAATAGCTGATTTGCCAGAAATGATCCAGTCAGACATCGTACAAAACAAAATTTATTGTGATGTTACAGTAGAAAACATGACAACGCATTAAGACGGTGCGATCAATTATGATATCACAATGAAAAATTTGCCGAAAGATTTGTTTCCGGTGTCTATAAAAACCTAGGTTTAAAACAGTTACAGCTCTTTACCAGGAATTGACTATTGACAAGTTTTCCATGTTAGATGCAGCCCACAGGTTGCAGACACAGGTTTGTTACTGACTGTCTACAGATATTTGTCAGGTTGATCAAGCCCATAGAAGGCTAGGTGAAGCCGAGCCTTCTATGGGCTTGATCAACCAAACAAATCTCTGTGGACACAATTTATCACAATGACAGCTAGATATTTTAAGATTCTGATAATATAAGCATTTGAAAATTGCATATTTTTTTTACTCATAACGGCTCATTGAATTTAAATGCCTGCTCAGGCTGCTGACGCGGTTCTCACCTGGCGGTAGATCAAATAGATTATTACACAGCGCGGCAATTCAAAGTGAAATGGCTGTCCACTGGTGACCGGTTCACCACAAGGACACAGGTAAATGTCCCTGTCACGGCGCGGTCAAAATGGCCGATTTACATGGTTAGTGTCCCTGTTTGTCCCGTCCGTCACAGGAACATTGAAGTCTTCCACAGTATACATACGGTACATGTAGGTGCGATTTCGGACATTAGGCAATCCCTAAATTCCACATGTGCCAGAGAAATTTACAGATGGGAATTGAAGGGGTATTCTCGCACACATCGAACCGTACTCAATTGACATGTGGCCCAGGCGAATTAATGAAGCCAAAAGTAAGAAAACGATGGAAACACAGGCCCGAAAAAGGTCAATCATTGAGATTGTGTCTGTGCCATCCGAGTAAAATTGTTCATGTTCTTAAGCTCTCTGCCAGACCTGTAAAGAATAATAGTGAGCAAAGCTCGCATTTATGGTAACGTGTTTACGCAAGTATGGGAAAATGCACGAGCAAAAGATATACATACTTGGAGCTGAAAAAGTATGGTAACAGGACCGAGGATACGGGTAAAAGTGACTCGATTCCCTTAAAGGACAGAGCAGGAGAACATACCTTGACAAAGTCGCAATGGATAGAATTTTTCTATTTTATGGCGTAATAAAATTAAGTGAAGCTCGCCGAATTGTTCGTCTGAAAATCAGAAATTCAGCAGCAACTAATCCGCCATCTTTATCTCTAATGACGACACAACAGTACGTAACTCTGTAGTATACTTGACGTCATTATTCCTCCATATGTGACGTCATGGTAGCAGTGCGCCCATTTTCATGTGCAAGAACGGTACATTATTGTAGTAACGCAAGAAGGAAAAGTAACTGCCGCGATTTTCTAACACTTTTCAGTGTATCAAACAAACAAAATAGATATGATCGAAATAATATTATGTAGTAAAGAAGAAAGATTAGAATTTTTTCATGGATTTCAAGGTCACTAGAGAGGAAATAAGAGGGATTTCAGACTCCCTCGTTAATGATCTACGTCTGTGTAAAGTTGATGGGACGGGTCCAGATTTTTTTTTTTTTTTGCAGTGGTAAGAGGAGGACCGTCCAGCTTGACCCGCGGGGAGGGATTCCTGGAGTCCCAGGGTTATGATTTCGAAAAGTTTTCGATTTTGAGATCAAGGTTTTAAGGTTTTACAAAATGTTTGGTGTCTTTTTCTCCGCTCGCACATAAGGCTTCGCCTTTATTCATATTATGACTGATTTACCGTTGCTAGTATTAGAGTTGTTAGGAAGAATACATGAAAAACATAAACAAGTATGCGAAATTTGATGGTCGCAGCCATTGCTGTCATCTGACGTAAACGAGCTGTACCGTCTTGAGTTTACTTCGCACCGAATCATTTCGTTCCTTTTTCCGTGATCTTTTCAACTTATCTGGCTCCCAAGACCTCTTTAATATAGAGGACCTCTTTATTTAGTTTATCTAACTACAAAATCTTATGTCTCCCCAACAAGTTATTGTACATTAAATCTGTTTCACTTTGAAATTTTGAAAGGTTTTTGGTGTGACTCTGCATTGTTTCAAAGAAATCTAGACACTGCTTACCGTGGCTTCCTGAGCTCCAAAGAAAAAGTGTTTGTGAAGCTAAGGTCACACATTCAAATCTTATTTGGTCTTGCAAAAAATTGAAATATATAAATGTGAAAACCCTTAATTACCTAGTTTTCAACCGTTTTAGCCATTCATGGCCATTAAGGCAAAACCTTTTCAAAAGTAGGTCAACCTCCAAGGTTAAGAATTTTGGTACCCATGGAAAGGTCGTCACAAGGAATACACAAGTGAATTCTACATCAGAAGTTGTGGTCAATGTTAACTTCAGTGGCGGATTCTTCTTCTTCATCCGAATACTACCCAAGTAGCACAAAAATATTTTTAAAACGTTCCAAAAACATTTTAATTTCGTTTCGAAAACATTTCGAAAAAATGTTTCAAAAATATTTCGATGTATGGTTTTAAAAACGTTTTCAAAACGTTTCATGAAACATTTTAATGAAACATTCTAAAAATGTTTTTCCAGAATGTTTCTATGAAATGTTTTAGAAATATTTCAACAACATTTCAAAAAATGTTTCATTAATGTTACGATGTATGGTTTTAAAAACGTTTTAATAACATTTTGTGATATATTTCAATGAAATATTTTTTCAAAGTTCTACAAAACATTTCTATAAAACATTTCAAAACATTTTTTAATTCATAACTTACAAATATAAAATATATGACAGTACAAAGAATAAATTCCTTTTCGATGATACAATTGTAAATTCTTGAAGATAAGAATGTCTAAATATTTTTTACATTTGATATAGAAATTTTAAAAATGAAACCTCGTGATTACAATATAATATCTTTAATGCCTTAATTAATGAAATAACAAACATGATAAATCGTAATAAATCGACCTCGCGTGGAATTTTTAAATGTCAATCTCCATTTCATGCCAGTCTTCATTTAAAGTTCAATCCTCTTGTTTTAAAAAAAGTTCAATCTTCACTGTCTGACTGAATCTCTAGCTGTCCGAGTTGTTTCTTCAGATACTGCTTAATATTTTACTTTCCTCGCATTCTTCTTCTAAAAATCAAATGAAAGATGAAGATTAGAGTGCGCTCCTTATAATTTCTGCCACAAAGGTTATGATGATTGTGTGTGATTTTAAAAACTATTATTATCATTGTAATGGTTCATTCCTGTGAAGAATCAATTTAAAATGCCAAGTAAAAAAAATCACAATGCCGAGTATGTCGAATATTATACATTTTGATAAACACTTACATAATTTAAGCTGCATATACAGGAACATATATAATTCCACTTTCATGAAAAAGTCCTTGTCCAGCAGTATGCGCTGCAATAAAAATGTATTATATTTCACAAATTATATGTATGCTGGCATTATAAATGATAAACATGTACTTTGATAATCGAAAATACATAACTTTATAAAGAATAATACGTATTCAACAATTACAAATGCTTTTTACTATGTATAAATTTATTTACATACACATTTACAGTATATACACAGAACTTTTTATTCCTGAAATATATGTGTACTTACCATTGTCCCGAACTCCGATGATTATGATGATAAATACTATGATGAGTACATCACAATAACTATAAAGCAGATTTTTCCAATATACATATAATCCATGACTTTAGGAATGAACAGTATATGTAGGAAATCATAAGTGACCCACTCCTTGTGACTTGTCTTCGCTTTCAAATCCATGTTACCATGGATAACTGGCCAGTATCCTGCTGTGTGTGATGCTGACCTATATCCTAGATCAACAATTTACTCCCTTATCTCAAAACCGCCTCTCTAGAAGCATTATGCAACATCCCTTACAGCTTACTATAAAATTCTGTACAATATTATTTGATTACACAGACTTACAAGTATTGAAGAAGACTATTTTAATGAATACCGATTTATCATATCACCATAATGAATATTGTGTTTTCTTTCTATGAAAAAAATATTTCAAAAAATGACCCTCGGAAATGTTTCTAAAACATCATAGCAACATTTTAACAGTATCTTACAGTTTTACATCATAAAAGCATTTTTAGTAAGCTTTAAAAATAAGCCTTTTTTCGTAATTTGTAAGAAATCATTTACAAATTTTTATCAATATTTTATATAACATGAAAACAATGTAAAATCTTTCAAAAACATTTTAAAAATATATGTTTCAAAACATAATTTTCGACAATGTTCCATTATCATGCGACATTTTTATAAACATTTAAACAATGTTTCAATGATACTTTAAATCAATGTTCAGTAAACATTTTAACAATGTTTTGACAACATTTTAGAAATAAATGTTTCAAAAACATTTCTACAATGTTTCAACATTTATTACTACTTATGCAACATGTACCCAAAATAATAAAACATATAACATTTAAAATATACTGAAAAACGTTTTTTAAAATGCTTTCAATATAATTTGAAAAATCATTTCAATAAAAATCAAAATGTTATGAAAACATCTTGAAAACATTTTTCTATTTTGTTACATAAATGCATTCTCAATACATTCAATAGAAATGTTTCGACAATGTTTTAAAAATGTTTTGAAAATATCTCAAAATATTTCGATTTTTCCATCGCTCATAAATGTTTAATAAACGTTTTAAAAACATTTCGCTATTCCTGAAAAACGTTTTTAAAATGTTTTTAGAACATTTTGCCAGAAATGCTTCAGCAGAACCTTTTTGAAACCTTTTGAAAATGTTTCGAAAATGTTTTGTGTTACCTGGGTATACATGCTGGGTTTGTTGAATGCATAATATCTCGCACAAGATTCTATTATTGACAGAACTGTAATGTCATTAACAGGGTATCTTCCTCTTGTCAGATACCACGCAAGTATGAGGATCTAAAGCTTAGTTATGTATCCTTACACAAATATATAAGTTTTTAACACTCTGACCGAGTGCCACTGGATGTGACCTTGATACACGTACTTCGTCACTTCTTTCTCATGTTGATTCTATATATAGGACTAAGGGTTTTAAGTCTTCATCCTGCTTACAAAGATATTTGGACTGGTGGACAAGAAGCATTATAAAATGATCAGGAATTATTGCTGATTTTGCTTATTTCTGATTGGTGGAGACGCTGTTTGATAGAGTACTGTTTCTCCGAGTGAGTTGACTGCTAAAGCTCCAAAGCGGTCTATTTGGGATTAGCGCATGCCTGACCAGCACTAGTGTTGATTTTTGTAGTGTTAGATCTTTGACTTCACCTTTCATTATGCATGAAAATCAATCAAGAACATTATATGTGAGCAAATTTTCCAAGTTTTATTCACTTTTCATAAATTTTGGATGTATAAAACACATTATGATGACTTTTGCATGTTGCATGTAACCCAATACAATTATCACAGTGCAAAGCACAATACACACATGTATCAATACATTTTGTGATAAACAATGTACATGTACAATTTATATTTGCATATATGAAACTATAGACTGCTGGATAGGCTTTTTATTTGATAGGACAGTTGTATGCCCAAATACATGTAATAATTTAATCTCAAATCATAATTAAGTAACAATATATCTTTTCATCATATATTTACTCTAATCACTTTTGAATTTTCATATCTATCTATGTTTTTCCCTGTCAATGTAATATGAAAAGACATAAGTGATCAGTTATTGTGGAAATAAGTCTATAAATAATATCAACTCACATTTCATTAAAAATAAGTACATCCAACCAAGTGAAATGAAAGGTCAGATGTATAACAAAATATAAATTAGAAGGCTTTTTCATATTAGGTATAGCATTTGTAGAAAACTGAAGAGAACATATTTCACAAAGCAAATTCTAAGGATAGCCAATACAATTATTAGTTCTTTCTATATATGTTTCTGTTTTGGTTTTAAAGTAACACGGCCTAAATGCTTACATAGCTAATACTGTAAATTATCTTTTATTCGCAACATTTTATTTTCGTGATATTCGCGAAGTCCTTTGATTCGCAAAAAGAAAATGTCGCGAATATGTCCAAACACATGTGATATAAGGTATGGAAGTACGATGTCAAGAAAATGCCGCGAATACGTCCAAACACATGTGAAGTAAGATACAGAAGTACGATATTGTGAAAATAAAATGTCGCCAACCAGTCACCTTACTCGTGTTTGCGAATTAAGACGCCACAAATAAAAGACGGTGTACAGTACTTCGCTTCATATGCAGATTCATTGGTTATCAATGATTTCTACTTGAATTAATTATCAAAATAAACTTTTTTTACTGTTTTGGTTGTATTTCTTGCATTAAAATAATGCAAAATTCTGAAGTGTTGCTAAGATGCTGTATGTCAAACATTACTTTTCCTAAATAAAACAATATGTGACTGGTGTAATATGCTCATTCTAACCGAGATGTAGTCAAGGTACAAGGTAAGATTGTGATGTATAAAACAAAATGTCATCAAATATCTAAATGGTCAGTATCAAAACCCTGCAGTGTAAATGGAAATCAACACTCATCACAGGTTCAGCATAATTGCATGTATATGTTAATACATTTGTATAATAAAGTGGTTTGGCAGCCTAGCTTTTAACATGACATTTTAAAATTAAATTCATTAATTAGCCTTTCTACATTTGGCAAGGAGCTGATAAGATAAGGACCGTTTTTAGCCCTACATCTCGTACCGTGTTTCTTCCACATGACGGTACATATGCAGACAAAAGATAATCATTATTGAAATAAAATGTATTTGAAGACTTTTTGTATGTTTTTCTTTTCGATGAAATACTCCCAAGATTCTAAAATGAAGGTCCAAAGAGGTAGGGGGTACTCGGGTAATAAAACTGATGATATCGACCATAAACGTAGAAATTTTAGAATATTTTGCCTGAAATGGATAAATATTAACTAAAAGATATCAAATACATCTAAATTGTATATCAGAAATACATTTCGAAAGTTCTATTTTCTCTAATCGGTAAATAATGAAATCTGGAACTCAAAATACGGTCTTATTTTGTATGTAATGGCGATAATAGAAGCTGTTTAGCGCGAAATACACATTAGCGGAGAAATCCACATCGCTCCTGCTTATTTCGTTCCTAATTGTTGTACATTTCATTCCATCGCATTTAGAGCACATTTTTTGATGGATTAAGGAGGAAAAATAGTCAAATTTTCCATATTTAATGATCTTAAAGATCGATTCTTTAACAAATGCACCCCCTTCCTTTTTTGGTTTTTCGTCTCTGGGGTAGTGTTCCCCCTGGAGATACAGAACCCCACTTTTCCAGAAAATTTGTATCATGGATATACACCTCCAGTATAAGTGGCGCTCTGTATCTCCGGGGGGAACAATGTTCAAAAAAACTTTTCCGTTTTCAATTGATTTCTATGGGAAAAAGACAAGCTTTGACCCAAATATTAGCAATATTATGCATAATAGATCTAAAATAACTTCAGAGTTTGATGGGATATTGTTTTTGTATTGATTTATTAATGAACGATTTTTCATATCCATTATCAAAATTCCACTTTTTAGGGCAGATTTTACGTCTTATCTTATCAGTTCCTTAGACATACAAAGTCAAGCAATTAGTGCTTTTTATACAGTTTTGATTATTTATATATGTTACCTTTTTTAATGGTTTATGAAGTTATGAAGTACAAATAAACAATTTAATTTGATTTGTATACTCAATGTTCTATACAAGTTCAAGGCTTTAACATGTTTGTCTGCATAACAATATTTGCAATTAATGGAAAATTTACAGTTACACACTCCTTAACCAGAGTGTAAAAGTCATGGAGACAACGTACAATGTCAAAATCTTCTCTATAACTACAGAACCGGATCAGGACAAATAAAACAGATATTTTGGATTTATTCTATCTACAAGTGACAAACTGGAGCCCTCCATATGATAGAAATATTTATAGATATTACAGTGTATGAAGGAATTCAGAGAAACATAATGAACAAACATCAAGTGTTCATGCAGCACTATGCTGGTACAAAATGTAGGTATATTTTGCTTGTAAGCTAAGTCAAAATCCTAGCCAAGGCAAGGTCATACAGTCAAACGTGCAATGTAAATATGATATATGAATCATGGGTTAATTTCATTTTCTACCATATACTAAAACATAGTGTAATCAAAGATTACGAAGCTCACCTCGCGGCAGCAAAGTTCAATTTAATCATATCTCTAAGTACATGTATATTAAGAAAATCACTCAAGTGAAAAAAAGTAGGTCAAGGTCATTTCATGAAAGTTTGATCAAAGACACATCCAATATGCAAGTTTGGTACATGTAGCACTTATACTTTGCTCAATATTGGCCTTTAAAGGCAAAATCTCTCAAGCGGAAAAAGTAGGTCAAGGTCATTTTATGAAAGTTTGATCAAAGATACATCCAATATGCAAGTTTGGTACATACAGCACTTATACTTTGCTCAATATTAGCCTTTAAAGGCAAAATCACTCAAGCGGAAAAAGTAGGTCAAGGTCATTTTATGAAAGTTTGATCAAAGATACATCCAATATGCAAGTTTGGTACATACAGCACTTATACTTTGCTCAATATTGGCCTTTAAAGGCAAAATCACTCAAGCGGAAAAAGTAGGTCAAGGTCATTTTATGAAAATTTGATCAAAGACACATCCAATATGCAAGTTTGGTACATGTAGCACTTATACTTTGCTCAATATTGGCCTTTAAAGGCAAAATCACTCAAGTGGAAAAAGTAGGTCAAGGTCATTTTATGAAAGTTCGATCAAAGATACATCCAATATGCAAGTTTGGTACATGTAGCACTTATACTTTGCTCAATATTAGCCTTTAAAGGCAAAATCACTCAAGCGGAAAAAGTAGGTCAAGGTCATTTTATGAAAGTTTGATTAAAGATACATCCAATATGCAAGTTTGGTACATGTAGCACTTATACTTTGCTCAATATTGGCCTTATAAGGCAAAATCACTCAAGCGGAAAAAGTAGGTCAGATGCTGCATCCGATGCATGGGTTCACCTCAGCATCCCAAGATGAATCACTTGTGCAAGTTTGGATACTGTAGCATCAGTACTTTGTCAGATACTGAACTACCCCAAAAACTTTAACCAGACATTGACAAAGTCATTCAACCGGAAAATGTAGGTCAGATGCTGCATCCAATGCATGGGTTCATCTCAGCATCCCAAGATGAATCACTTGTGCAAGTTTGGTTACTGTAGCATCAGTACTTTGTCAGATACTGAACTACCCCAAAAACTTTAACCAGACATTGATAAAGTCATTCAACCGGAAAATGTAGGTCAGATGCTGCATCCCATGCATGGGTTCACCTCAGCATCCCTAGATGGATCACTTGTGCAAGTTTGGTTACTGTAACATCAGTACTTTGTCAGATACTGAGTTACCCCAAAAACTTTAACCAGACATTGACAAAGTCATTCAACCGGAAAATGTAGGTCAGATGCTGCATCCGATGCATAGGTTCACCTCAGCATCCCAAGATGAATCACTTGTGCAAGTTTGGTTACTGTAACATCAGTACTTTGTCAGATACTGAGTTACCCCAAAAACTTTAACCGGACGCGGACGCGGACGCGGACGGGGACGCGGACGGGGACGCGGACGTCGGGGTTATAGCATAAGCTCATCTCAACTTCGTCGAGGTGAGCTAATAAATTATGATAAAAAAAAACTAGGTATGACCGACAGTCAGACTGTACATGCACGAGTCATGGTTCTCAACATAATAAATAAAGCTATACAATATTGTTATTCAGATTCTTAAAAAGGCAAATGAATGTCTTGCCAAGAGAATATGTGTCAATATGTCATCTCAATATAACACCATAGAAATGTAACTCTTTTAGTATACCCATGTAATTAATTTTCTTATAACTTGTGATAATTTTCAAATTATTCTACTCAAAAATAATTTTCATACAATAAAATTCATAGTCAGTTGTAGACATAATCAACTAACACTATTGCACTCATGGAAAAAAAATCACACTGAAGGGAAGCAGGGATTTCTCTGTCATATATGTCACTCAAATTCATAAATACTGTGAAAGTGGACATTTTTGTGTGTGGGTAATTTTCACATTTTCAATGAATCAAGGGACTTAATGAAAATTTTCCCCACACGAAAATATCCCCACTGCATTCTGACAAAGACAAAGACATTTTTATCGTGAATATTTCCCCCACATGTAATGTCTGGATGTTATCATGTTTACAGTACATGTGAATATAATGAAAATGGTTTACTTTTAAAAGTTTTGTTTTAGTATGTGTAAATATATCAGAAATATATAAAGTTCATAAGCACATTTAGATGGTGGTGGATACTGAAAAGCTCATTTCTGGATAATTTTGTAATTTTCTTGGTAATGTCTGAAATGGTACCATAGGAACCAAAATAATCCAAAATAAAACAGAGGGTTTAAGGCAACTTTCCAGTGCATGTGAAAGAGGCAGTAAAAGGTGTAACAATAATTCAAAAGAAAATTAAGTCATTTGGATTAATAAATGAAAATTTCAACTCAAAATACAAAGATTTGAAACAAATCCATTCAAGTGAATGAATAGGAACTGATAATCAAGAAACTTGCTCCATTTGATCCTTGAAACTTGCTCTGCTTCATCCTTTAAGTTGAATGTTTTGTCAACATCTGACATACACGTATGTAAACAACCTTCAGTAGAAAAACCAGCACTAAATCTGCACAAAAATAAGCCACCATAAGGTCCTGTGGATTTCAGGGTGGAGTAAATCGTCTTTCTGTGTCACATATGTACCGGCACATTGAGTATCGTAACAAAAAGTTGCTAACCCTAGAACAATGATGTGACATCACAAAGCATCGGGTCCTGTCATACTCTCGTTGGGAGGTTCATAATACCGGGGACCATTTATCTGAAATATCCAATACACACATATAAATATAAACAAACTTAAAGTACCGTATAACCAGAAATTTTCATGAGATACTGAATTTTGCTATATTCGAGAGTAATTTTGAATCGCGAAAGATTATTCTCGCGAAACATTGTGTTTGGTACAGAATAACACAAAGTGGTATATCAGTTACATTTTGTTCTTATTGTACATGTGCAATTCTTCACTTTTCCTAGTTAAATGTAAAGACTTAAAGAGATGTGAATAGAGTGTACTCTTATATGATAGAACTAGCTGAAACCTCAATACAAAACAGTAACATCGTATGGACATATTTGCTTGTAACTAAGGAATCGCGAAAAATTGTTTTGCGATAATAAAGACACCCTATTTTACCATTAAATTGAGAAATTTGATACTCGCGAAAATTTCTGGTTATACGGTATATGAAATTAAGAATCTTTGTCGCTTTGTTACTTACAATTCAAAGTTAAATATTCTTTGCGAAAAAGTTAGTATAGAGTTCAAGGTCAAAAGATTGAAAATTGGTGATTGATTAAAAGGTTAACATCAGCTAAAGCATTAATTTTATCTCCCTCTAGTTGTTGAAATTTTGTTTAAATCAGAAACCTTAAGCTATAAGTATAAATCGTATACAAACAGATAGAGAATTATGCATAAAAATTAGACCAGAATTGCACTGCAATGCATGCAGCTTATTGTTTTAAAGAATATCTGAAGTATTATATGTCACCTGAATGTCGTAGTTTGTGACAAATTGTGGGATATCGAGCTGATCAGGGAAGATAGAGCCATATAGATACTGTACACCCTTCAAACTATAGACACGCTTCTTAATGTCTGATGCTGTGAAGGTGGTGAAAAACCAGGTGGCGAGCTGGCAGAAAAATCAAAATGACAAAAGATAAATATCAAAATGACAAAAAATAAATATCAAAATGACAAAAGATAAATCAATGTTAGTTTCATTTGTGATATTCTGTCTTTACCACATACAGAGTTACTTCCCTTTTGGGATGGTATCTAATATAAATGAATTATGACATTATGAAATTCCTTAAGAAAAGCGTTATTTGAAGCACATTTTCCTGAATTATACAGTGGTGTCAACACAATATGAGATGACATCACAATTAGTCAGATAGTATCCTAAATGGGACTTGATATATGACTTATATCATGCTGCTAGATTAACCATTGTCTTACCTTCGACCACCAGGTTGGATGAACAATGTAAAAAGCTTTAAGGTTCCTTCTATACCTGAAAATAAATGAGGAAAATAAAGAATAAAGTTAAAAAGTACAGATAGGAGTGTCTTTATATAAACTGATTTCACATTATGTATAAGTATAATATTGTCTTTGGGATTACATATGACCAATAATTTTCACATATGTCATATACATGTAGATATCCATGTAATATTTTAAACCTATGAAGAATTTTCTTATGTAAACTCACTAATCCCTTTTTATTGAGGGTTACAGCTGATGGACATTATTACATGTGTACATGTATATCTAAACATTGTGCAGGTACACACATGTGTACATTAACAATGTATGAGGTAGGTGATTAAACATTTAATTATCTACTAGAATGTATATGTAACTTGTTATCAAGTATACTGTACAAATGTATAAGGCATACCATAGGTACATATGTTTAAGGTATACCATAGGTACATATGTATAAGGTACAACATAGGTACATATGTATAAGGTATACCATAGGTACATATGTATAAGGTATACCATAGGAACATATGTATAAGGTACAACATAGGTACATATGTTTAAGGTATACCATAGGTACATATGTATAAAGTATACCATAAGTACATATGTATAAGGTATACCATAGGTACATATGTATAAGGTACAACATTGGTACATATGTATAAGGTATACCATAGGTACATATGTTTAAGGTATACCATAGGTACATATGTTTAAGGTATACCATAGGTACATATGTTAAAGGTATACCATAGGTACATATGTATAAGGTATACCATAGGTGGGTGTTTGTGTGGAAGTACACCATAACTTACTTGTTGTTAAGTATACTATACATATGTTTAAGATATGCCATAGGTAGGTGATTCTCTGAGGTATTTTGCGTGTGGAAGTACACCATAACTTACTTGTTGTCAAGTATACTGTACATATGTTTAAGATATGCCATAGGTAGGTGGTTCTCTGAGGTAGTACACCATAACTTACTTGTTGTTAAGTATACTATACATATGTTTAAGATATGCCATAGGTAGGTGGTTCTCTGAGGTATTTTGCATGTGGAAGTACACCATAACTTACTTGTTGTCAAGTATACTGTACATATGTTTAAGATATGCCATAGGTAGGTGGTTCTCTGAGGTAGTTTTTGTGTGTAAGTACACCATAACTTACTTGTTGTCAAGTATACTGTACATACATGTATGTTTAAGATATGCCATAGGTGGGTGGTTCTCTGAGGTAGTTTGGGTGTGGAAGTACACCATAACTTACTTGTTGTCAAGTATACTGTACATATGTTTAAGATATGCCATAGGTGGGTGGTTCTCTGAGGTAGTTTGTGTGTGGAAGTACACCATAACTTACTTGTTGTCAAGTATACTGTACATACATTGTATGTTTAAGATATGCCATAGGTGGGTGGTTCTCTGAGGTAGTTTGGGTGTGGAAGTACACCATAACTTACTTGTTGTCAAGTATACTGTACATCTGTTTAAGATATGCCATAGGTGGGTGATTCTCTGAGGTAGTTTGGGTGTGGAAGTACACCATTACTTACTTGTTGTCAAGTATACTGTACATATGTTTAAGATATGCCATAGGTGGGTGATTCTCTGAGGTAGTTTGGGTGTGGAAGTACACCATTACTTACTTGTTGTCAAGTATACTGTACATACATGTATGTTTAAGATATGCCATAGGTGGGTGATTCTCTGAGGTAGTTTGGGTGTGGAAGTACACCATAACTTACTTGTTGTCAAGTATACTGTACATATGTTTAAGATATGCCATAGGTGGGTGGTTCTCTGAGGTAGTTTGGGTGTGGAAGTACACCATTACTTACTTGTTGTCAAGTATACTGTACATATGTTTAAGATATGCCATAGGTGGGTGATTCTCTGAGGTAGTTTGGGTGTGGAAGTACACCACAACATAATCACTTTCTACGACTGGTTCCATCACTCTGATCAGGTACAATAGTGCCTACAAAAATAGACCAACTTCTTTCAGCTATTTTTCAGTTGAGGAATAATATAAAATTTACAAGTATATTTATATTATAATCAATAATTCAGTTCTTTCCTTTACATGTGTAGACACATACCCTTTCCAAGTCTATACTTTTGGAGGGAAAATGTTTGCCTACAAATATAACAACAGGTCGTCCAAAACGATCTACACCGGTTCTGTATAAACATCTTAGAGCAGCAATATCCGTTAGATCTTCCGTTTTGGACCGTTTAAGCAAACGTTCATATCTGAAAGAAAGAAAGTCTTTGGATAAAATTCTTTACAGATAGACACATATTTCTCTCAATCTCTACATATTTAATACAGTACATTGATCTGGTTTGATTGTTTGATGAATCTTGAGAATAAGACTTTCATCATGTGAATGATTATTGTACTATTACAAAATTAATCATAAGTAAACCTTTGTCTCATTTCCCGTTTTCGCTGTTCGTCAGATGTTTTACCCCATACATGCTTCCTGTCATCTGGATTCTGCTCCATGTGAGCAAATGGATGTTTGCCGACCTCAAGTACAGTAGATGTACCAAACTCCTTATTCAGATCCACTGTCTGCTCAAAATCTTCTACATTCTGTTTTCCTGCAACAAAATAAGTTTATAAATACATGCATAAACATGACTATACCTGTTGTGTATGTGTAATGAATTATTTTCTTGTATTTATGATAGATATATATATACTTCAAGAATTAACAAATAGTGTTTTTTTCAGTAATGAGTTGAGACCATTTTAAACACTGGACATCAAATCATATGATAAAATTCGTCATTGTGCACACGTCGTAATTGACCCTTCCGATTGCAGGAAAACATACTGATGGAGTTTATGGTTGGCTTGTCCAATATTCTGATTTGCCGTTCTGGTATGATCGGTTCTCCGTCTTCATTTCCGATATCTTCTGGAAGCTTCTTCAGAGCTTCTGCTTCTTCTTTGGCACAACGGGGGAAGTATAATGGCAAAAGCTCCATGTAGGTGTCCTTTAGATATGAAAAGTGGAACAAAATGTACGTTAAAGTTCACTTGTTAATGATAAAAGTGAGGCATAATGAACAGATGTCATCAAATAGGAATTAGTCAAGAAGGAAATCATTGATCATCTGTCATAGTAAGTAAGACATTAAAAATTGGAACACAGTAAGCTATATGTTTCATTTCATGTCAGAAAAGTAATATCTAACTGTATGCTAAGAGGAAATCTTCCGACTTAATACTTTCAAAAACTTTGATACATTATTATACAAATATGCACAAATGGTACTCACGATTGTGTCTTCATTACATACAAATATAAATATCTGAATATCATCCTCATATTTCTCTAGGAATCTTCTCACTGTCCCTGTAATGATTTTGTCACAGTTACTTTATTATGGTACTGGGGTAAATATCAAGGTGTAGCTCTATGAGATGACATTATTCATCGAGTCATGAATGTCACAGACACCGATCAGTGTGATCTTTGAAAATGAGTTAATCATGCTTAACATAAGCCAAAATTCTTTATCAAATCTGCATAACCTCCAGTAATACTGGAAAACAGACTGTGAAATGAAATTTTGAACATTAAAACTTCTTCATAGAATTGCATTTCATATGATTTAATATAATATCTACTAGACATTTTTAGTATGTATGATAGTATCAATACCTTAAATTTCCTTCGAAAGTACATGTTATACTCACTAATGGCTATATGAGCCCCATCCTCACTGGGATACCCTCGTCTTATACTGTGTATACACGGACAGGCCACTGTCTTCATACCATTCTCTCTGCATTACGAACAAGAGTTGTCAGATGAAAACAAAGCTTGTTAGAAACGAAAGTTCATCAAAAAAAAAAAAGGAAAAAGGAAAGAAGCACACTCAAAGAATTTCAATTTCTTGCCTTACATTATCATGATAATCTTTCAAAATATCGATAATTTTTTCAATAGCATGTCAAAGTCAAAGTCATTAAATCAAAGATCATAGTATCAAATGAAAGCTTTTGTCAAAAAGGATCTACATGTGCAGAGTTCTTGAAATCTTCCGTTGAATTGTCAGACATTGGTCCAAATTATAGATATATTACCCGAGTTTTTATTTGACAAAACAATTTTTTGTCGACAAATCCGATAAAACCGATACATTTCATGAACTCATGTGAAATACACTACTCAAAATAAGACAGAAGAAATACTGCTTGTAATGAAGGTTTTTTGATAGTAAAATGGTAATTTTATAAAATAGAGAGATATGGCCATTATATATATGTAAAAGTTGAAGGATTACCTGACTTGTTTGAGGACATTTCTGTAGCAACTATACAAAGCACTCTCTGCAGCTGTAACATATTTGACATTATATCTTGGACCCACCGTATGTATCACAAAGCGAGCCATCAGCTTGTGACCCTTTGTTGTTTTTGCCTCACCAGTCTTACAAACTGAAAAGAACATCAGGAAAAAGTTAATTACGCGGGGGTGGATCGAAAGCAGGGTTAGGGGGGTAAGGATATCTCCCCTTGTAGAATTTTAATTTTTTCCTGTTTTTACTTCCAATGTTTGGCTGGAAATCCCTCACCCTGGAAAAAATTCTAGATCGGCCTATATGTTATGTAAAAGCATTTTCAAATATTGATTCAGATAGTCAGACAAGGAATGAAGCTGTCAAGGGATGCAAGTAAGCACTTGCCAATGTGACTAAAAATTCAGTGTGGACTACAAAAAATGTTTTTCTGATCGCCCACTTGGCGACTGTAAAATTTCGATCATAACTGATTTCTTGTTGCGTAGTTGCCGCGACTCACATTGTGAAACAAAAACTCATGGGTATTTGACAAATTTTTGGTTCGCTTTCTAGTGGAAAATGAATAGATCTCCCTTATACAGGTAACGATGTACCGTTATTTTAAATAAGTATACCAAAACTTCTGATTTATTTGAAGGTACTTGTGCTTGAGATGACAGTACCAGAATCAAAACTTAAGATAAAGAAACATAAAATTCTAAGTGAAATTCACTAACCTCGCACATTATTCTTTAAGTCATCCACTAGTTCTGGACCTCCTTTTCTATATAGAACTTCAGTTTCCATGGTTTTGTCATTCAGTCTTTCATTTGTAGAGTGTATAATGCCATGAACATTCAGAGTTGTTATATCACCACACCTGGAAAAAGTAGAATTACATGTATTGATACAAGTAACTTAAATGTGCCATAAGTTAAACTATAAATCTATCTAAAATAGTCAGGTTGATTTTGGCACAATACTGAGCTACAATGTACATGTATGAATCATCTTTGAGATTTTAAATGAATTGTTAAAATTTGACCTTGACCTTACGACTCAATCACTGACCTTGCTGCATCTACAAATTGAATTTGCTTCTTTAACATATCAATAATTTTGTAACACAAACCTTTTTTTCATCAGAAATCATATGATTCCTCATGTACTTACATGTACACTGTATTTCAGAAAATAAATCAATATTTCAACTAAAATACACTTGAAATTGAATACCAGTATAAGACACGGTCTAATAAAATAAGCACCTAGT